>VONZ01000047.1:1200000-1800000 GCA_012976165.1 Labeo catla | reverse complement strand
CTTTCATTTACAAATGTTAACCTGTGAAACACAATATGTGGGCTAGAACAAACTGGATAAGGTAGAAGAGGTGGAAATTAACGAGGGCTTGTGGCAAAATTGGGTCAAAATTATAGATTTTTCTTTTATGCCAAAAATCTTTAGAATATTAAGTAAAGATCATGTTCCATGAAGATATTTTGTACATTTCGTACTGTAAATATATCAAAACTTAATTTTGGATTAGTAATACGCATTGCTAAGAACTTCATTTGGGCAACTTTAAAGGAGATTTTCACAATATTTTGATTTTTTTTGCACCAGCAGATTTCAGATTTTCAAATAGTTGTGTCTTGCCCAAATTTTGTCCTATCCTAACAAACCATACATCAATGTGAAGTTATTTATTTAGCTTTCAGATGATGTATTAATCTCAATTAAAAAAAAAAAAAAAGAACCCTTAGGTTGCACGGGTATATTTGTAGCAATAGCCAAAAATACATTGGATGGGTCAAATTTATAGATTTTTCCTTTATGCCAAAAATCATTAGGATATTAAGTGAAGATCATGTTCCATGGAGATATTTTGTAAATTTCCTGCTGTAAATATATCAAAACTTAATTTTTGATTAGTAATATGCATTGCTATGAACTTAATCTGGACAACTTTAAAGGTGATTTTCTCAATATTTAGATTTTTTTTGCACCATCAGATTTCAGATTTTCAAATAGTTGTGTCTTGTCCAAATATTATCCTATCCTAACAAACCATACATCAATGGAAAGCTTATTTATTTAGATATATACATTTCAATTTTAAGAAATTTACACTTATGACTGATTTTGTGGTCCAGGGTCAAAAATGTGAAAATGAATGAAAAGTGTCAATTTACGGAATTACATTCAGATTTGCTCACAGTCACACTGCATTAGATGTAAGTGCTGTTTTGTTCAGCGTTGAGCCTTACAACCAATCAAACGCGTTTCTGTTGAATTTAGGAATGCATTGACAAATCAGAGGAGGTTAGATTAGTCAGCGCTAAAAACACACCAATCAGAGGCACCAGAGCTGTGTAGAGTGCTGTAGATTGCGCAAGCTCACGAATTCCCTGATCAAAAAACAACACAGTGCAAATATGACATAAATAAAAGATTAATTTCGTATCTTTAGTGATTATAACGGGAATTTTCGCTCATGGACCGATGTTTGTCTCTGAAGCCAGGTATGTGACGTGCCCAAAACGCATACATGAAAAAAAACATTTTTCTATTGTTATCTATAGCGATATTAATAATCATTATTAGTATTACAATATAAAGAGCAATAATTTATAATAATGATTTTTGACATAATATTGCAGCCCTATGAGCTCCTGTTTTTTTACATGTGTAATCTGTATTTCCACAATGCATTTTTATTAACAAATTATAAATGCATTAAAGGAAAAGTGTTTTGCAGAGAACATTTACTAATTAAGGTTTGAATAAAGCCAGTTGACATATGCAAGTAGAGAACAGCATAATACTTAAAACTTTAGGACGAATTCATAAAAAACTACAGAGATTTGTCTGCAGAGCAGCATGCAGTTTCACACATAGCCAAAGCATTTCATGAAAATTTAAAAATGCCATCCTGAAGAGAAGCTTTCTTATAGTGTCTTTGTCATGTTAAAGGGTCTTGAGTAACAGGTTTGCTGTGCTTGCATTCCTTTTACCTTGGCTGCAGGGACACATCAAACACACCCCCATACTCTTTCTCTCTCTCTCTTTTTATTTGCATAAACTGGTGGATATTTCTGAGAGGTGTGTCTCATTCTTAAGCTGTGCTAAACAATCAAAGTAGCTATTTACTCCAATTCTCACCATCAGTTGTTTCTTAGGCGTTTATGTCCACTCGATACTGGAATGAAACTCGAGAATCCAGCCAACTACAAAAACTAAAATGACTGGTTTGAGATTTTCTTTATGTTAGGACAGTTTCATCTGGATTAGATTTATTGGTAACCCTTTAGTATAGGGAACTTTTCTCACTATTAATTAGTTGCTTATTAGCATAGGCATTTTTAACAAATATTGGCTGTTTATTAGTGCTTATAAAGCATATTCTGCATATTCTACATCGCTAATCCTACCCAATACCTAAACTTAACAACTGCCTTACTATTAATAAGTAGCTAATTAGTAGCTAATTACTAGTTTATTAAGGCAAAAGTCGTAGTTAATGGTTTGTTAATAGTGAGAACTGGACCTTAAAATAAAGTGTGATCGATTTATTTTATCCAGTTAATGCGCATTCAAATTTATTTGCAAATCTGCAAAAGTGTATTGCAAGATAAATGATATTGCAAAATTCATATAGTGAGATTCAAAAGTTTCAGATCACATGTAGACCTTAAAATAAGCTTCAGAAGTGATATTTTTTATTTTCTAAATAAAAAAAACCTTTCAATATTTAATTTAAACTTAAGCTAAGACAAGTTATGTTGTAAAATTCTGTGCTGTTCTGCACCATTTCTGGGTTGCTACTTAAATGTAAGCAAATTTAAGACAGCAACCATGAACTCCTTTGTATGAAAGGTCACAAACTCACAAAATACTCCTTGGATCATCCTTAAGTCATGCTGGGTAACATGTCGAGCATCATGTTTATTAAACATGAACATGGCTAGTGGTGTGTGTTTACTCTATAGGTACGGAACATTCCTTTGAGCAAGACAAGACTGCTGCTGCAAGCCTGCCGGAGCTGCTTGTGTGTGTGTGTGTGTGTGTACATAAAGGTGCGTGGGCATCTGTGGAGTTCGGTAGATCAAGGTGCAAAAAACAGAGCACTTACACAGACACTCCCAGCATAGTTGAGTCAAAGCTGTAGCAGAAGGAGCTTATTTAGTGACATTTCCCTCTGTCAAAGCGGTAAATCCACTTGTCTGTCTTTGAGACAGTGGGGTCTTTGTTTAATGCCTGTCAGCTAATCAAACTTTCAGTGTCCCATAAAGGCGAGTGCAACCTGTATGGGTGTAGATGTGTGTGGAGGGAGTATCCGCTTGTTCAAACACATACCCTCACCATAAGGGTGATAGAATCTTGTTTGGGGGGGGTTAAATCTTTTATTGTAGTAGCACATGTGAGTTTAATAAAGAGTATACATTGGATTGATTCTGAATATGTGATAAAAGAAAGTTATTTACAGAAAAGACTGCAAACTACAACAGCTAAACTAGTAACCCCCTCGACCCAACCCACATTTTATGTGTTTAGATGAGTTCTCTCACAAAGAGATAAGCTTGAGAAACGCCTCGGTCTGGCATGATCCACACCCTCAAGGCTCTGTGGATTGAACTTTCACTAACCTGTCGCTCTAGGAGAAGACTGTGTCAAAATGTCATACAGACTGACGAAGCTGCATGTCTCATTTACATGTAGTAACACAGCACACAAACCCTCTTAGAAACCACAAATATGATTCACTTCACCTGAAAAAATGTGCAAACATATAGGAACACCTACTGTAAAAAGCCTGGGATTTAAGTTGAAATTGTGGGTTTGCCCCAGATGCGTGTGCCTGTAGAAAGGTTACAAAGGAAATGCCTGTGATTGGTTGGTGCCAGTTGCTATGAGCAATGTTACTGCAAAGACTGTCCGCTGGTATTGTGTTTATGTAATTAGATCATTTAAGGGAGTGTTTTGGTGATAGAAAATCAGTTATTTGATTGGGGCAGCCGTGGCCTAATGGTTAGGGAGTGGGTTGAAGGTGGTGGGAGTGAATAACCAATGCTCTCTCCACCTTCAATACCATGACTGAGGTGAGTCCCTTGAGCAAGGCACCGATCCCCCAACTGCTCCCCAGGCGCCGCAGCGATAGCAATATGGCTGCCCACTGCTCCGGGTGTGTGTTCACGGTGTGTGTGTGTTTGTTTGATAACTTCTCACTACTGTGTGTGTGCACTTGGATGGGTTAAATGCAGAGCACAAATTCTGAGTATGGGTCACCATACTTGGCCTCACGTCCTTTCCTTATTTAAATTATATGGTCTCAAATTTATCAACGAAACGTCTAATCAGTGTTCTCAGAATTAAGTATTACAGCCATATTAAAATAATTTTACAACAGGGTTATTAGAATAACAGTGAACAACATTTTATTTATTTGACATATATAATTTGTGTTGCTTTATAAAGCATTAATACATTTTGACAGTACCAGTCAAAAGTTTTTAAACAGTAAGATTGTTAACTTTTTTTTTAAAGAAGTCTCTTCTGCTCACCAAGTCTGCATTTGTTTGATCCAAAATACAGAAAAATCTGTAATATTTTGAAATATTTGTTCTATTTAAAATAACTGCTTAAAATGTAATTTATTCTTGTGATCAAAGCTAAATTTTCAGAATCATTACTCCAGTCTTCAGTGTCACATGATCCCTTAGAAATCATTATGAAATGCTGTTTTGCTGTTCAAGAAACATGTGTCATTATTTTTCATAATAATAAATGTTGTTTTGAGCAGCAAATCAGAATATTAGAATGATTTCTGAAGGATCATGTGACTGGAGTAATGATCCTAAAAATTCAGCTTTGAAATCACACAAATAAATTACATTTTTTATACAAATATACAAAAATAGTCAATAGAAAGCAGTTACTTTAAATAGTAAAAATATTTCACATTTTTTACTGTTTTTGCTGTGCTTGGATCAAATAAATGCAGGTTTGTTGAGCAGAAGAGACTTCTTTAAAAAACATTAAACATCTTACTGTTCAAAAACTTTTGACTGGTAGTGTATATGTAGAAATGAACATCCATTTAGATTAAATGCTATAAAATTATAGTTTTCTGTTATAAAGGGTGTTTAGGACAAATTGAGATATGTATTAAATGAAAATAGGACATTTACATGATTTTATAACATTTAGTGAATAATTAGTTAATTTTAATTATTACCAAAAATTGTGAAATTCATTTTATTTATTGAAAGGCTGTTTATTGCTCACAATCTCAGGGAGTTTCATAATGCTTGAATGCTTTGAAATGGTACAAATGTATTTGTTTGTGAAGAAATTAATATAAATAGAGATTAAATGCTGTGAATTTTTTTTGTATTTTTATGATATCAGATACTTAAAAAAAATAAACTAAATCAACACTGTTGCAAAATGCTACCAATAGTTTTTGTTCACCCAATTATGCTTTTATCTAATCTATCTAGTCTAATATGCTAAATAACAACTTTCCTCAATTCAAATTAAAAAGTAAAAGTAGATTAAAAAGTTTAAAGTCTCTCACGCAGCTGAGACATAAAGTTCGCACAGCATTATGAGCAATCATATTTAGGATTCTTGTGTTAGTTTTGATTGACAGCTCCTTTGTGCATCATATCAGTTTTTCAGACTTTATCATTGTTATGACCAAGTGGGTAGCTAAAGACTAAAACAAAGGACAGAGGATGTCAAAAACGAATGAGAAAAAAGTGCATGCACAACTACAAGTACCAAAGATTAGATGGGGTTAGAACAGATAACAAACAGCAGATGGTTCAGTGGCATTGGGCAAGAAATGCTCAAGTTTGTGTGTTGCACTGTGAGGTTGCTATGGTGAAAATGCTTGGCTTAAGTGTTAGCAAGGGCAGAGTGGGTGTGAATTGTGACTGTATGTTGCCATAGAAATGAAAGGTGACTGGACTGAATGGCTTTAGATACAGAACACCACATAACTCACAACACATCAATGCACTACTAACAGAAAAAGAAAAAAAAAATACTAAGTGAGCTAATGTCTGATTTTTCCTTGCGTAGTTCTAGCAGCAATCCGACCCCTTTTAACAAAAGAAGGTGGAGCTAGAAAAACTGAAGTTACATAATAAAACTCCAGTGGGACTACTGTTACCTAATTTTCTCCATATGTAAATTACTTAGAAAAACGACAGTGATTTACTTTAAAATGTTTATATTGCAAATCAGAGTCAAAATGTTTGAAAAGTCCAGCTCACTACTATGAATGGAGCACATGACGTGGATGAAATGAAGAGGAGGACTGAATCAAAGCTCGCTGTGTAAGCGTAGACAGGAAGTCTTCGTCATAAACCCGGTGGTTGCTAGGCAGCGTAAAAACAATAAGCAACAATAGTAAATGTTACAGGAATACCCTCTTCTGACTGTTGAGACAAGTCTGATTTAGAGATTTTATGCTTTGTAAACAAATGTGATCTCACTGCTTCTCAACATTTGAAAATAGGAATCCAAAACTAATTTTAGATTAGATATGGGAAAAACATTCTGTGGTCATGTCACTGTTAGTTGCTAGATTATAGGGGTTTAACCATGAGATGGGAAAATATGACTATCTTCTAATGATGTAGAAATGAACAATTGTACACCGCCCAGCCGCCCTTCTCAGACTTATTATTGCATAAAAGACAGTCAAGACTAGACAATACAGCTTGAGAAGTTTCATAGGGTTTAGCTGGTTAGCATGATCCGGTTAGCTCTTGCTGGTAGATGACATAACTACCATCTGGGTCCAAAAGCTTCTTTCTCCACTGAAGAGTCATTGGAAAAAATAATATTTTTCAATCAAAAGGCATCCGTTTTCCAAACAGCTTGTCCTATGTAGATTCGCAGGAATGCTGGAACTTACTATACACTATATTATAGTGGTTGTTTAATGGAACAATATGGTTATGGATATGGTTCAAATGAAATTAAATTCAATATTAGGATTTCAAAATATTTAAGAAATGTTTTTATTACATAATGTAAAAAAAATGAAAAATGAAAATAGAACATCATTATTATAAATAATTATAGGGTAATTTTAATTACTGCCAAAAACGGAAATTGTTTGCTTGGAGTTTTCAGTGAAAATTTATAGGTCAGAGAAAGTATTACTCAGCATTGGTCATTGTGTGCCTATGTCTCAAGCTACTATTAATGTTCTGTTTACCTGTTCACACCAGCAGACCACACCTGCTGTCAAGTATGTTTTTAAGGGCCTTTGTTAAAAAACCTTAATTATTATTATGTTTCATCTCGTAATTCTTTTTTAAACTGCACCTATTTAGGTTTACACTTATCTTGTCTACCTATCGTAACACGGACATCTCTGGACTTGTTTTATTTGGAAAAAGCACTGACTTAATGAGTGAATAATTGCTTAACATGATGTTGAACAAGTAGGTAATTGCTAACTGAAGTAATGATATCCGAATGAGTAGTAAATGGCCATGAGCTACTGGCAGTGAACCGGTGTACCTGCCGTATTAAAACAAATCCATTCATTCAAGAAGTCTTAATGTCCTGCCTGGAGCTGTAATAATATTCAAGCACCTATAAATCTGTCTCACTCTTTTTAATCTTGCTCTTCCTAGTGTCTGTCTTGTGCATTTTTATAGAATGAATCACATATTGTGAAAAAAGTGAACCTTGTCGTGTAATGTCTTTTGGTCAGATTTGATTGCTTAACCATTCCATCTGTTTTTAATTCAGTGGCCTTTTGAAATGGTGTATAAATGTCAGAAATGCTCATAAAATAAAGAACAAAGTCTTTAAGGGTAGATTTGCTTAGTTTCTGTACAGACCATACTTTCTAAAGTCTAAAAACTTTATTGTCCAGAGGAAAAAATAAACAGATGTTGACGGGACATGTTAGCACATTCACAGAGCAAGTTTTCACAAGTGGAAAAGGCTTTTTTGATAATTATTTTATTTATTTATTTATTTATTTATTAATATAAAATGTGCCATTTAGTATAACAATTCTAAAATATCTGTGATAATAGATTTTCTTCAATATTTAAGCAGAAAAAAAAATGTGTTAAACAGCAATAAACTAAACTAAAATAAAATAAATGGAGAAAGTAATATACAAAAATGTCAAACGAAGGTTCTGATTAATATAAATTACTGAATTAGATAAAATAGCAAATATAAAATACATATGACAACTTGGCCCAACTTATGGAGCCTGTAAAGGGACAGGGTACTGGGAAAAATATGGCGTGAGATGAACAATATTTTAAAATATCTCTCATCTCTCATATCTAACTTTTGCATTTTCCCGAGAAATTTTGGGTTCATTCGCAAAACTTTCATGATGTCTCGCAAAGATAATTGCATTCACTCACACAACCTTTGCGCTCTTTTACAAGAATAATTACACTGACCAAAATTATAAATGCAACACTTTTGTTTTTGCCCCCATTTTTCATGAGCTGAACTCAAAGATCTAAGACTTTTTCTATGTACACAAAAGGCCTATTTCTCTCAAATATTGTTCACAAATCTGTCTAAATCTGTGTTAGTGAGCACTTCTCCTTTGCCAAGATAATCCATCCACCTCACAGGTGTGGCATATCAAGATGCTGACAGCATGACAGCATGATTATTGCACAGGTGTGCGTTAGGCTGGCTACAATAAAAGGCCACTCTAAAATGTGCAGTTTTATCACACAACACAATGCCACAGATGTTGCAAGTTTTGAGGGAGCGTGCAATTGGCATGCTGACTGCAGGAATGTCCACCAGAGCTGTTGCCTGTGAATTTAATGTTCATTTCTACACCAAAAGCCATCTCCAAAGGTGTTTCAGAGAATTTGGCAGTACATTTAACCGGCCTCACAACCGCAGACCATGTGTAACTACACCAGCCCAGGACCTCCACATCCAGCATCTTCACTTCCAAGATCATCTGAGACCAGTCAACCGGACAGCTGCTGCAACAATCGGTTTGCATAACCAAAGAATTTCTGCACAAACTGTCAGAAACCATCTCTGGGAAGCTCAACTACATGCTCGTTGTCCTCATCGGGGTCTGGACCTGACCGCAGTTCGCTGTCGTAACCGACTTGAGTGGGCAAATGGTCACATTTGATGGCGTCTGGCACTTTGGAGAGGTGTTCTCTTCACGGATGAATCCCGGTTTTCACTGTACAGGGCAGATGGCAGACAGTGTGTATGGCGTCGTGTGGGTGAGCGGTTTGCTGATGTCAACGTTATGGATCGAGTGGCCCATGGTGGCGGTGATAAACCTGTGAGGTGGATGGATTATCTCGGCAAAGGAGAAGTGCTCACTAACACAGATTTAGACAGATTTGTGAACAATATTTGAGAGAAATAGGCCTTTTGTGTACATAGAAAAAGTCTTAGATCTTTGAGTTTAAAATGGGGGCAAAAACAAAAGTGTTGCGTTTATCATTTTGGTCAGTGTACATTCTCTCACAAAACCTTTGTGTTCTCTAGAGAAACTTTGCGTTCAGTTGCAAAATTTTGCAATCTCTCACAAAAATATTTGCGTTCCCTCACAAAACTTTCGCGTTCTTGCACAAGAATAATTACATTCTCTCTTTGTGTTCTCCCGAGAAACGTTGTGTTTGCCCGCAAAACTTTAGCAATTTCTCGCAACGATATTTGCATTCTCCCTAGAAACTGTGTTCGCTGACAAAACTTTTGCAATCTCTCACAAAGATAACAGCGTTCTTTCACAAAACTTTTGCGTTCTCCCACGAAGATAATTGCGTTCTCTCGCAAAACTTTTGTTCTCCTGCTCTTTAACAGTATGGAAAAAGGAATATTATTATACTTGTACATTTACTTATTATTATACAATTATTAGTTGTTAATTTATATATATAATTTATATTTTTTGAAAAAGAGGCACAATAAGACAAATACACTAGAGATACAAACTAAACTTATTTTTTAGATACAGTAAGTTTTATTAATATGTAGGCTATACATTTAACATCTTTTGTTGGTTAACATTATTGACAGGTAGGTATTTAATTAGGAATGTTGTCCCTTTAAGACGGAAGGCATGCATGTAATACTGACACATTCAGTTCTTACCCACCTTTTTACGTTCACTTAAGCCATAACTTAAGTGATTAATTTAGGTGAGATACTCAACATAATATACTTTTGGACTACTGTGTGTGCATCTGAGCACTGAGAATTGATTGTGCGCTGTCTGAGAACAGAAGAAGTAGTGCCTGCGCGAGAGAGCACAATTCTGGTGTGTGTCTGTCAGCGCGATTCCGCCTATCCTGCCTTCACTAACTTTAAGTTAATCTACAACGAATTGTGACTACCGGGGAAAACAGGACATCTGGTGACTCTATCCCTAGCCCTTTAGGTGCTGAGGCCATTGTTTCAGATCGCAAGTTCGCGTTTTGGTAGCCTGTCTTTCCATTGCGGCTGCCATACTGAGACTAGACATGCAAACGCCCCTTATTCAATGTAACTATTTCCGCATTCTACTTGTTTCCTGTTAGCATTCAGCGTACCTTCATACAGACAGTTTCTCATTAGAACACAGATTATTACTACATTTTAGGGCTGGCATTTCTTTAAAAAAAAACAACATTCTTACATTCTTATATTACCTCTCATTTCATTAGGCGTTTAAGTCAGCTAGATGACTACAGCGCTTTGAAAATGTACATGACCGGAAATAACGGAGCCGTAAGATTTCAAAACGGAAGTGCATCACGAGGCTCAGTGCAAGTAGTCCATTGCAACCTAACGACTGAGACGCACATTTTGAAAGAGGACGGTAAGTATGGTATGTGTCTGGTAGTCCTCAAATAACATTGTCGTCCCATCTCGTCTTGTTAACGAAGAGGCGGCATTAATATCGTCATACTTTTTATCATCAGATATTAGTTTTAGCTTGTCAATGTCTCGTCTTCGTCACAGAAAAAATGTTTGTTAATGAATGTTTCGTCGTCATCTTCACTGACGAAATTAACACTTCGCTTGCTAAACTTTTGTGTTCTCTTGCAAAGATAATTGCGTTGTCTTGCAAAACGTTTGCGTTCTCCCATGAAACTCTGCGTTCGCTCACAAAACTTTCACATTCTCCTGTGAAATTTTCCGTTGACTCGCAAAACTTTTGCGTTCTCTAGCAAAACTTTCACGTTCACCCGTGAAACTGTGTTTGCTCGCAAAACCTTTGAGATTGCGTGTTCCACCCTGTATTTTTCTCACCGCCATGTCCCTAAACTCTGTTTCTCTGTATCTAGAAACCTGACATTTCTAGAAGAAAAAAAAGTAAGGTTCCTAACTTTTTAGTTCAAATCCACCTTCAGAATATAGCTGAACCTGGCCTCTCGAATCTGTATGTGTGTGTGCGTTTTTATTTCTATTGAGTTCAGTAGTAAATCTGTTGCAATTATGGGTGTGCCTGCAACACATAAAAAGCAGATCTGTGAACACTAAGAGGTATGATTGCTGCTGTTTATATGAGCACCCTCATTGTTAGAAGGTATTCTATGCTGGTTCACGGCATTTTCAGAAGTTGCCAACTTGTTGACAGTGAGTAATGAGATACTCCACAGTGAGTTTCTTAAGCCAACACCCATCTACTATAAGAAGGCATACTCATGTTATGAGGTACAGAAGGAGCGGAAAAGAGGCATGTAGAGACAGAGCCATTTATACGCTTCTTCCACTCCTTGGCCAAAAAAACAAATTAAATAAGGAAGAATGGAAAATAAACACTGAGTATTTACAAATGTATCTGGTTCAGTGCTGCACACATAATCAGCAAAAGTTTTTATGCAATTGCTATCATAGTTAAAATAAGTAGTTTAGTAGACTCCTAGTATAGGCCCTCCAACTAAAATTTCCACCTAATGTTTTGTTGTGTGAAAAATTACAGGTGATTTCATTGAGATTTAGGGTGTTTCTGGATCCACCTATTGCACATTGATGGTCACGATGAGCGTTGTGAGAAAAGGCCTGCCTGTGCTCATGCATCTATGAAATCTTTTTGTGTAGGTGTGATACCTATCATGATGACCTTCAAAAGAAAAAGCTAGACAATAGCAACTTCGGGTGGATGGTATGTGTGTAATTTGTGACATTAAATTTTAATGCATTGCTTCTTAGGAAGGCTTAGTTCTGCTGAACTGGAACGGGTGTAGCAGATCATGGGAGTGGGCTTCAGTCCACCTCTGCATATTGTGGAAATACAGACCCAACTGGTTTCATCCATTTGAATTCTTAGAATTAATTTAAGTCTCTTCTCCTGAAACCCGACATGTGAAACTTTGCCTATTGTGTACAAAGTTTTGCTGTTTGCAGTAAATGTAAGTTGGATCCAGTTTGTTGATGCCGGTCTTACTTCTTAAGAAGTCCCAGACATGTCTTTACAAAATGTTGTTTTAGCATGATACTGCCTAAATTTCAACATCGCCCATTTACTAAATACAAGATAGCTTAAACCTGCTGATTCTGGTGTGGTAGCTTAAAGGCAGTCTTATATGTAAAACAGACATACCATAGCAAAGACCCCCAGGCAAGAGAACAGGTCTCTAAAAGATTTAGCAGCAGATGGTCTCCTTGTTCTTTCCTTAATGTTTCCTTTTAGTGATCCATTCTAAAAATGTAAAAGATCTGATTGTAGAGTTACAAAGTAATTAATTCTTTATACTGCTGCAACACAGAAATGCTTAACGTAGAATAACAAGTCCTCTTCAAAGTAGCTTGAAATGAAATATTGAATGCATCGTCCATGAAAAGAACAATGAAAAAGTAATAACAATCCCATCCCCCATGCATATTAAAAATTCAGATTAATGAATGCTCTGTTCAGTTGCGTTTTTGTTTTGCTGACTTTTGTTTTGCACGCTTTTAAAATGCAGACAGATGTTAAGTATGTTTCTCTTTTCAATCCCCTTTCTGACTGGACCTAATACGATTAAATACAAACTTTCAACTTCATTTTATCAGATCTAGACTAGGGGGTGCCATTAAAATACATATCAGAAGATGTTCTGTTCTGCTCTGCCACTGTTTGGTCTGCAAATATGGTGCTCATCTAAAAAATGATTCCACCCTGGTGACTGACAGGTGGCCTGGCCACATACCTTACGGTCTTTGTGTGAAGAATGTGACAATGTACATGTGAATTGAAATAAAACTGCAAAAGTATTAAAGTGTGGATCCAGTGCTATATGGTAATCCATATGTTAGTTATTTCAAAGGTTTATTTTCAGCGCAGAAAGTCAGTTGATGATCCAAACAAAGGGTGTGTCAGTTCTTGTCATCAGTTCTTAAACTGGGAATGTGCCAGACACTACAGATCTGTCATCATCGAACATGTCGCTTTCAAACATGGATAAATGCTATGTTTATCTGAAAATCTAAATTATTATTTAGTAACATTAATGTCATCATTCTCGTAAATATTTGCATATTCTCACAATACACTAATATTTGCATATTCGTACTAAGAATGCACTACTGCATTGCAATAATACCAAGGTGCCAAACCCTGTTATGTTACTAGGAGCAAATGACGTCCACTTTGGAAAATATGCATAATACACCTTAACACCAAATCAGATAAACACGAATATGTGCACATGAATAGTGCATTAACGAGTCTGCATACTGCAGACACTCCGGCCACTCCATTGTCTGATTGCTGTAATGGTTTGCTGCCCTAAACCCTCTCCACAATGTCCCGGAGATCCAGCCCGGACATGCATTTTCTTGCCTTTCCTTCCCTTGCACGTTTGACGTGCACGCCATCGCTAGAGACATAGCTGGAGCATATTACTCATCACAGACACTCACACAAAGCAATGATTGCAGTACAATGAATGATCTCACACCTTTCACACCTGTGTTACACTATCATAGTGTCATGACTGTTGTAATGCCCGCTAGTGCTGGCTGTGCCACCCAACAGTCGGCTTATGTTGACCTGAACTACAAATGAGAAATGGTCTAAGTATGCAGGGCGTGGGAACATCATAGGAGCGATCCTGAAGAAGTTTCCAGGTAGAGCTAAGCGTACTGTATTTTTGTGGCAGCACCACTTTGCTCCACCTCAAACATACACACTCATGTGTACACACATATGGTGGCGTTTAGAATCATAAAACACACAAGCTGCATTAGCTACTGTGCAGAAGTGTGTGTGCACATTTTCCAGTATCAAAACGGACGGAAACTGCGTCCACTGTTCTTTTTTTCCCCTTGTAAATCTCAACAATGCAACTCTTCAGCTCACAGGGGGAAAAAAAAAGCCCTGCCGGTTCCAAACACTGGCAAAAGTGGATGGAAAAAAGCCATTCATAAATGTGAAAGTTGCTTCGCGCCCCACCCTGCTGAAAAGAGCAGAGGTTAACTCACGCTTTACGGCTGCCCAGCCAACCAGATACTAAGGCAGAAACACACCCGCTGGCAGCCTGTGAGAGCAACACTGTCTTTTCTTTCTTTTTTCTAAGTTTCTACTGGAATGTCTGTCCTCAAGTCTCTGCCTCTCCTTCTGGTTTCTCACTCCTCCTGAGGCAAAGCCTGAGGCTGGGTGTGACACCATTTATCTTGCCACTTTCTCTATACCTGTCTAACAGGTAGGGTGTGTGTGAGAGAGCATCTGCATGCGAGGGTATGTGTGCGAGCGGGCGGCTCCGCCTCCGGAGCGTGTGTATAAAAACCGTCAGCCAGCTGCAGAGAGACACGCAGAGGGACTTTGACTCTCCTTTGTGAGCAACCTCCTCCACTCCTCTCTCAGAGAGCACTCTCGTACCTCCTTCTCAGCAACTCAAAGACACAGGCACCATGTCAAGCAGCAGGTCTATCACCTACAGCAGCGGTGGCTCCATCAGGAAGTCCGGCTACTCCAGCCAGTCAGCCTACGCACTTCCCGGCGGTTCTAGCAGGGTCAGCAGCGTCACCACCGTCAGGAGATCTGGCGTGGGTGCCGGTCCAGGCTTCGGCGCAGGATTCGGTTCCGGAGGCAGCAGCTACAGCTTCAGCAGCAGCAGCATGGGTGGAGGCTACGGTGGTGGTCTTGGTATTGGTGGAGGTATTGGTGGAGGTATTGGTGGAGGTTTCGGTGGTGGCTTCGTTGCACCTCCCATCACCGCTGTCACTGTCAACCAGAGCCTGTTGGCCCCCCTCAACCTAGAAATTGACCCCACGATTCAGGCTGTCCGCACTCAGGAGAAAGAGCAGATCAAGACCCTCAACAACCGCTTCGCCTCCTTCATTGACAAAGTAAGTATTCATGCATCCAAACTCTCTTAAAATATCTGTCTTTTACATACTATGCAAATATATAATGAGATTGCTGTGCACACTGCCTGCAGTGCATTCAAATACAGAATACTCATTTTATTACTAAGTGCGCCCTTTGAACCAGTGACTCTTAACACTGGATGCCTTTAGTCTTACTACACACCATAATAGCTTGCAGCTGTAAAAAACCTGAGTGACACATAAAAATGTTTTCTCTTGCACAACAGCTTTCTGTAAGCGTATCTGCAAGCTAAGTGTTTTTCTTAGATGTAACAGTTACTGACCAGAACCAGTCAGTACTACTCCAAGCAAAGTAGTAGCAATAGACTAATTACCTAAAGTAAATGTTAAATCATTTGTACTAGAACTCTCTTAAGTATGGCTTTAGCCTTGGAAAAAAGTCCTCAAAACCCATGACTGAGGCTATCCAAATATGGGTGGAGTTTAGGTAATAACCTAGCAACCATGTGAGTCATATATACACACATACTGTATATAGCGAGCACTAGAGGAAACCAGTGTGAGTGTAGTCCAAAGTCTAGACTTTATTACACCACAAAAAAACTGGACAGCTATGAAACCGAAATTGTAATTCAGAATTATTTGTGCTTTGCATTTTTTATTTCATTCGCTTTCTAAAACATCAACGAAAAGCTTTAGCTTTAGTATGTTACACCCATATTTGGCTGCAAACAAAGACTTCACAACTTTCTGAGCTAATGTGGACAGAAGACACACCCTGAAGGCCATGCAGTCAGCATATACACACACACCTTTATTTTTTAGTGCCTGTGGGAGAATTTGCAGTAGGTAGTGTGTGACCAGGATGAGTCATCTGGACCATAGACACCAGACGCTCCAAACTTTTACTCTGCTTTATAGCCCGCTAGCAGGTCAAAGACTATGCCAATAAATGCCTTTGAAGTTTTTCTGAGGTATAAGATAAGAAGGAAATGTAAATCATTGTTAGTGTGAGATGATAGACAAAGATGAGGGAAAAGAGCACTAATATTTCCAGGATGCATACATTTAGAAAAAAAAGTATACAGACTTAAAGTTAAGACAGGTGCTATAATATATGGCTGATCTCCAAAGACCACACACAAAACCTGCCTCAGGGTGTGGCGGGTAGGTCTTGTTTCTCTGATGTTGTTGTGCACTTTTTATCTGTGAAGCAATGCAGGTTTGGGGCGAGGCCATTACTGGAAGTTTTTTCCAGTCTAGGAGTTTGTAGCTTGTGTGCAGCACTGCCACACCCAGTCAGTCCACTTTCACCTTCCCCTCCCCCCTTCCCTCACTCCACCCTGCAGAAAAATGCCTGCTAAAATGACTCATGGCCATTTGTATTCCCTTAAACAATGCTTCCAGAAAGCACACACAAAGAGACTACAAAGGAGTCATACAGGATGGACAAAACCATCAATCCGCTTATTCATTCATTCACTATTTTATTTCAGAATGCTTTCTTAACTTTCAAGCAGTTTGAAAGTGAAAACCATCGCATAAGAATACTAATGTACTTCTTTCCTTCTCCAGGTGCGTTTCTTGGAACAGCAGAACAAGATGCTGGAGACCAAATGGAGTCTCCTCCAGGAACAGACCACCACACGCTCCAACATCGACGCCATGTTCGAGGCCTACATTGCTAACCTGCGCAGACAGCTTGATGGGCTCGGAAATGAGAAGATTAAGCTGGAAGGAGAGCTGAAGAACATGCAGGGCCTGGTTGAGGACTTTAAGAACAAGTGAGTTGTAACTTTGAAACGGAATGATCTGATGGAAAAAAACGTAAAAATAAAAACCGAAGACTTACTCATGTTTCCTTTCTCTTAACAGGTACGAAGATGAGATCAACAAGCGTGCCTCAGTGGAGAATGAGTTTGTTCTCCTCAAGAAGGTAAAGACCATTTATCCTTTTCTTTTAAAGACCTTCTTTCTTTTTTTTATCAGCAGTGGGGTATAATGTCCTCTCATTGTCTTTCAGGATGTTGATGCAGCTTACATGAACAAGGTTGAGCTTGAGGCCAAGGTTGATGCTCTTCAGGATGAGATCAACTTCCTCAGGGCAGTCTATGAGGCTGTAAGTATTCTGTTGTGTTTGGCCAACCAAAACTTGTTAGCATTGAATCCTAGGACATTTATTGATGGTTTGTTCTGCATTTGCAGGAACTGCGTGAGCTTCAGTCTCAGATCAAGGACACATCAGTCATTGTGGAGATGGACAACAGCAGAAACCTGGACATGGATTCCATTGTGGCTGAAGTGCGCGCTCAGTATGAGGACATCGCCAACCGCAGCCGTGCCGAGGCAGAGAGCTGGTACAAACAGAAGGTGGGTCAAGCTCTTAAAGCTTCAGCTCTTGAAGATCACCTCATCTGTGGCTACACAAATGCTCATTTCAATATGTGTTACAGTTTGAGGAGATGCAGACCTCTGCTGGACAGTACGGTGAGGACCTCCGCTCAACCAAGGCTGAGATTGCAGAACTCAACCGCATGATCGCCCGCCTCCAGAACGAGATTGATGCCGTCAAGGGACAGGTAATGATGAGCAAGCAAGCTTTGGTGCATAAATAGTAAACATGCTGTTTATGTAAAGAAGCTGACTTATGTACGTTATTGTCATTTTAGCGTGCCAACTTGGAGGCTCAGATCGCTGAGGCTGAGGAGCGTGGAGAGCTGGCAGTGAAGGACGCCAAGCTCCGCATCAAGGAGCTCGAGGAAGCCCTCCAGAGAGCCAAGCAAGACATGGCCCGCCAGGTGCGCGAGTACCAGGAGCTCATGAACGTCAAACTGGCCCTGGACATTGAAATCGCCACCTACAGGAAGCTGTTGGAAGGAGAGGAGAGCAGGTAGGAACTGTCAAAAGAATGTTTCTTTGATATTTACACTCGCTAGACAACATCATTAAGGAAATTGTTGTCTTGCTTACTCTAGACTGTCCAGCGGTGGAGCTCAAGCCACCATTCACGTGCAGCAGACCAGTGGAAGTCTGTCATCCGGTAAATCTCTCTCTCTGAATCACCTTTATTATAATCTCATGTTGGATATGTGTCTAAACTTTCTTTCTATTGCAGGTTACGGTAGCAGCGGTGGATTCGGCTATGGCGGCGGTAGTTTCAGTGCCTCTTCAGGATTTGGTGGTGGATCGGGATACAGTGGTGGATCAGCATACGGAAGTGGCACCATCAGCAAAAGCAGCGTCACCACTGTCAGCAGTAAGCGCTATTAAGGAGAAGCCCCACCAACCCATCCCTTCCCGGCATCCTATCTTCCTTACCTGCAACTAGATCACTCTGAACCTTCTTACAACTCGAACCATCTATGGTGCTATATTCTAGCCAGACAGCTATCCCCTGTTAATGAGGAGATGAGGACAATGATTTCTTAAACAAAAAATACATTTTAGGTTGTTCTGTGCATCAATGGTAGTTACCCATAACATGCATCTCTTGTCTGGTAGTGTCACTGCCATTTTAAATCATCAACCCAACTACACTACAATGACACCAGAAAGAATGTAATGGAGAATCTGTGCTCCCAGTCACTGAATTGCTTTATTTCTGCACTGATCTGTATGGGGAAAGTGAGACTTGAATGAAATACATACACGTAGAAACCACTGAAGCCAATTAGGCCTGTCACAACAATAGGATTTCAGTCTCATTAGCATAACCACAAGCAGTACCATGGTTTCACTGGATTGGGGATGTGCTATACAGGTCCTGAAAGTCCTGGTTGAATGTTTTGTGCTGTTCCAAGCTCCCTGCTGTATTTGTAATATGACTTTTGCCATTATGCAATGGTTGTCAGTGTTAGTTTACCTATTTGATGTAAAACTGTCAGCCTGTAACTGATGACAATGACTTGTGGGCTTCCAATGTCCAGTTACCTCACATTCAAGGGAGATCTGTTACAGCAAAAAACAGACACTGTGGCATTTCTATGGACCGTCCCTCCTAAACTTTGCGTACTTGCTGAGTAGAGCTTTATTTACTGTGTGGTGACTGTACTACCTTATACTTTCCCCTGTATTCAAACTACTTCCAGAGAATATTTTACAGTCCCTGTTATGGAAAAATGCAACAAAACAGAAACCATGTTCAACCAGATTTATTTTGTATTGACTTGACGTCAACTTAAAATCTGAATACAATAAATCTGAGTCTACAAGTTCTGTCTTGATTTGTCTTTCATTGAATTTGTTGTTTGAAATGTTGAAATGTTTCACCAACTATGGGCCGTTTTAACACAAAAAAAGCCACAGGAAGTATAGACAAAACTATTTAATAGGATTTAAACAGATACATTCAATATAATTACAATAAAGTTGATTAACTTTAGGCTAAACATCTTGCAGTGCAGAACTTACTTGCTGCACACATAAAAGACTCTCTTATTCTTAGCATATAATTTTAGCTACATTAACTTTGATATCTAAATATTCCCTCCTCATAAATATTTTCAGGAACGCTTTGTACAACCGCGCTGCAAAATGCACTTATCTCTTAGCTTTTTTCAATATTTATCATCATATTTAATGTGAAAAGTTGTCTGGATGATATATTTACATGAGGGTGCTCACTGCAGAGCCAGATGGGAGGAGCTGGAGGTAATGGGTGGAGATAGACACCTAACCACACCCTAACCCTACCCCTTACCCTATCCCAGTGGTTCCCAAACTTTTTCTGCCGGGCCCCCCTTTTGCAGAATAATAAACATTCAAGCCCCACCCCCGCATTTACACATAAACACAATTTCAGAAGGATTTATTTGAAACGTAATAATTAAAAAGTGTGTGAAAACTTACTGAAAAAAAACTAAATAAGAAACTCGTCACATTTAGAGTAGAAACATTAAAAGTAAAGCATGCAGCTTTACTATGTACTATTTTTTGTACTATGTAACAGCATTCATTGTTTTTAAACATATTTTCTCATATTTTCTTCTCTTTGTTGTAGTTGCGATCTTTGAAGTAGATTCATCTACTTTACGTTTACCTGGCACTTGTTGTCTTTTCAAAAACTTGTCCATGCTTAGAGAAGAACTACTATGCGTCATTCATTCATAATTTTACTCGGCTAATGGCAGTTCTCATTTCTGATATCAACTGCACCATCTAGTGGTCTGTTATTTTACGACAAAAACCGCTACAACTGATAACAGACAGCTGCAGCGGGTACTGCGAGTCGTCTTGAGGTAATAAAATATGATGAAATTCATATTTTGTGTTAAATTATTTACATATGTGGCAAGTAGCCGTATAATAAGCAAGATAATTTCACAGTTGGGTCTTGTATCACCCTGAAAATGTTTCTTTTTACATAAAAATCTAGGGATGTAATGAAATGAAAATTCTTGGCTGAAACTGAAACTGCTTTGTAATAATTATTTATTTTATTAATTAATATAGTCATTTTGTAAGACATTTTAATTTAACTCAATGATATTAATGATACTGAATAAAAAAAAATAATAATAATAAAAAAAAAAATAAAAAAAAAATCACAAGCCAATAAAATAACCACGTTTATTGAAAGTAGCAATAGAAAATACATGAATATTAAATCTCAATATATTATTTTTATTCACTTCAGTGAAACAGAATCAGATATAACTTTTTTGACTAATTATCAAAATAATGTATAGTCCTACAAAGCTATTATTATCAGAGCACGTGAGCAGAGCATACCGTCACGAGCTCATTTTACCAGCGTTGACAGCAGTACTACAGCATGTTACAGCACAGTATGCGACGATATGGCAAAAAGGAACAAGTATACATAGAAATCTTCTGTCGGCGCGTTATTTGAGCGGTCTTTGTAATTGCGTTGAGCATAAGCGGTACACGAGTGGAGCATTTATATGGGCCGTGAGCAACTCAAACATTCATAGAGCGGAATATTGAGTGGAGAGTCACACACTGAGCGGTGCGCGCTGAATACTGCCGGACTGCGCGGCAGATATTTTCGGCCGTTTATCTCTTTCGAATTTCTCTAAAAATCGGCTGTACACTAGCCTTGCCGCGCCCCCCTTGTCATAACTCCGCGCCCCCCAGTTTGGGAACCACTGCCCTATCCTAAACCTAAACCTAACTCCACACATTAGTTCACACAGAGGTGAAGCTGGACATCCAGAGAGGGGGAGCTGGAGGCCATTCAGCTCTGCAGTGAGCAGTACTTGCAAATTTTAGCCCGTAAATTAAACTTCTTCGGTCTCCAGGTGCTGAGATGGGTAGCTGGTATTTTTATCTGGATTTTCAGTATTGGTCTGTGGAAATTCATTGGCCTGTACCTCTTCTGTCGCAGTTCTAAATACACAAATATACACCATAATTGCTATTCCAACAACAGTTGTGAGAACACCTGCAATAATTGGCACTGGATTCGGAGGATTGTATACTGCAAAAGACAAACAGAAATGAACATCAGGTAAGTTAAAACAAAATAAACAATCTTGATATTTCCAATATGGTGGATATGAGTATTGAGTATTTTCTATTATAAGAAAACATTGCTAATGCAGATTCTATATCTTGGTTTGCCAAGATAAAGCAAATAGCATTTGGAGTAAAAAAATATGTCTTTAAAAGCCTGAAGTGCACTAACATGAGGTTCAGATACAAAGTAGTAGCTCAGCACTGCCCCCTGGTGCTTGTCCTTTAAAATTCTGTATTAAACATTTTACATTAGAGGATAAGACTATCCCTGCGTCCCAATGTTCATACCATCCATCATCTATAGAATAAGTGTGTCCCAAAGCTGATAAGAGTACGCCAAAAGTCCCCGGATGGTTTATTATTTTAGGTACATTTTTGAAGTGTGGATCCGTGCACACTCTAATGGCACAATTCATTGGCGAAGGATTCGTTTCAGAACTACAAACACGAATAAAAAGCGTTAAAAAAACTACAAACATGGCGGATGTGCGCGACGACGGTTCGAGAGTTTTAGTTAAAGGGATTTGGGTTAGTGATTATTAACATTTAAACTGGTAAAAAAAAAATATTTAAATTTATCTGTGTTATATTTCATCTGCAACAACGTGAACTTTTATAAACATCGGATGTAAACAATAGAGTTGGGGTACTGGGACTCGTACTCGGACTCGAGTCCGGTCTCGAGTACAATTTTTAGGAGACTCGGACTTGTCACGGACTCGGATGCATTTTTACTCGGACTTGACTAGGACTCGAGCATTTCGGACTCGGAAAATATCCCGAGTCCATCCGAGTCCACAGAAAGTTGACGGAAATGTCACTGACTCGATGCATTATCACGAAAGTGATATATAGTATTTGCATGTGTTTTTAAGTCTTGTCCACTAGGCTACTTGAAAGCCGACGGGTTTATGTGCGCGCGCTCACAGGACGCGCCTCTCAGTCAGTGTGTGAATGCAGAGTTCTCTTTCGCTTCTAATAGGGTCTGTTATTGCTACACACATGCTCGTCTTGGAGATTATTCATGTAAATGAAGTTGGTTTTGTCTTAAGTAACCCTGAACAGTTGGGAAAAATACTGATGCGCCAAAATATTTGATCTGTGCGTCAGATCTTAAAGCGACAGCAGCGTAAACCTGCAGGCGCCGACAGCGTTATAAATATTAATCAAACAACAAAAGAAAAAGAGAAAATCACTCGCTTTTCTTGACTGAATCACTTATTAACTTTAATAAGAATCATATTTAACGTATACAGTGAAGATTTTGCAGTGTTTTATTTTAACATTTATTACTTCAAGAAATTTAGTAATGTTTTTGTAATACCCTTTAGATAGACCTACGTAAAAAAAAAACTATTTTTAAAAAGATACTATCTTTTAAAAATATTATTTTATTTGTATTTTTGATTAATATATTTATTTATCCTTTTGTTCATAAGTAATAGGCCTACTTGGAGTGTTTACTTGCCTTCAGTAAGCTTGAGAATGTTTTACTTACATTAGTTGATTAGTTTTTCTGTATTGAAATTATTATTATTTTTTAAACATGGTGGCAGTTTCTAGCTTCAAAGAAAAATAATTTTTCTAACATCTTTGCAGCAATAGTTTTAATGGGTCCAAAACCACCTTGGGTGTGCATGATTTTCTAGTAATTCAATGGTACATCATCAATTATTCCTTATATAATGTAATTTATTGTAATTAATGTAACTATAAATGCATTCAAAAATAAAACAGGTGTGGGTTTGCTGTGACTTATGGAAAGTATATGTAGGGCTTTTTTACACAGTGTGTACCATTGTAAAGACTAGGTTTATCCCTCATAGCCTCATTTTCATCCAAGAAAAAAAAAAAGTCACATAAAACCCAAAACACACACAGCCACAATCAGAAATAAAAGAGGTGCATTTTCTGCTCTTAACCCTTTAATTGTCACCATCCACTCAGTGGGAAGTTTACTTCATCATATTACAAATAAATCCTAATCCAATCATGACAAACTATACATCGTCGGAGAGGTCTAAGACTCCTAAATAGATATTTTACCATATTTTGTGTTACAAAGTATGTAGGAAAAGTAATAGATTAATATGTGTCAAGAGTGTAACTTAAAAAAAATCAACATCATAACATGAGTTCCGACCTACAAAAGACTTTCTTCGTTGCCTTTTTCCCTATCACGCTTTAGAAATCATTTATCAGTTCTAAACTTAAAACCTCAAAATTCATCCTTTGAAAGGCATTTTAAAATCAGACATTGCATTACCACAGAAAATGTACATCAAAATCATATTACAAAATGTTTTCATTCATGAATTATAAAAATTTAAGTCTGGATAGTGCATTTTTATGTCTGTGTTCAAAAATGGGAGTGACAGTTAAAGGGTTCAGGTCCCATTCACCAAGATACCTACTCCTTTACCCCCACCCTTGAATTTATACATTTACTATATCAATGAATAAAGTCCCGCCCTATAATTTATCACATTCTAAAACTTGTTTCACTCTGAAATATGTCACATTACATAGTTCAGCCATAACTTCTGTTACATGACTTTAAGTTTGCTAAGCAGAGCATGGACACTAATTATGAGATGTTGTGAAATCAAAAATTAAAATGGCAAGATCCACTATAGGTTTGCTTTTCTTACATTTCAATTGACATTGCGTTTTTCCAGTTGTAAAGGTTAAAAACAGGGGTGCCCAAACTCTGTCCTGGTCATTGGTTTAGCTCCAACTTGCTTCAACACACCTGCCAGGGGGTTTTTAGTATGCCTAGTAAGAGCTTGATTAGCTGGTTCAGGTGTATCTAATTGGGGCTGGAGCTAAACTCTGTAGGATACCGGCCCTCCAGGACCGATTTTGGGCACCTCTGGGTTAAAACAATGTTAAGATACTGACAAACAGTAGTGTTTCCTTGGACTCGGACTCGACTCGGACTCGGCCCTTTGGGACTCGGACTCGTCTCGGACTCGATTGGTTAAAGACTCGGACTCGACTCGGACTCGACTTAGATGTACTCGAACCCAACACTAGTAAACAACATCATTGAGTTAATGTACTACTGAATATGTTGTTCTGCTAATTTATGCTGTCACAGACAGTTTCTCCCGGTCCTACCAATTAGTACAGCCCAAAACATGGCAATAATTGACCATTTTCAGCAGGAATAATCAGCAAAATATGCGAGCTTTTCGGTTCAGTGGCATTGTTTACGTTCTGTGCCACCAATATGGCCGATTGATGACGCGTCGTGAAAAAAACTCTATTGTGTGATGTTATACTATGTCCCAAAGCTTCTACTTTTCTTCTATACACTTATAATGCATCAAAAATGTAGTTTGTTTATAGCACTCACTGTAGATGACGATTGAATTGCTGGGTGGAGATGCTAATTGAATTTCTGAAGACCTAAGACGGAATACACATTCATACTCTCCTGGAGACTTTGGCGCGTACTGTGTGAAAGATCCTGGGTTGCCTGGGCTGTTGTATGTTTCACTCAAATAAGCACCATCTCTTCTAAGCTCCAAGTACCCCTAAAGAGGAAATAAAAGTCACCTGCTGTATATGTACAAAAAACATAATTTGCAATGCAATTGCAAAACAATTGAGTGTAACAGTAAAAGTGTGAATAAGGTGATTTACATAGTCTTGTGATTTTAAATAAGTTGAGTTGATGGAGCAGATGAATTTTACATCTTCTTTGTCTCTGACATACACTTCGGAGTCATACTCATGCGTGTCCACAGACAGTTTAGGACGGGGCAATGCATCTGTCAAGGGGGAGAGTGAATGGAAGACATTTATTAGAAAAAAGCATGAGGTGATTAGTCAGAGCCTTGTGGCTCAAAAAAGTAAAGAAGACACACTGTTAAAATATTTTCTTGTAAAATGTCATTGCAATACTTTTGTACAATTAATCTCAAACTGTCTCACCTGAGCAAATAATATAGAGCACGCCTCTTTGTCTGCAATCTTCAATTTTCTTCACTGGACAATCTTTGATTTTTTTTTCTTTCCCACTGCATCTGATGCCCCCAACTGTCTGTGTGAAATGCCGTTTGTTTTCCACAACTCTCTTCCACTTAAGCACCTGCCCACATCCCAGTTCCCTGCACACCACTTCAGCTGTGGCAGCAGCGGCAGATGAATCGGCTTCAGCATCGACTTCCTTTTGACAAACAGGTTCCCACTTGCCTTTAAGCGTGGCATCCAGATATCCCAGACAGCTCTCTCCACGTGACTGCTCCCAGAGCCTGAACTGAACTGGAAGCTCTTCTAATGGAGCACAAAGGAAAAAAACACACCATGGCTTTAAAAAAATATACATACACACCTGAATGCATCACAAATCGCTTCTTTGAGACCAGAGGTTGCGTTAGACTTTAACATTGTCCGTCATTTTGACAGACAGGGTCGTAAAAATTTCATCATAATCTATTATTACCCATCATTTTAATTTTCATATTTTAATTATAATAACACATTTAATTGCTTTTATTTTTGTTTACATTTTAATTTTTAATTATGAACCTACAGGATGATATCGGCTTATGCATTTATTTTGAAGAGAACAAAAGATTGTGTAACTTTTCATTTTCAACACCACACCCCGCAGTGGCAGAGATTTTAATATATTCTCATTTTTATGAACCAACATCGATTCGTAAATCCCAATCGATCTTTTGGTCTATGCTGGTTTTAGATGATAAATGAACAGTACATAGTGCATCTCCCATCCAATAAATCGCAATATGCTAAGCTTTGTGTTACTTTTGATATAAAAATCTCCGATTTCAATTTCTGTCCATTTCATTAGGAAATTCAAACCATAAATACCGTTTTGGCACTCTTTAATGTGGCCTGATAGATCGTTGTAGCTTCTGGGTACTCGCCTGTACGTAATCAAACGCTTAGCAAAACAACTGTGACAGTTTCGTTTTTGTTCTGGATCCAGTGCTCTGCTGCCACACTGGAGCGCCACCAACTGGACAGGGGTGGGAATTACAGTTACAATTTACAATAGATCACCTTCAATGTAATCCATCAAAGTGACATACAGCCTTCAGATTTTTCCGTCACTGATAAAAAAAAAAAATTCCGTCAGTGACGGACAATTTTCAGTTAACGCAAACTCTGTTCAAGACATCAATGAAATGCATTGCTCCTCTGTACCTGGGAAGGCTTGCTCAATATTAGACAGAGATGAACGTAAAATGTTTCCTTTGTACAACATCTCCATAGTGCAGGCAAACTCTATTGGGATAACTGCATTCGTCTGTCTTAAAATGATAATAGTGTGATTTGTGAGGAACAGTGAACCAGCGGAGGTCCAGTTGGTTCCAGGGGTGACCGGGAGGACGCGGTAATACAGACTCAGTGTGAAGTTTGTGACTAGGCTGTAGGCTGATTCACATTGCACGGTGTAATTTTCACCCTTAAGAAAAAGATTGGGGTGCACAGTCACTTTGGGAGGAGAGAGGGCAGCTAAGAAAAAGAGAGAGAAACTTCAGTTGAAAATTTCAAATACATAACATGAAACGCACTCTAATAAACATAATGAAACGTACATGCGACTAATGTAATAGGGTTACTTAATGCAGAATATGGATTCTTTGTATCAGTCCGAGTGGATTTGTACCAGCACACAATTTTTCCTTCATATGTGGCTGTTGCAGGGATTGTGAAATATTGTGTATCTACTCCTCTAATGACCTCAGAGGTCACCCAGGCTTCTGTGGTTTCTGGGGTCTGTGAGGGGCTTTCCAACCTGCCCACAGACACAGTTACGGGAAACGGAGCCCTCCAAGGGATCCCACAAGCAACCTGTACTATAGCGTTTAGCTCAATATTTCCTTCCTTTACTCCATTTCCAAACCTGAATGTAGGGGCTGCAGCATATGCTGGAGGTGAGAGACAGAATGGTAACAGAACAGAAAAAGAACACTTATTAACGACAGCAATGTTGGATCAGCAGCTTTTCATTTAGTTTACTGTGTGCTTGTTAATTTCAAATTGATTATTATCTTCAGCAAATCCTAAGCAACACTAAATGAAAATAAATCATATGACTGCTTTCAATATGATCTCTAAAGCCATAATAGGGATTTTATGTTATACTGACCATAACAGGCCATTTGCGGTCACACTGTTATTTAAAAAAAATAGTATTTTTATTAAGCAAAGAGACATTGAAATGGTGACAGTAAAGACATTTATAATGTTACAAAATATTTCTGTTTCAAATAAATGCTGTTCTTTTGAACTTTCTATTTTGCAAAATAGCAAATACTGAAAAAAATGCTTCATGTCAGCATATTTGATCAGCATATTAGAATGATTTCTGAAAGATCATGTGACACTGAAGACTGGAGTATTGGTTGCCGAATTAAAAATTTAGGATTACAGGAATAAATTGCAATATAAAATATATTAAAATACAAAGCAGTCATTGTAAATTATTATAAATGATAATACAAAAACAATATATCCACTTTTCTAGAAGGATCCGAACAACCTGGAAGTGTTCAGTTTATATATATTTTTATGAGCAGGACAGATTAGTGAAAATACGTCTATAAACAACATAATAGATAATTGTAACATCACATGACCTAAGAAATAAATTGCACTTCTTCCCTCGTACTACTGCCCACATGTGTGCTTCTGTTTTTTGTTTTTTTTTTTAATAATTTAACAGTATCAATTTACTCAAATAGGGAACAATATTATGCATATGAATATATATAAATGTCTCTAGTCATATATAAATGTCCACTTATGTGTGTGTGTGTGTATATATATATATATATATATACACACACACACACACACACAATAAACAAATGAGTGCTTCTGCTTATGTACAGGAGTAGGTGAATGATTCTTACCCTGAGACACTGATTCTCTCACACACATTATCCAGCACACCACAGCTAGCGCTGTGAAGAAAGAGTGATTGCAATATGCCGTAAAAAACAGGATTTTCCACAATTGAAGTACATGAAATGTGCATTTTGCAACATTTTGTACATGGGGAAACAACATGCAAGACATTAAACTAATAACAATAGTTATATTTAGATTTTAAGTGTTAGTTTTTGGGCCTACTATTTGCAAATACACTGTAAAAAATAAAAAAACACAATTTGTTGAGTCAGCTTAAAATAATTTTTTACCCTACTGCCTTAAAATTTTAAGTTCAGTCAACTAAAATAAGTTTATTCAACTTGAAATGTTAAGTTGTACTAAGTGACAACTTAGATATTTGTGTTTGCTAAACTTAACAGATGGGTAAGTAACCCAGCTGCCTTAAAATTTTAAGTTGATTCAACTCAAATATCTAAGTTGTCACTTAGTATAATTTAACATTTCAAATTGAATAAACTTTTTCTGAGTTGACTGAACTTAAAATTTTAAGGCAGCCAGGTTACAAGTTATTTTAAGTTGACTCAACAAATAGTTTTTTACAGTGTACACTTGTACTTTAGAAATATGAATTATTGTGAATCATCAAATTAAAAAATTAGAAAAGTAATGTTTTCTACATTTCTACAGTGGCCTAACTGACCTGTCTGAAACTGACCAGTCCTACTCAAGCATGGGTACTAATATGTTTAGAAACAATAGCAATATAAATACATTGACAATTAAGAACGTTCTTTAGATCACCCTGATTCATACCATCTAATTTATACTGTTAGTCGAAATTAATTGGAATTCAGAATTAAATGTAATTGCAGCTGACTACATTTAATGGCTATAAGAAATGTTTTGCTATTGGATAATAAAAACATCAGGAAAATGAAAAAAACACTTACCTCTTATATTGGGGAGAATCATCCTGACAGGTAACAGCAAATGAAACTGTGACACGATAAGAGTGAAAACGGCTTAAATTCACAACAATGCAGTGTTGAAATTCTGGTGAAACATTACATTAACTAATAGGAAGTACACTGACCCCAAAAAAGGATGTGACTTTTAGTTCACTATACTGTGTGTAAAAAATTTTATGTACTTTTAAATAATTCAAGCTTAGTCAAGTTTTTCTTAATCTTAAAAGTATTTATTTATATTTAGTTTTATAGGCTGATAAATGCTTAAATCAACCACTAAATTTTTTTTGCACACACTATATATATATATATATATATATATATATATATATATATATATATATATATTTATTTTATTTTATTTTTTTTAAATGAAAACGATTCTCGACTACACAAGTGTTTTCACTGTTTCAGAAACCATCTCCATCCATTTTACACAACCAAAAACGCATGTCACATGACCATTCATGCAGGTACAACCATAAGCATGATGTTATTGTTTACATGGTTGTCAAGGATATGCACAGCGAATGTGGATAGCCATGCCATTGTTTTCAAAAATCTCCGTTTTGGTCCGTTTACACTGAAATGCGAACTAAAACGTGGTCTGCAGCGTTTTCAAATGTCTCCATTCTTGAGGGTCAAAAATGCCAGAGTAGTGTAAACGACAGGCGTAACCGTAGCAGAATTTATGCATTTTAAAGTGAAAATGCACTAGTGTAAACACAGCATTAATTTTACATCTAGTTCTTTTGTTATTTTGTGCACAGAATTTTTTCTCCCCTTGCTGATATAGATCTTATCGCTACAAAAGTGATTCCAGAGCATGTCCTTTAGAAGCCACAGCTCATGATCCCAAACTTAGCCAGAGGCCTCTGCTTGACCTGGGTGACCTGGCTAGATCTCTAATCCTGCATGGCTTTATGGCTGCTCTCCACATGGTTGTGTTGCATAACTGTGAGAGAGCAGATTACTGACTGTTCAGCCTCACGTCTGTCCCTGCAGTGCTATCAGAGATGATACACAGGTGGGACAGAAAAAGCCAATAAGACCATATTTGTGTACTACAGCATCCACGGTTATTAACTTACTATCTGACAATGGATCATACATATTTACAAACATAAAACATAATCAAGTCAGTCATAATAACATTGTGTTAGCTTTCACACTGCATAAAATACTAACACACTTTCAGAAAAAACATACAAAAGTATCACTGGGGCAGTACCTTTTAAAAAGGTCCTAACATGTACATTTTAGTTATTAATATGCACTACAAAGTACTTTTAAGTCAGTGGTTCTCAACTGCAGTCCACCAGAAGTTTTGTATGTTTTCCTCTTTAAACACACCTGATTCAGATCATTACCTTATTAGGAGAGACTCCATCCACTAAACTAAGCCTGTCAGATAAGTTACTGTATGTTCCATAATACTGTTTGTACCATTTAAAGGTGAATAAGGTACAAGGATATACGTAGCTTATAGCTTTTGTGCCTACCGCAGTGAAAAAATTGTTCATTTTATTAGCAGGTGAACAGGATATATGTCATCACCTGACCAAACCGGAAAACAGGTCTCATGGCATCCGTTTGTTAAGAAAGTGTTAACAGCACGAACAGCATGAACTGATGGCGATATGTATGAACTTTCAAGGTAACCTAGCTAGTTGTTTTTATTGTTGGCATTTATTCGATTTCAATATCTAAATGTTAGTGATAAGGAAAATTTTAAATATCAGTCTACGTATGTGAGGGACATTGGTTATGATTATCTTTGGTATCTCCTTTTCTCTTTTGAAGACATCTGGAGTAAAACAGCTCAATGTTTAATGAAGCACATACAAAAAAAACTGAACTGGAAATGACACAACCTGATTTACAGCATGCAGACGTTGGATGCACAGAACCCCAATTGCTGTGGCATACAATAGTTCTGCAAATAAGCAGTGGTTAATTTTTTTTCTTCCTCATTTTATGTCAATGATGGACCATAAGTAATCAATTAGTTAAATATAAACTAATATTTTTGGTTAAACATAATTCTGTTCTGATGATGGGGGTGATTATTTAGATGCAGAAAATTATTCTACATGTAAATCAACCAATCAGAGACCTTAAAATGTTTGCTTTAGCCTTTAAGATTGTAGATGTAGAAAGGAAGTAGGAGGTGATTTTTGAGAGACTGGAATGTACCACTGAGGTTTCAAATTACACTTCCTCTTTTCAGGGCCCATTCGTTCTTCACTGCATTGCTTCACCGATTCCATCTTCAAGTATTTCCCCACACACAATTACAGTGAGGGCATCTACAACCACAATGAAATTTTTAAAGGGAACTCTAGGTAATAAGGCTTGTATGGCTTAATATAACATAAATGATAACTCTTACTGAAATACGTAGTAGAAAACCTGTGAGCTACTAGCCTCTATTTTGCCATTTTTACTGCAAAAAATAGCTTACAGTAGCCTTTGGTTGTAATTTTCAGTCAAAGGGCAACAAGAGAAGAGATGTAAGTCTTCACTGCTTTCCTAGTGATAAGAAGAGGAGAAGAGAATTGAAAGATGCGTGTGTAGACAAATAAAACTTCCTAAAGACCCACGTCTTGGTTTTATACACTTTATCCCTGATGCCTTTGAGGCTTTTAGACCACAGCAACTAAAAGAACTTACAGCAGAAACTCCCATATATCACAAAAAAGTTTTTACGCTCGCATAAGGTGGTTTTTTAGGCAATTTGGAAAAGGAATATTTCACAAAACTGCAACGGAAACGGCTTTTTCGCATTTACAGGTCACATGGCACATGTAAAAAGCCATATGTTCATTCTTCAATATACTATAAACTCCAAGAAACAGTTCATACGTAGCCGTTCTCAAGTATAAAGGTCTTCCCTGATATTAATCCTTAGACTGTGTACGCTGCACGCATTTGCGGCGTGTAATGGCTCCGGCGTGGTCACCGGAGCTTATGTTATGTTTATACCAGCAGCATCACACACGTTTCTGAAGCGGCTCTCCGCGCTGCTTCTGTAAAGATACACGCATATGCCTCTTTCGATTAAATGAAGCCAAAATCGGTCCAAATCCCACCAAAATCCATTGCCATGACTTATTCTGAGAGGAACAAATTATGTTTTAGTCACATAACATCGGTTAATGGAAACGTCATTTTGCAATATTTTTTTAATCGACATTTATAGAATATCACCAAAGTTTTGCGCAAATCTGTAACGGAAACGCGCCTACTATCTGTGTTATATTAAGCTATACAAGCCTTAATACCTGGGGTTCCCTTTTTTTTTAAAAGAGTTAAAAAAGGCCATCTTAGGAGCCGATCACATATCACGTCTTTTGCATGCTCAAGTTCGTTATTTCAAATGTAGATGCGCGGCAGCTCCACTCATAACGGAAGTGACACGGTCGCAACACGCTCGGTTTTTTCAGGTGCGACCGTGCCACAACGAGATGAAAACATCTCAACTTTTCAGAATGCCGCAAGCGCATTGTGGGTCATGTGACAAGAACCAACCAATTAGCTTCATCCTTTCTGTAACAACATTGAAAAAGCTGATCATAGCTGTACAGGGATAGCCATTTTTAAATAAATTTAGTAGCAGAGCTACAGCAAGCGACTTTTAGCGCTGGAAATCCGTTTGTCCTTTGATGAAACTTCTGCGTCTTAATTGAGAGTACGGGTCATGTTTGCTTAGCAACGGCAGACGCCACGGGAGTGCAAGCTACAGAGCATCTTGGAAAGAAGGAGAAATCGGTGCGCCCTGTGTTTTTTCCACGCATTTTTAGGCGCGATATGTGAACGGCCCCTTAGTCATCATGCTTTTTCTTTTTTCCTTTATCTTTGTCTTTGCTTTTCTTCTCCTTTTCCTTCTCTCCCTTTTCCTTCAACGCTTTCTTTTCTTTCTTCTTCTCATCCTTGGCCTCCTTATACTTCCACTTTGGAGGCTCCAGGTAACCTTTCTGATTTTTCTTCTTCTTCTCCTTTTTTGGCGTGGGCTCAGAGGATTTGGTAACTTTGATCTGTGGGATACAGCCAGAGGGGAAGACGCTGTTTCGCCTTGACGCTACACTACGAGGAATGAATGTGCGCATTCCAGACTGAGCAATGGAAATCACACTGCCACGCCTCTCGGTATCAGCACAGCAGGACAAAGAGACGGACTCAGCCGAGTGGACAGAAGGTGAAATGGAGGAGATCGAGCTGTTTCGATGGCACAGTGAACTCTCTTCCAGCTGCTTCTGAGAGTGCTTCTGCATCAGCTCAGCCACAGCAAGCCGGCGTTTACCTATCTGCGGAGGGCTGCTTGGGCACAACGGCCGTGTGGCCGTGGCTATCAACGGACTGCGTAGGCTGGTGGTCATTCGCACCATGTGATCCATAACACCATTGTCCTGCGGGTCACGTGGGAAACTGAAACCAAAAGTACTCTTGAGATGATGCGTCAGCTTCTGGCCAGCACTCTTATTAGCTGTTGCTTTGTTGACAAGAACCTTAAGGCTGGGCCACTCTGGGACATAGGTGTCACAGAACTGTTCAGCTGTAGGATGAAGCGCAAGGTGGCGCAGACGATTCAGTGTATCAAAGCGACCTGTTTTCAGCGCCCAGTCACGTGCACATTTACCACGGTTGGAGTCTACAGCATTTATATCAGCACCTAAGACAGAACAATACAGAGAATTTATCAGAAGTATATCAAAAGCATGCTGGAGGAATATCGTTCTAAAAAAGAATGCTGTGTCAGAAATCACTCTGTCTGTCCAGTCATGTTGTGCCTTCCACTCTTTTTTTGCTTGGCTACCTAATTACTTAATTAATCTTATAGATGCTACTGAGGCAAACTGGGTCAATGCCAGCTATGCCATTCTTGATTGGCTATGTGGGTCATTTGGTGATTTCTTGTCTCTCACTAATGATGTGATGTGATGTGATGAATACAAGCAATGCCAACATTCTGAAGGATCATTTTCAGCGTATCAGCATGTATGTTCAACTACTAACCGTGCATTATAAGAGCTGCCACCACATCATTCCTGCCCTGTATGGCAGCTTTAATGAGGGCAGTGAATCCTCTGTTGTCTCTGATCTCTGTCTCTGCTCCAGGGAAGTAATTCATGATGTAGTTACATATGGAGACATGGCCTGTGTACAGAAAGATTTATAACGTTGTTACTTATTTTGGATTATATACAAAATAAAGAAATGGGGTAAATTCCTTAAATAGTAAACAGTAACTCAAATAGTATTTAACATAAAGACATTGCCATTCTTCAGTTCTACACTGTAAAAAAAAAAAAAACACAACACAATTTGTTGAGTCAACTTAAAATAATTTGTAATCAGCTGCCTTAAATTTTAAGTTAGTTTGAAGCTGACTTAACAAAAAAAATGAGTTTGTTAAACTTAAAAGCTGGGTAAGTTGCCCTGCTGCCTTAAAATTTTAAATTGATTCAACTCAAATATCTAAGTTGTCACTTTTTGACTAAAGGTTGACTAAGCTTTTTTGAGTTGAATGAACTTAAAATTTTAAGGCAGCCGGGTAACAAATTATTTTAAGTTGACTCAAAAAATGTTTTTTTACAGTGTGTGTAAATTAGAGTTATTGCATCATATTCACAAAAATCAACACTATTTTGAAACGCTTTTATTGCAAGCAGAATCCAGCCAGTAGTACATCTAATTTCCATCAAGACAGTGAATTGACATCACATGCAACAACTTACCGGCTTGAGCTGCGATCATTAGAGCTGTGTTGCCATCATTGTCTTGGTGGTTAATATCCAGATGCGGACAGCCGTGCAGCTCATAAACAATTGGAAGAAAGCCTTTATATGCAGCCACCATCAGTCCATTCTGCAAGAGAGAATCACAGTGTGTTACAAAGATCTCTGTCAATACATTTCTTAAACAGGTAAAAAGGTAAAGATAAATATATAATATATGGACACATCAACAGATTACAATTTCAATACAATTTCATTACAATAATAAACAGCACTAATAAAATGATCTGAAACCGTTCTGAGTAGTTGGAAAAGATCAATAAGGTCTGTTACCATTACTTAAATTAACTTTCTAATGTTGTTAAAGGAATAGTTCACCCACAAACAAAAATTCTGTCATTAATTTCTCACCCTCATGTCCAGTGTTGGGAAAGTTACTTTCAAAAGTAATGCATTACAATATTGAGTTACTCCCTAAAAAAGTAACTAATTACATTACTTAGTTACTTTTTATGGAAAGTAATGCATTACTTTTGCGTTACTTTTTAAATCTGAGCAGGGATTGCTTGTTTGTTATCAATATAAAAAGTTCTATTTTTGGCAAATGTAAAAGCCTTTTCACACCAAAAGCCCCAGGCTTTGAGAAAAGTAAATTCACGTCTGTACAGTAGACCGCAGAAGACAAAAATGTCAACTCTTCAGCAATAAAAAAAGAAAAACAAATGTTCGATTATCTCAAGTAATTTTTGCTTATTAGTGTGGTTGAATTGGATCATCGATGATCGGCAGCAAAGACATCAGTTAACAAAATAGGATTAAATGAATAAAGGATAGTTGTATTCTTTAACATATATTCTGAGTTGAATTTCACTGTTTTTATTCATTTTGAGGAATACTGAATCTGTTTTTTTTGTGAGTGAGATGAATTAATGCATGTTCACATTTATTCTAGAACTAACATCTTACTGCTGATTTCTCTCAACATGGGGACAGGAGAGCTTTTGGGGGGAAAAGTAACTGGCGTTACTTATTTAAAAAAAGTAGCTCAGATGTTTTCTTGTCAATTAAAAAGTAATGCGTTACTTTACTAGTTACCTGGAAAAAGTAATAATATTACATAACTCGCATTACTTGTAATGCGTTACAACACTGCTCATCCCTTTCCAAAACCTTAAGACACTGTTCATCTCCAGAACACAAATTAAGATATATCTGATGAAATCAGAGAGTTTTCTTACCCTGTATGGATAGCAATGTAACTATTACGTTCAAGTCCAACATGTGTCATGGTACTCTCGGGATCGGAGACTGACACGGAAGAGAAGAAATTGTTGAACACAGTCGTTATTTTTGTTTGTTTTTTTTGCACACAAAAAGTAGCTTCAAAAATTACTGTTGTCACATGGACCATTTTATCGACGTCCTTACTATCTTTCTGGACCTTGAACGTGATAGTTGCATTGCTGTCTTTGCAGGGTCAGAAAGCTCTCGGATTTCATCAAAAATATCTTAATTTGTGTTCTGAAAATGAATTAAGGTCTTACGGATTTGGAACATGAGGGTCAGTAATTAAAGACAGAATTTTCATTTTTGGGTGAACTATCCCTTTAAGTTACAACTGCATGTAGTCATGCCTCAAACATGAATTTTGAAAGTATTGTCAACAAGTTGCTCCATAAGGACTATGTAGTTTGATTTGTCAAGCAAACACACACCCTTATTGCAGTTGTAGTTTAACAAAAATCTCAGACCTAAAACTTATACAGTGAAAAACATTTGAATTGAATTATACAAATGTATATAAGATAAAAAGTTATTTAAAAGTCACTTATCTTTATCGTCTCTAATACTAATCCGTCTTACCCTGCCATTAATGTCAACTTCCATGACCTCATCATAGGTCACATCTCGTTCCAGCACTCTCTTCAGTGCCTCTGGGTCATTTTGTACGCAAGCCTCATATACTGTGTTGGCAGTTCCCTTTTTCCTTTCCTCTTGTTCATAATCGGGGAGAAAAGAATCATCAGAGAGCAAGCTTCCAGAGTCTGAGTCTCCTTCCAACAATGAGAGTTCATCCTCGTCTGGGCCTGACCCCAGGTTTGGGTCCTCCAAGGCAGAGCTTTGAACTGCTGCCATGTCTTCGCAGTTCAATCGTGCCTATACCATCTTTGCTGGCGTTTGAGGAAAGCGTTCCAGCATGGTTGTAGTGGGTCAGCAACCTGAGAGGAAGGAATGCACTCCAAGTGTTTATGGCCCCTGTCTTGAGGTAAACAGACCAACAGAGATAAACCAGAAGGCTCTCCAACCAGTGAAGCACCTTCAAATAAAAAATAAAATAAAAAGCACAGTCAGTAATGGCAACCATTAGCAATTCAATTAACTCAAAAGCTTCTGATGCAAGAAAATTTGGAGTTTTCATCGCTCCGGATTTAGCCTGGGAAAGCTGTGCTTTAATTGTCAGTGCTAAATCTGTCCTGCTCAAGCTTAAAATACACAGATACCTGTAAACAGGCTTACATATGGTACACTCTGAAAACACGTTACCTCAAATAACTGAACCATCATTTTTATACAAGTTGTGAAACAGCATATTTACAAAAGCTTTGTCTCAAAACAGCAATAAATTAAACATTTCTCCAGTTGTGCATGTCACATCACATATCTAGCAAAATATAAACTAAAGATTACAACAATAAAGCAAAAACATTCTATTTAGTGCTCTAGTAGTGAACAAATGAGAAAAGAGCTAGATGCTCTTAAATGCTTACTGACAGTCTAGCACATACATTTTAGGCTTGGTTTAAAATAGAGATTGTATGAATATAAAGTTTAACTCACCTATGTTCACATTTCAGAGTAAGAGATGTCTTCAGTAAATGCTGTTATACCTTTAAACAACTTTGACGAGTCATTATCAGAAACCTCAGCTTGCAGAAAATACAACCATCAGCTTCACGTCTTCATTGTGTTTGTAGTAGTATGTGATCACAGAGGGGCGTACACATGCTCCGTAACACCTCAGGTCATTAGACTGACTAATGCCTTTCAGGATAAGAAAAGACCCAACATAGACTTTCAGAGCATAATCACCTTCCACACAACTCACACACACACACACACTCACTTTCAAAATGGTCTTGTACTGACAAACAACCACATTCATACTATTACTTGCTTGCTAGAGTATAAATATTAAAAGCATTATTTATAGAGTAATGTTGATGAAGTTTAACATACAGTAAGTGTGTTTCAGGACTTCAGGTTTATGTATTGGTTGTTTTATGTCAAAAGGACCCTGATTTTAACTCAGAGGATTATATGGAATGTGAGGAGAAGTTAATCACAAGAAGTCTTTGATAAGATTTCAAGACAGAATGACGTACTTTGCTGACAAAAATGTCCTTACATGACCAGTTTAAATGTTTAATTGGTAATTCTCTCCAGACAGTCAAAATAGGACAATCCTATTTACCTCCATAAAGCAGTCCCACAGAAATTTGTCTGATTACTGTGGCACAAATAAATACTGATAATCATTATGTAATTAACAACAATTTCATCTGTGGTACAACAACCTATACATATTTCGTGCATAATAACTGCACATGCAGGCTCAAGATAAGATAAGCATTTTAGGCAGAAAAATATGACAAAACGCGAATCTTATTTGCATCAATTCTTGCGATTCTGAAGGGAATGATTAAAATCTTGAGCTCAGGTCTTTACAACATATTAAGTACATATATTAAGTTCATATAAAGTTAATCCTCTTGTATTCCAGCACCGCTTAAGAAAGTGAATGATCATTGTCGTACAAGCACAGATGCAGTTTACTCTCTCTCACACACACACACAAATTGTAATTAATGTATGTAAATTAATTATAGTTAAAGATTATCCTTGCATCAAATAGAAAATAAAGCAACAAAAAGAGAACAAAAAAGAGAACAGAAAGAAAGAGACATACAATTGAACTAAAACTACTTTCAAAAGTTTTTCTATACCTTGTTTTTAAACTTATTTTTAAACTTGCCCTCACAGCAATCTTTTTGGATTTTTTGTTTTGTAGAAATTGTTTTCCTTATGGGGACAAGGATAGTAGATTTATAGACATTGGAGACCTTCCAATGACTTCTTGTTCTAAATTGAAGTAAATTAGACTAACCCCAAGGAGAACAATCGAATCATAACAACTTGTACATGTTAAATATAACTAGCTTTAAATTATTCCTTTATTTATGGCTCAGATTGGAGGTTTGCAGGATAACATGTTGAGCTCTTTCTCTCTCTTGTTTTTTTAGTCTCTCTCTCTCTCTCTCTCTCTCTCTCTCTCTCTCTCTGTCCCAGGGAGATCAAGATGGAGCAAGAGGGTGTTGGAGAAGAGGGAGGGAACGGGTGGTGGACAGCACATGGAGAGAAGATAAGAATGTGTGTCAGTGAGTCAGGAAGAGCTGAGTGGGGATTAAGCGGGACAGTACTGGACCAGTAGAGAAGACAACAAAACAACCAACCAAACATTTCCTTCATCCATCTGGAGACAGAAAAAGAGGAAGATGAAGAGTTTGGCCAAACTTCAGGAAAACACAGAGCAACTGCTGACGTCTTTATCAAACACTCTCCCATCCTTGACCCTGAGTAATCAGCACTGGGTGAGCAAACATACATTTACTTTTAAATTAGATCATATTGTAAATAGTCATTCAATTGATTTTTAATAAAATTCTAATTTTAATTACAACACTAACTCTAACCAGATCCATAACCATATACCTTTGCATATTTAAAATGATTAATTTTTAGGCTACTTTTGGAGAAAATTTCCCCCCAGACTATAGTGTAAAGTATGTATATAGACATATAATACTACTATCCATATCATTCAAAGGTAAGAGTTGACTATTCATATGAATATGCATATAGAGAATATTAAATGATGTGTTTAGATGCTTGTTCATTTGATAGTGTACATTAATGTCTTTTATATAAATGTTAATTAAACTCTGTTGTGTTAGTGTAAACAGTTTGCCATTTTAGCAATAATGTAATAATGTATAATAATGCCAATAATACTTAACTCAGACCCACACACATATAAACCAGTCAAAACAGGAGTGATTGAAAGCAGGTCTGTGTCTCTTTTCTTATTTCTAGGGATGCATGTTGTTTACCAGCAACACATCAGCAAAAATTGCATGGACCACATGAAAATCTGTCTCAAGTATTTTTAGTTGCTGCCTTTTTTAAAAGACTGTTTGGGCTTCTTTGAACTTCGCTAAACAGAAAATGATTACTTCATAGTTAAAAGCCACCAATAGAAATCTGCCAAACTTGTCACAACAAGTCATCAGCTCAATACTGAGATTGCTCCAACTAGGCCAACCTGCCAAATGTTTACTGCAAACGAAGGAAGCAAGCACAAAAGATAATGCCTTCAGCACACTGTAATTTGGATCTATTCCTACAATAGATACAGTAGGCATGATTCACTTGTTCATTCTTGCTTAATGTGTGTTGTCTGGATTATCTGTAAATGGAAAGACACATAAATATATCCCAACAGAAATGCCTCTTAGACAACTGCATGAACATAATCAATTTGTCAATGTATCCATATATTTAGGTCCTCGTAGAGCCTTGAGACACCAGGGTCATATTTCACCCCATGGTACAATTTGTATTGTCTTTAATTTATGCTGATTTACTTTAAATAGACATAAAACCAGTAAAGAGAATTAGATTATTTTAATTGTTTAATTAATGTAAACATTTTTTTCCATGTAATATGTATTATTTTTCTTTTTATTTTGGTGATTGGTTAAATGTTTTCTTGAGACTCCAAGTGTCTAGTTGGTCTAGTTTGAGGTGGTATGTGTTTTTTTTAAGGGTCATATGAATTGTTCAGGTACAGACATGTATTTCATAGCTGCTGTGATAGTAAAGCTGGTTACAGCTCTGCCCTTTCAGAGCTGGAGGATAACACTAACTTTAACGACCCGTTTCAGATCCATGAACACACCGAAGGGAGTCTTTTACTGGAAGACAAACAGAGTTGTTCAAAGAAGGGTACAGAATGGGAAAATGGAGAACAAAGCTGGAACTCAAGACCCAAACACATACCTGAGGGCAGAGGTGAGGGGTCAAACATACCCTTGTTTAGGGGAGGTGTTGTTTTTTTTTTTGTTTTTTTTACTGAACAGGAATTCTGTTACACACACACACACACTCAAAATGCGCAAACACACTCTTTACCTATGTCCACAGCTAGTGCAAGACAAGAAATTAAATGATAATTAATATACTTTCTGTCAGATTGTATGTCTATGAATGTAAAATTTAAAGACAAAAAAAAAAAAAACATTTTCAGTTAAGCCACATCCAAATGTAAAAGCTTGTACATTGTGTTGTGGACTTTTAAAGCATGATTTTCTCAGTCTCTAACAAATTACATGGAGATGGCCAAAAATAAAGAAACATTTTCTGTCAAGACACGGTTTTTCTTCCAGTAAATATTTTACTCTGTACAGATGTACAATATTACAAGACGACATGTGTTTTAGTAAGTTACTGAGAAGCGGGAAGACCTCTTTATTAAAAAGTGTTTTCCTTACGTGTCTCCATAAGATGGCAATATTGTGTTGTTTTTAAACTATGGAGTTTAGATGTGGTGCCTGAAGAGAGCTATAAAGCCTGTGGTATAATTCGTATCGCCTTTACATCTTGTACGTTGTCAAGCCAAGCGTTTTAGCTTTTTGGACTCCATCAACCATGAACTAGTATGGACACGTCGAACGCACGTAAATCCAACTGATTTGAAATACTTCACCTTACCTGAAGAGGACAGCACGAAGTCGGGTTATCTTTTTTGTAGCTTTTTTCAGTTAGTGTATACAAACGCGGGTACTTCCTGACCTTCTCGCATCCCATGACCACTTTTGTTGCTCACACCGTTGTCTCCTGTTGCTTTTATTTGCTTTGTCTAGCTTGATACTCTTGGATTTGTTTGCACTGAGCACAGACATGGATGCTGTTAGTTAGACGCGCATGCGCAGACGACGCACTTAAATGTTAGCATGCACTTTAGAATTTCACTGGCAAACTTACCCGAATAATTTAACTGTGAATATGGCATTTAAAAAAAATGATTTTAGCTGGGGTAAGAGTGTTGTGAGTCACCATGGCATCGAAATCGACAACTCTTACTGCTATGAAATATTTAAGTGTTTATTATAGAGTGTTTGCACGTACGTCAAGGTCTGGTCAGTTACCCGGATGCGCGGCCATATTGGAGATATTCAGATATAAAGAACAGCATGGACTGGTTAATGTACTACTGAATACATTGTTCTGGTAATTTATGCAGTCTAAACTACCTAAAAAACTTGTGGAAGCTGTTAAATCATATAGAGATGGACTTAGTAAGCAGGCAAGGGCGTGATATTTTGACAAACTAAAGTCAATAGGTGGTAAAGATGCATACAAGCAGTATTAATTAAGATATTAGCCAAATATTTTACCTACCTGACTGTAAATAATAAGAACAAACATGAATGTTGTTAAGATTTTTGCCCTGGAAGTCCTGGTTCAGTTTGGCCAACCACAAACACCTTTTGTTCCTCAGGCAGTTTTTTGCACTCTTCTCCTTGATTTGTTATAACTTTTGGCAGTCTCATAGTACCCCAAATGTTTTTCCCAGTCTGACCAGGTAGAGCAGCCCAAAACAAGAAAATAATTTTTCATTTTCAGCAGCAATGATCTGCAAAATATGCAAATTTCATTTGATTCAGTGACATTGTTCACGTATTTGTATTTACAATACAAATAATTCGCTGTATATACATATAGACTTGTTTGAAAATGGTCGTTATTTTTGCCATTTTCGTTTGGTGCCGCTAGAAGTGCAGAAATTACACTGTTAACAGCAACTAATAGTCAGTCTCCATTTCTCTGTCTTTGAGAGACAGACTTCAGCAGAGTTGAAGTATACACTGGCAGTGAAGAATACGAGGAGCCCAAGATATTAACCACATCCCCTTTTCTTTCTCTGCCTCCCTCTATCACGCACCAACCGCCAGTACAGTACCAGCTGGTAATAAAGTAGGATTACTGTTTTTACGTCCCTCTCCCTATCTCATTATTTCTTTCTGACCCTCCTCATTGCCTCCTGAAGGTGAAGAGGCAGTCTATAGAGAAAGAATATCTTTTTGAACCCAGGCATGATGTGATGTGGTTCTGTGTGGATAACAGCAGAGGGATTATACAAATGTTGCGTGTAAATTCAGAGCTCAGGATTACCTCTGAACTGAGAGTAGGAGAAAAGGAGTAAACATCATCACAGTGCCATGCGGCATTGAGGTACAGCAGTGTTTACTCGGCTGGTATGAAGGGGCGTCGTGGCCCAGGGGTGTGTGGCTGTGCATGCTTCTATCAGAAAGTTTTGGCCAGGTGTGAGTGCTGCTTCAGACAGCAAGGTAAGAGATCCATTAGTTGCTTTGTGACTTTTGACATTGGTACTTTTTTCCAAGTGCATTTACATTTTGGTATTTGCTGCTTTTACAGGATCAACATTATTAATATATGTCCAGGGTGCTTGATTACACACACACACAAAAAAAAAAAATTAACAGTAAGATCTTAATTTACATATTACACATTTTAGAGCTTGAAAAAGATCACTTGCTTGTAAACTGAATGTAATTAATTACCTCTGTTCTGTTGCTTAGTCATAATACCTGCATTCAACCTGTAGTTTGCAAAAATGCTGAACCGGTATTGTTATTTTGTTAGTGTCATTATGCATAGATTATCTATAGAAATGCACTGCTGATGCATTATGTACGTGTGTAAATGGTTGTTGCAGGATTATGGTTATGTGGCCTTTAGAAAAAGCTAATCCATATTCCACATAGAAAAACTAGAATCTCGTCTGTTCTGTTTCTCATTCTCATTCTCTCTCAGAGTCTTTCCTTCCCTTCATGCCCTTCAGATAAGGCATGTTACCCCCATGTTGCACTTTAAAGCTTTTAAATCATCGAAAAAAATCTAAATCATTTAAGCTGTATCATCTGCTTATAAGGCAGAATCTCTTCCATGTGCTGCCAGTTATATTTATATTCCACCTTTCATGACTATGTGGAAAATTCAGCAAAAATAACTGCAAGTGAATATTCGTGATGGAGCTGGAAATTCCCTTGCGATATATCAACATTATTACTCTCTGTCTCTCCTCATTCTCTCCTTATTAAATCACAACATACACTACCGTTTTACACTACAAGTTATTTATTTATGAAAGTAAATTATTTTATTGAGCAAGAATAAGCATTAAATTGATCAAATTTAATGACGGTAAAGACACATTGTTGCAAAAATATTATATTTCAAACAAATGCTGTTCTTTTTTAAACTTTATGTTTATCATGATTTACACAAAAATATTAAGCGGCACATCCATTTTAAAATGTGATAATAAAAAGAAACATATATTGAGTACCAAATAAGCATACTGTGCAAATGTTTGGCACTTTGTAGGTGTGTGTGTGTTTTTTTTAAGTAATATGTTCGGATTTAGCGAAAAAATTTCAGCCTATCTAAATTTTACTGTAAAGCTTTCTGTAAAATACAGTACTTCAAACTATGTTTGAATTTATAATTTATGATTTTTTTATAGTAAAATATTTTTAAAAGGGTCATCGGATGCAAAGTTCACTTTTACATGTTGTTTGAACATAAATGTGTGTTGGCAGTTTGTGTACACAACCACCCTAATGATAAAAATCCACCCAGTGGGTTTTATTTAATCTGTAAAAATAATTTCCCCTTTTTCAAATCAAGCTATTCTGAGCATCTTGTCTGTTTAACGACACCCTGACAGAGGCCGCTCCCACAATAGTTGATTGACACAGCCATCTTACCTTAGACCCACCTTAAATGAGCAGTTAAAGTCCGATCACCATTGTTTCGATGCCGGAACAGGGACGTAGACAATAATGGCTCCTAAGCGATTGAGGTGTTGTGTTGTTTGATGTAACAATGAATATAGTAGTCATCATTTACTCACAACATCTGAGCCGCTGAAGATGCAGCGAACTTTTGTGACAGAAAACATATGGAATTGTTGTTTTAAGGAACTTCTACTTCATTCTTCTACTCTCTCTCTTTCTCTAGAGTCATACACACTGACGGGGCTCAGCGATGTCTCCTTGCCTCCTGATACACCTTCAACCTCCGTCTCCATTGATGACCTCTCTCCAATCTCATCCAGCAACCATCAGCCTCTTTCCACTAGACAATCATCTACAACACCCCAACACTCCATCAAAGCCCTCAAGAGATGGTTGAGCAGCCCAGTTCGAAGGCTTAGTCTGGGAGGAGGCAGCAAGGGTCAGAGCTCAAAGGCCAGTCAGAGCCCAGAAGGATCATCCTATATGTTTCTCCCTCTCTCACCTACTCAAAGCCCACAGAGCCCAACGGAGAAGTCCAAAAAACTGCCTCGCTCCTACAGATCTCTGGTATGGACATCATTTACACTATACCGAGGGAATGTCTTATTTTGATATAGTAAAACTGTTCACACTATCTCTTTCTGTGGCATACAGGACTGTGCTGAACTTTCAGGGCCAACGTCTCCTGACAGTCCCTATTACCCAAGATACCTAAATGATCTGTTGCAGGTACACAACACTGAGTCCTGAACTGTAATGAGTATTTTTATACATAATTGCTGATTTGTGCTTGTGATGACTAATGAGTTCAATTTCAGAGGCATCAGTCTTGCGATGTGCATCGACGTGTCGAGACACAGGTACAATCACAGAGTCCAGAAGATGATGAGCAGGAGAGAAGAACTGCCTTAGAGAAAAGCATGTAGGTTTGTGATTGATGGTGACCTCAAACCTGTAGTTTCTGGAATAAGATATTGTTAATAATCTGGCATACCTTATGTCTCACTTATAGATATGTGCTGACAGAGTTGGTAGAGACAGAGAAGCTGTATGTGGAAGATCTGGGACTTGTAGTGGAGGTAACGTTTAAATCCATTTAGTAAGTAGATATTCATTCATTCATTCATGCTTTTTAACTCTCATTTTCTCCCTTTTCCAGGGTTATATGGCTACAATGAAAAGTGTTGGCGTGCCAGAGTATTTGGCGGGAAAGGATAAAATTGTGTTTGGGAACATTCATCAGATTTATGACTGGCACAAAGAGTAGGTCACTTATTGATATGTGTCTAATGAGGTGTGTAAATCTAATCTTCTCACATCTGCTATTTTTCTTTTGTCTCAGCTATTTTCTTGGAGAGTTGGAGAAATGTGTGTGTGAACCTGACCTGCTGGCACAATTGTTTATCAAACATGTAAGTCTATGTTTTATTTCCTTCTGCTACGTTAAACTGCTGGTGAGATAGTCAACATTAAATGCAGTAATCCATCTTGCATAAATTGAAATGTACACTACCAGTCAAAAGCTTTTGACTTTTTTTTTAATGTTTTTTAATGTTTTTTAAAGAAGTCTCTTCTGCTCACCAAGCCGGCATTTATTTGATCCAGAGTACAGCAAAAACAGTACAATTTTGAAATATTTTTACTATTTAAAATAGCTGTTTTCTATTTAAATATATTTTAATATATTATTTATTCCTGTGATTTCAAAGCTAATTTTTTAGCATCATTACTACAGTCACATGATCCTTCAGAAATCATTCTAATATTCTGATTTGCTGCTCAAAAAACTGTATTATTATTATTATTATTATTATTATTATTATTATTATTATTATGTTAAAAACAGCTGTGTAGAATTTTTTCCTTGATGAATAGAAAGTTCAGAAGAACAGCATTTATCTAAAATAGAAATCTTTTGTAACATTATTAATGTCTTTATCGTCACTTTTGGTCAATTTAAAGCATCCTTGCCAAATAAAAGTATTAATTTCTAATTTCTTTCGCCAAAAAATAATAAAATTATACTGACTCCAAGATTTTGAATGGTACACTCTATAATGTTACAAAAGCTTTTTATAAATCTTTTTATAAATCTATTCATCAAAGAATCCTGAAAAAAATGTACTCAACTGTTTTAAATATTGATGATGATGAATAAATGTTTTTAAACAGCAAATCAGCATATTAGAATGATTTATGTAAGATCATGTGAAACTGAAGACTGGAGTAATAATGCTGAAAATGTAGCTTTGATCACAGGAATAAATTGTATTAAAAAAAAAAATATATATATATATATATATATATATATATATAAATAGAAAGCAGTTATTTTAAATAGTAAAATACTTAACAATATTACTGATTTTGCTGTATTTTGGATCAAATAAATGCAGGCTTGTTGAGCAGAAGACAATTCTTTAAAAAACATTACAAATCTTACTGTCCAAAAACCTTTGACTGTGTATGTTAAGAAATTAATATCTCTCTGTGTTTTCCAGGAGAGGCGGCTCAACATGTATGTGGTTTACTGTCAGAACAAGCCAAAGTCAGAACACATCGTCTCAGAGTATATTGAAACCTATTTTGAGGTAATTTATGTTGAAATGAGGTAAAAGGCAGTGTTTACTTTTTGATGTATGAGGTCGAGGTAAAGGTCTATGACTGTCCTGTGCTCTTTCTTCATGAAGGAACTGAGGCAACAGCTAGGTCACCGACTGCAGTTAAATGACCTTCTCATCAAACCCGTTCAGAGAATCATGAAATATCAGCTGCTGCTAAAGGTAGACAAGTACATACTTATTCAAAATGGCAACTTCTTGTGCATGTTTTTCTTTTAATTGGGTGTTTTACTACCTTTTACTTACTCAGATGTTACAGAAAAATTTGAAAAACAGTTCCCTTTCAGTCAGTCACAATATTACGTCGTCATTGACATTAGGGGTCTAACTTGGGTTCTCCCAGTCAGGGAACAAGGGTTAAATAAGATGTTTATCAGCTTAAAAATTCTTCAGATAGACCAATGTTCAAAACTTTAGGGTCTGTAATATCTTTTTAAGTTTTTGAAACATCTTATGCTCACCAAGGCTGCTAATAATGAATATGTGTCCCTTATTCTAAAGTGTTACCTATATTTTTGTCTTTCTTTATAAATTAAAGAGCTGAGCTAAAATCCACGTGCCTGTTCATCTAATATTCTCCCTATATTCTGTTTATGTGCATTTATTTGCAGGACTTCTTGAAGTACTACACTAAAGCAGGCAGACAAACTGAAGAGCTTGAGGTAGGTACAGTCTGTACTGGCTTATAAGACTGAGCAAAAGAGAGTAAACTCATTATCAGGTGACGTACTGAATTATTATTCCGTCCTCTTTTTGTGTCCTTATCACAGAGGGCAGTGGAGGTGATGCGTTTTGTTCCGAAGCGATGTAATGACATGATGAATGTTGGAAGACTACAGGGTTTTGAGGTAAGATGCGACACAAATACACTGAAGAAATGGAAATGGTTTACTTAACCTTGGACTGCTCCAGTATCCAAAATGAGCACAGCCCCAGTCCATTATTTATAAAATAATTATGTATTTTTGCCATTTATAGTTCCTTCATAGTTTTATTAGCTCACTTACCTATTTTTGAGTCTGAAAATTCACCCAGAGCACCCATGATTGATTTGGTTCACAGGGCCAGCTGAGAGCACAAGGAAAACTCCTGCAACAGGACACCTTCACATTCATTGAGAATGAGAACAGCATCCTCTCCCGTCCCAAAGACAGACATGTGTTCCTCTTCGAGCAACTTGTCATCCTCAGTGAGCCAATTGACCGCAAGAAAGGCTTTTCCCTGCCAGGATATATCTATAAAAACAGCATCAAGGTGAGAAGCAGAGTGGGAGAATGTAGGTCTAACAAATATGAGGGAAATGTTTATTTTTCTATATTTGTATCTTTCATAGATTAGTTGTTTGGGCATTGAGGATCGCTGCCCAGACGACCCATGTCGGATGGTGTTAACATCTCGTAATATTGATGGAAGCATGCACCGATTCATTCTTCATGCATCATCTCCAGAAATCAGAATAAGCTGGGCAAATGACATCATACAGATGTTGGAGACACAGCGCAACTTCTTAAACGGTACCATCGTCATACCTTCCATGACCTTTCTGTGACCTTGCCTTAAAGCAGAATTCTTCATGGACACTGTTTTGTTTCATCTCCTCTACCTCACCCATCATAGCCCTGCAGTCTCCCATTGAATTCCAGAGAAAAGAAATTAAATCTCTCAGCCTGGGAAAGAACTTGACAACTTCACCCTCACTGAACCCTGGCCTGCGAGCCTACAGCTCTGCCTCCATAGACCGCCAGGGTCTGTCCTGCCTGCACTCCTGGGATCCTTCACAACCTTCCACGCCTCATTAAAAGGTTAGAGTCTGCTGGACTGTGAAGCTGTATTATCATAATTTGTTCATTACAAGCCCAAAAACATGTCCAGAGTTCCATCTGGTTTCATGGCATTGGTTTCTATGGCATTTTATGGCATAGAGCAGTGTTGCACCTTTTTTCTGCTGCTGCACAGTTTTGATAAGTAAAAAATCCCACGGCATGCCAAAAGCACTAAAAAAGGGGAAAGGGGGTGGGGGATTTCAATAATTAAACAATGTGCCGTCAGAAATGGTATTTGGCTTTAAATATGATCAGACACCTGCACTTAACTTTTAAAAGTCATGCTCAAATAGAGTTAATGTTTTTGACAAGCAAATGACAGATATGTGTTTTGTCCGTCATTAGAACGGCCGCATCTGTGGCAGCAAATTAATCGCATTACATTTTCATCAGTTTACAGGTTATAACATTTATTGTAGCTATATGGGTGCTCAGTTTTTCTTGTTGTTTAATCCACAAGTTTCCTGCACCCCATGAGGCCGTGCGTCAAAAGTGGGAGCGTCTTCCGGTTCGTAGTAAACAAGCGGGACATAACACTCATTCAAATAAAGCAGCCAAAAGCCCGTGAAAGAAACACCATCGGACGAAACATTCACGCATTCCACAGATCGACTCATGTTACGTGCACAAATATAAGTCTAACAGTGTGTGTGTTTGTTTGTTGAATTTCTGTCTCTGATAAATTCATTTACCCATTAAACTGTTGCATTAAATGCTAGTACCAATATCTATATGATGTAATAGAAGAATAATGCACACATTAAGTGCATATGGCAAATATGTAATTTTCCTGAAATAATGTGTATTTTTCATATTACTTGTATGATTGTGTATTTTAAAATATAAATGAATAAGGAAGATCTGGGGGTTCAAACCGACTCACTGGAAGTTGTACCCATGTTCATTTTTACAGTAGTGCCCCTCGGAAACAAGTGGATGGGGGTTTGCACTTACATCACGGTTTGGTCAGTTAGACATATTGGAGATACTAGGATATAAACAAGAGCATGGATTGCACTAAATTATATAGAGAAGGACTTAGTAAGCAGGAAAGGGCAAAACACGACTGTTGTCAAGATTCTTGCCCTGGATGTCCTGGTTCAGTTTGGCCAACCACAAACGCATTATTTCCTCAGACAGATTTTTGCACTATTCTCCTTGATTTGTTATAACTTTTGGCAGTCTATAGTACTCCAAAATGGATTTCCCAAGCCATTAGTACAGTCCAAAACATAACAATAATTGACCATTTTCAGCAGAAATAATCAGCAAAATTTATGTATTTATTCAAACGTCCGCTCTTACCCTTGCTTTGCGAAGTGGTAAACGTCTCTCTTCAAACGTCACAGCATTTCATTCTAAATGGAGGCGGGGTGGAGTTATGAGTTTTGACTGTCAATTTAAAGATCCAATTCGGTTACCGTTTTAGTCACAAGCTCTTTTGAATGCTTTTCATTGGCTAAATTTTTGTAAAATCTGCAAACAGTAATAATGACCAATAGCACTGATTTAAAATAATAATGAAATATAATAGAAATAGGAAGTTTTTGATAATTTTCCATGGCACAGTGGTCACAGTGTTGTAGAGTATAGATATTTCATTTAAAGATGACCATATGAATTTACTCTATTTCTATCATTTTCAGGTTTCTGTCAGTCCTGGAATTATTTTTTTTTCATCTTCCTCTGCCTTCAACTTGTACAATGGCCCGTCTGTTACCCTCAGGAGAACATTATAAGGTGATAACGGAACACAGTCAATTACTTAGTTAATTACATCTGATAAAAGAAGACTGAATTGATTCAATTATTCATTATGACCTAATTATTCTTTTGCCTGCCATTTCAATATGATACTGTAAATCTATGACAACCTTCAGAATTTGACAATGGTAACAATCTGAATATTTTGAACCTACAAGATTAACAAATTGAAGGTACTGGACTGTATATGTTAAACTTTGTGTCACTGATAGGATATAATTAAGACTAATTAAGATATGATTATAAAGATTATATTTGTAACTACTGCTAATTCTGTATTACTGAAATTATGAATGTGATGATGATTTTAGGGATTTGACATATCAGATACTGTAAATATCAGGTATGTGTACTTGATCCTTATTGTAAAAAGACAGAATACCAAGCTATCGAATATGATACTTTTTCTTATTTCAATTTAGACATTTTCATTAGCAGTGTATATTCAATGAATGACTCTAAAGAGTTCAATTTTAATAGCTGTCAAATAAAGGATTTTCAAGTTATCCCAGACATCTCTGTGTCTATTTTCTACACAGTTTTTCAGGTAAACGGAAGACATGCTACAAAATGTTATCAACAAAGCCTTTATCTCATTCCATTCAACAACAAATGCTTTTTCTTACATTTACAAAAAAACATTGTTTTTTTTTTCTTTTACCCTTTTATATTTAAGGGACTTTTGCATATTACATTATGTTCTTTTAAAAAATGATCAATAGGCAGCCACACTTTTTTGGGGGACAGAGAATTAGCTACCTACTGGTAGAGATACAAAACAACAACAGAAATTAGGGGTCATGCAGACACAGTGAGAAACCCAGAGATGAGAGACACAATCGTTGCAGTGAAGTGAGGAGGAAGCAGGGAGGGTTTTTTTTAGAAAATAGTATCATCAAAAAGTCAATCTCATCACAGACAGAAAATCTGATATTCAGCTTCCTATATCTGTTCAACCTGCCATCACCTTAAGCTCTTCCTAAACTAACCGTAAGAATCAAGTAGCCTTACGCCAATGCTTTTACATGCTCCTTTTTGACTTTGCGCTCATGCTTACACCTGAATATGCAGGGCAGATAAATGGACGCATTCTCCAAACAGAATCATAGCAGCTCTGTACTTAGTATTGCAGGACTGCATCCTCCACTTGTCTTTTTCAGGACTGAAACAAGCTCAGTGGTTGGTAGAAAGAGAGATAAAGAAGTTTAAAACGATTTTATACCTTTTTTCTGTTTTGAGGGGCATCACATGGCATTCAAGATATAAAACAAGTGCACGAGAGTTAGTTTTCAATTCCGTTTTACACCATTGCGTGTTATATTTAACCTGTGTACTCATTAAAATCCATTATGTACTGAACCTGTCATTTTTTTTCACTTCCGTAACCTCTTTTAAGGCTTTCTGCACAATAACACACTTACTTACTCCTGTATGGCACCGTTTTTAGACAGCATGTAACAGAAAGGGAAGGGAAAACTATCACATACTCGCGCACACACTTCGACAAGGCCATAATGTTGAACGTTATTTGAAGAATTCATGGTTCAATGGATAATGCAGCAAACAGTCATTAGGGCCTCATGCTGTGACAATGTGACAATGTAAAGCCCACTTGATGTAGTTTAAAAAACACTTATCTCTCTCTCACACACACATACATAAAACAAACAATATGCAAACAAACATAACTAAAATTATCCACAAGGATGCTATGCATTGGTTTAGACAGCAATTACATCAACTTCTTACACGTTTTTACTCTACAGAAGGTGGCTGCATACAGCTCAAGTCATTATTTTTTATTTCTATCAAATACAGAGTACAAATCAAAGTCTGGACACATTTGAGTTGACATCTGAAGTTGAGATTTTCATGAGCTTTTGATTTTAAAGATTTATTTTTTAAAAACACACTTAGTGTCTTTTTTTAAAACCTAATTTCTTAATTTACAAAAATGTTTTAATGGATTTACTGGGAAAAGTTTGAGCCTTTCAGAACAAAAGTGTACAGATATCTTACTCACCCCCTTGTCATCCAAGATGTTCATGTCTTTCTTTCTTCAGTCGATAAGAAATTATGTTTCTTGAGGAAAACTTTTAAGGATTTTTCTTCATATAGGGGACTTAAGTGGTGCCCCCAAGTTTTAACTTCCAAAATGCAGTTTAATACAGCTTTAAATGGCTCTAAATGATCCCAGACAGGGAAAAAGGGTCTTATCTAGCAAAACGATTGGTCATTTTCAAAACAAATTGACAGTTTATATACTTTTTAACCTCAAAGGCTTATCTTGTCTGCGACAAGCTCTGCGTCAACTTTTTTTTCCAGTTCAATACAGTAACCGTGTATTTCCACTACAGAATTTCTATTAATTCCGATGGAAGTTGAGCGTAAACGGGGTGCATTGTGGGATTGAAAGCGGCATGGAGAAAGCGTTGAGAGCGGCTTTTTTTACCATCATTTTCACACGCCCTAAAGCAGTGGCGTTGTAGCATTGCCGGAGGCACTGAACGTGGATTTGACGCTGTAGTGGAAATACACCGTTATAAGCGATAAGCAGCGACAAAGCGACACGATCCCATTCATTTCAATGGAGAGCTGGCGATTTCTGGCGATTTCTGGCGATTTCCGGCGACAAGAGCAACATCGAGCTACGGCGACCCGAATGGGCGTGCCCAGCGATGTGACAAAGTTCAGAATCCCTCAACTTTATGCAAATGAAGAGCGACTTTCGGGAGCGACAGCCAATAGGAAAGAAGACGGTAGAGCTCATGTGATCGTTCTCCTCTCAGCCATAGATAAACATACTCAATGGAAAAAAGTAGGCACTGCTTCTCATTCGTTTTTGTTTGTATGTACAGATTTAATTTATATTTACATTATATTTAGTCTTTTGCCTCCAAAATGTTTGTATTTAGTAGTGAGAACGCCCACTAGCAACCTCGTCGCCAGCCACTGGCGACATGCAGCGACAGAAGTCGCTGCTAGTGTGAACGCAGCTTTATTAGGGTATGTCGAAAAACTCCTATCTCGTTTTCTTCCACAACTTCAAAATCGTCCTATATCGCTGCAGAAGTGGCGACCCACTGTTTAAAAAGTGAATATGCAAAGAAGATCAAACAGCCTTTACAAAAAAAGGTAAAACGGCGATATAGTACGATTTTGAAGTTGAAGAAGAAAATGAGATGGGAGTTTTTCAACATGCCCTAGCTGTATTTACCCTGCACATGCGCATCGCAGAGATGAGACAAGAGGAGCATTTGAGGTTAGTAAGTACATAAATTATAAACTTTCCAAAATGACTGATCGTTTCACTAGACTTCCTCGGCTGGGATCGTTTAGAGCCATTTGAAGCTGCATTTAAACTGCATTTTGGAAATTTAATCTTGGGAGCAGCAATGAAGTGCACTATATAGAGATAATTTCTGTAATGTTTCCCTCAAGAAACATTCTTTACGACTGAAGAAGACATGAACATCTTGGACGACAAAGGGGTGAGTAAATTATCTGTAAATTTTTGTTTTGGAAGTGAACCAATCCTTTAAGAAGCTAGAATATAAAATGTAGCTTTTTTTTAAGTTTGACATTTTCATAAAATGTATTATAATACAGAATAAAGAATCAGTAGGTGTGTCCATATTTTTGATATAGATATAGACTGACATTTGAATAACTATTTTGATTGATAATATTTTTTTGTTATTTGCACATCTGTGCAATTTATTCTAAAAAGTTGCTTTTTTATTTTAGTAAGGTTAGTTGTCTCATCCATTCTGCATAGCAAAAGCCTTATTTACTCAGGGGGTGAGTACTGGGGTGAGTACTGACTGGACAGTACCCCCAAAACTGGCTTTGGATGAAATCAAGCAAACAAATAAATAAATACATAAATAAAGCCTTTACAATAAGTGCCTTTGGATTATATGCTTATGATGTGTGATGCTAACTAAATTTATAAAAGGCAGCATTGGACGTTGCTGCTTCACTTCTGGCTGCATGCTTCAGTACAATAGGACACAATCTTAAAAAGACCCCAGAATAAAGGAAATTTAAAAAGTACAAACCATAAACAAGTCATACCAGGACAGTGATTAAGCCTTTGGCACAGTCACTCTTTATAACAGAAAAATATCAAAATTTAGATTTTACTGATGGACAATGAACCACCCCTCCATCTCTCGCTGGGAAATCTGTCAGAGTGTGTATGTGAGAGGGAGAGAGAGAATGAAAGTGATATGTTGGATTGTCTGTGTTTTCAGCTTGCTAATGATGTTCAGTCTGTTCCTTCTTTTAGTGACGCTGAGGGTCGAGTCTCTCCAATTGAAGTCCATTTGTTTTAGTGCAAACGTACAGAGAGATGACCCTCAATAAAACACACACAGACGCACATACACAAGTACACACATGATTAATGCCAGGCAGGGAGCTGATGTGACATTCCCTGTGAATGTCCCAAAGGTGTCTCCCTTTAACTGGATTTAAAAATTCTAAAAGTCCTGGTTCAAAATGTTTACCTCCACAGTCTTCTCTTTGTTCTTCAGTTTCAAAAGAAACCTCTTCTGTATTGTCATCTGTTGAACTAGTTCACTCAAAATTAAAATTGTGTCATAGTTTACTTAACATCCACGTGAGTAAATGATGAGAGAATTCATTTTTGGTCTCACTGTCCCTTTAAATGTGACACTGAAACATGATTGGCTAAGGAGAAAAAGACGGCTGTGCGTAATTTACGGAATGGTTTGATCTGTATCTAAAGAATTCTTCTTCTGAACAAAAATAAAGCTAAGGAAAGGAGACACAAAAATACGACATCTTCAGGTATCAAAAAAATCTTCATCAGCCATCACTGCGCGTCTCATCCGTCAGATCATGTTTGATCACACTGTGACCCTTTCCAAAAGAAGAGGCCTATTTGAACTCCCCCATACTCACTTGGGACCATATACAGTACATACACGGCGCACTTCCAGTGTCTTCACAGCTACTCAGGGAGAAGAGTTTTCGTTTGAGGGAGGATGAGAGAAAAGGAAGAAGGCATAGTCAAGGTGTGTTCAGTTGTGTGTTAGACACTGGAAGCGGTTTTTGAAGTACAAGAGACCGTTTTTGGTGTGCGTCGCGTCGGATGAAGCAGGAGGGTAACGGAACTTCGCGTACGTTTTGTCGCTTTCCGACTGGCCCCACGGCAGCTTGATCTTGGTGGCGTGGTTCACGACGACATCGTCACATGACCCAACATGCAGGGAACCGAGGCCATCGATAAAAAACTCTGGAAAACAAAATATGGAAATGAGGAAATTTTAGCTCCTTTTTATGTCATCATGTTTGTAATTTCTTATCATGACAATTCCTGTCACGCTAATAAATAAATATACACTGCTGTTCAAAAGTTTGGGATCAGTACGATTTTTCAGGTTTTTTAGGCTTCATTCATGGTTTCATCTACTTGATCAAAAATACAGAAAAAAACAGCAATACTGTGAAATATTATTACAATTTAAAATAAAGGATTTCTATTTTAATAATATATTTTAAAATATAATTTATGCCTGTGATGCAAAGCTGCATTTTCATCAGCCATTACTCCAGTCTTCAGTGTCACATGATCTTTCAGAAATCAGTCTAATATGCTGATTTATTATGAATGTGCTGCTTAGTATTTTTTTGGAACCTGTGATTCTTTTTTCAGAAAAGTAAAAAGAACAGCATTTATTCAAAATAGAAACCTTTTCTAACAATATAAGTATCATTTTTATCAATTGAACACATCCTTGGTGAATAAAAGTATTAATTTCTTTCAAAAAAAAAAAAACTTTAAACGGTAGTTTGAATTGTTACAAAAGATTTCTATTTAAATGAATACTGTCCTTTTTAACTTTTTTTATTAAGGAATCCTGAAAAAGTATCACAGGTTCCAACAAAATATTAAGCAGCACAACTGTCAACATTGATAATAAAATTCAGTTTTGAAAGATTTTACTGTATATTAAAATGGAAAAACTTTATTTGAAATTGTAATATTTCCCAATAATTATTTAACACTAATAATTTAATTTATAATAACACTGTTAAATATAATAATTAGCTGGTTTCAAAGTAAAACCTATGAAAATAAAATTAGATCTCAAAATGAAGATTATACTTTATAGCTTATTTTTTTGTGCCTACTTGTACCATTTGGTGTATTTTATGTACTATTTAAACCGATTGATTAAGAGTTTTTAATTTTAGAGTTATTTATTAAAGAATCCTGAAAAAAAAGGATTCCACAGGTTCCAAGAAAACTCTTTTCATCATTAATAATAAATCAGCATATAAGAATGATTTGTGAAGGATCATGTGACACTGAAGACTGGAGTAATGATATTGAAAACTAAGATAAGAAATTAATGTATATTAAAATAGAAAACTTTATTTTACATTGCAATAATATTTCACAATCTTAAATTTTTTCTTGTATTTTTGATAAACGCATTGATGAGCGTAAGACACTTCTTTAAAAAAAACATTAAAAATCTTACTGATCCGAAACTTTTGTACGGCAGTGTGCGCGCACACACACACACATTTTTTCACATAATTTAATTTATAGCATATTTCTGGTGCCTACATGTAGCAAAAAACAATTATTGATTACAGTTTTTAATATTTTATTTTGAATATATTTTGATAAAATAGTATAGTTTTAAGATGGGCCATAACATATTTTTTACCATAATATAAAATGATAATTGATGCATCCTTAATTGATGACTTTCATTTTTAATATTTTCAATTTTGCTGCAAAATACACCACAATTTTGTGTTTGGACCCCATTGAAAACTCACCCAAATGCGCAACACGGGCTAACCGGGGGTCAAAGCCCACTTGCTGCACTTTATCTGTCCTAGCAAGAAAGAAGTTGATGACTCCATCGGTGACAACACAGTGAGGAAAGCCCTGGATGATGTGATGGAAGCCTCGCCGCATGTGTAGACAGTCCCCGTCTTCCTCTCCAGCTTCAATTGAGATCGTTTGCCTGTAGGTGGCAGTGTAGCCTGTGGCTTCACGCACTGCTCCTCCAACCTAAACAAACACAGCAGCCAAATGCTAAGAATAATGCAGATAAAGATAAACTCTTTAGTACAGGGTATCTCTTCCTTTTAATAAAAACACATTTCATCTATTTTCGTCTTTCTCTTTATAAAAGCAGATGTGCTTGTCTCTTTCTATAAAGCGTGACTCCCGCTGACTGTGCACATAGAAGACTCGTTCACTAGAAAGGTCACATAGCTGACCCCATCCAGAGCAATAATCTGCCCTAGATCTGCTTCTGCCTAAAGCAAAATGTAATGCTGAATGTATTTATTGTACTCTTTCCTTAGCCATATTTTGTGATTCCAACAGATTTCAACTGTATTCACCTTTACCATTTATAACTTTGCGATTGTTAAAGTGCAAAAAATAGAACAAAATTCAAACAAACACCATTTTTGGAATATTTTAGGCTTGGACAATTGTTTGAATTCCACAGCAAATCAATGCCAGAGACAGAGTAGGAAGGTTTCCTGAAGCCTGTTTAGCTCTGATGCTAAGTTCCCCAGAGGAAGCAAATTAGCAATGAACACTTCCCTGAGATTCAGAGATTTGCAAAAACCTTTGTTCTGATTCTCATTAGAAATTATGTGTTGCAAAATGTAAAAGAGGAGACAAACGAAGAATGAATGAACTCGGGAAGTTTCCACTCAGTAACAGTTCAACTAACTCTGCAAGCCAGTGAGGTTATGAGGGGTATGTCTACTCCTACTGCTCTCAGCCTTGCCAAGACTAAAAATAAAAAATCCCTCATTAAGTTTGATGAAAAGACAGCAAATATTCAAGTTTGCTGTATTTTTTAGCAGCAAAAGTATTTGCACACTTTTGGATATTTAAATCCTCGCACATCACTCCCATCCTACATAGACTTCATTGGCTACCCGTTCGCTTCCGCATTCAATACAAGATTCTCCTCATCACCTTCAAAGCACTCCATGGTCTTGCCCCCCCATATATTTCGGATCTCATTCATACTTACTCCCCTGTTCGCACACTCCGTTCTGCAGACAATGATCTACTGTTAATTCCTCGCCATAGATTAGCATCATTCGGAGGTCGAGCGTTTAGTATCTCTGCCCCTACACTCTGGAACTCTATTCCCAAATACATCCGTGATCTTTCTTCATTACATGATTTCAAAACCCACCTTAAAACATATCTTTTCTTGTCTTGTTTTCCAGATCTTTGAATATATGATTGGAAATTTGCTATGGATTTCATGTTTATCTGTATTCTGTTTTGTTGTTATTGTTGTCTCTTGTTATGTATAAATATTCTTGTTATTGTAAAGCGACCTTGAGTTTTTAGAAAGGCGCTATATAAAATAAACGTATTATTATTATTATTATTATTATTATTATTATTATTATTATTAAATCACTTTTTCACAAATTTTTCTTTGCATTAAGTGTGCAGACAAATAATACTATATAGAACTAGGTGGCTGTTCTCAGAACTAACTAGGGCTGGGCGATATGGCCAAAAATATAATCACAATATACAATATCAATATTTATCATGATATTTACCATTAATGGGGAAGGAAATGGTTTCCACACATTTGTTAAACTTTCATAATAAATGTGTAAACCCTAACCCTTTTGTTCACAAACTCCACAGAGTAGCTACCCTTTAATTTAAAGTCCCCCTGTAGTGAAAATCAAGATTTTTACGTTGTTTATTTGTCTATGAGGTGTTTTAATATGCTTTTAGACAAACTATGTGCCAGTCCATTAACCAACACCATTGCTGAGTATTTTCTCCTTAAAACTGTAGTTTCCCAAAGGCTGTCCCAGAAATGCGGTTTGAAACAGCCGTTTTTTTTTTTTTTTCGCTACGGCACAAACTTAAAGGAGTCATCGGATGCCCATTTTCCACAAGTTGATATGATTCTTTAGGGTCTTAATGAAAAGTCTGTAATATACTTTGATTAAAAATTCTCAATGGTTTTGTAAAACACCCTTTTTACCTCGTCAAAATGAGCTCAGCAAAAATCATCTCATTCTAAGGGGTTGTACCTTTAAATGCAAATGAGCTCTGCTCACCCCGCCCCTCTCTTCTCTCTGTGGAATGACGATCTTTTTGACGTTTACTTTAGCTGCATTTAGCCGCGTTTAGCCGCTAAACTTCCTAACTACCACGTTATAAGGAAAGGCGATCGCAAAGATTCATAAAAAAAATGCTTATACACACTTCTGCTGTAAGTGAAGCTGGATCATGAATGAGTCATGCGAACATAGACGGATATATGTAGATCAGGAGGCGTATTCCATTCACAAACAAATGTATATAGTATATACATATAGATATATCGTAAAAAAAAAAGAATGAAGGTCATTTTTCTAAAAGCATTGTTAAAGAATAACATGATGTCTAACTCATGTACCACTTGAGATTTTTAATTAACAGAGACTGAGCCTGTTGCTGTGGATATTGTGAGGTGGGAAGGTGCCTTCTTGATTAAAGGTTTAACTGGGGACTGTGATGCTTCCAAAGGTGTCCCTCACCACAAGAGGGACCTGAAGAAACACCTTGCTTCCTGTGCAATGGAAAAAGTCCTCAAGGGGTTTATAACCCTTTAATGTGCACCTGATCCACTCAACATATAATGGCTCTTCACTAAATAAGACTAGATTCTAAGTGTATTTGTCTTTCTGTGGTGAACAACATTCACTGTGCTTAAAGGGGTCATCAGATGCCCATTTTCCACAAGTTGATATGATTCTTTAGGGTCTTAATGAAAAGTCTAAAACATGCTTTGGTTAAAATTTCTCAATGGTAGTGTAAATAACACCTTTTTTACCTTGCCAAAATCAGCTTTGCAAAAATCATCCTGTCCTGGTCGATGTTGCTTTAAATGTTAATGAGCTCTGCTCGCCACGCCCCTCTCTTCTCTCTGTGGAGTGACGAGCCTGTTTACTTTAGCCACGAAACTTGCTAACTACCACATTATTAGGAAAGGCGATTGCAAAGATTCATAAAACACTCTTATACTTACTGCTACTGTAAGTCAGCTGGATCACGAATGATTTGCGCGAACATGCGCGAGACGCATTTGTTCAGATCGGGAGGCGCACTCCCTTCAAAAACAAACATAATCCACTGCATCTTCAGCGTCTCAGATGTCGGGAGTAAATGACGACCACTATGTTCATTATTACATCCAGCAACACAACACCTCAATCACTTAGGAGGCATTCTTGTCTACGTCCCTGTTCCGGCATCGAAACAATGGTGATTGGACTGTTACTGCTCATTTAAGGCGGGTCTAAGGCAAGACGGCCATGTCAATCAACTATTGTAGGAGCGGCCTCTGTCGGTGTGACATCACACAGACAACATGCTGAGGATGGCTTGTTTTGAAAAAGGGGAAATTATTTTTATCATTATAGGGTGGTTGTGTACACAAACTGCCAACACATATTTATGTTCAAACATGTGAAAGTAAACTTTGCATCCGATGACCCCTTTAAGAAAACTCCTGCATTAATGACAATTCTCATATACTGTATATAGAATGCTACGTTTATTTTCTCACCAGGTCAAGTGTGGTTTTCTCCAGCACATCCACCAGCTTCTCCAGCTTTGTGTTGGCAGTAAAGATAAAGTCATCATCCACCCATAGCACATATTTGGTGGTGACCTGTGACACAGCCAGATTACGACCAGCAAACCAGCCCTGAGACACAGACATACACAATCAGATCCCATAATACTGCACTGACAGAAATGAGTCATAAACTCAAGGAAGCGCCCTACCTTTCCAAAGGGCATGATGTAATGTTCGATATAAGGGCCCGATACTGTTTTCGGGTGCTCACTGTCATCAGCTATCACTATTGTAACTGTTGGATAGTACTGTCGTATGCTGTCAATTAAATCTTGGAGCTTGTCATAGCGCAGGAAGGTTTTGGTTGCTATGGTCACGAGAGCACTGATGTTATACTCTGAAATTGACCAAACAGAAAGGTAGAGTAAATGGAAATATATTTAATTACAGCACCATACAATAGCTTACTACATTATTACTTAATTGAAGGAGAGTGTTGAGTCCACCAGAACCACTTTCTGCAATCTGATCATTGATTTAAAAATAGTCCATGTGACATCAGTGGTTCAACCATAATGTTATGAAGCTTCGAGAACACTTTTTGTGCAAAAAGTAAGGCTGTGCAAGTAATCAGATGCGATTATTACTCGCATCTCGCCAGTAATGCCAGTTCTGTGATTAAATCTCGTGCAGTCAGATGGAACGGCACTCACTACACAGAGCTGCGCGGCGTAGCTTGTCGGTGAACTACGGCTCTTTGTAGTATATGCAGTTCCATCTAACAGCAGGTGACTGAGATTTACGACTAATCACGGAACCGGGATTGCTGACAAAATGCGCATTATAATCACATCCGATTATCTGCACAGCCCTAGCACAAAGAAAACAAAATTAATGACTTTAAAATAATGCCTTAATAATGAATAATGAGAAGATTTGTTGAATAAAGTTATTTTTGTTTTCTTTACGAGAAAAGTATTCTCGTAACTTGATAACATTACAGTTGAACCACTGATGTCACATGGACTATTTTATTGATGTCCTTACTACTTCTCTGGGCCTTGAACGCTGTAGTGGTAGTACTCATAAAGCTCTCAGATTTTATCAGAAATATTTTAATTTGTGTTCCGAAGATAAACAAAGGTCTTATGGTTTGAAACAACGTGAGGGTGAGTAATTAATAACAGAATTTTAATTTTTGGGTGAACTATCCCTTTAATAATCACAAGTGATGTATTTACCTTTATCTGCATCAGAGCCTGTGTTGTAGAGTTTGGGTGTTACTCCATGACGAATCTTGATGGTAAACAGAGCTTGATGTCCTTCTGTGTCTAACTGCACTGAATCACAAGCACATAAAAACTGCATATCAAAATATGATTATCCAGTCCTGTGTTTACATGTACATTTGGGATAAGTTTTTTTTTTTGTTACAGGAATCACTGAGAAGCTGCATACCTGTGTCAGCTGTGCTGGGGTGGAACAGCGTGTTAGTATATGTGATAAACTGGAGCTGTCGATTCAGACTGGACAAAAGGCTGCTGCTCAGGGTCATGTGCATCTCGCCATCCCCCCTGACCTTTACCCCCTCCACCTCTGCTGCCACATTAAATGTGCCCAGAGATGCTGAAAAGTTCAGCTACAGAGAAAGACGAAACACATAGTGTTCAGGAAGCATCCACAACACAAAAAGCACAGGAAATAGACATAAATAATTCATAACATCACTTACCGTATATACATCTCTGGGCAGTTCTTTTAAGGCCAAACCTGAAACACATTACAGCCATGTATTCAGGGTCGGATTTATCTCTTTTTTGACCCCCCCTTAATATATAATATTACCACTCTAAAAAAAAAAAGTACAAAGCCGTACTACTTGCATTCAGTCACTGAAGATCGAATGTAGTTCTTCTCTCATTTAAGAACAGGGAAAGTCTGTTTAATAAAGTTAGGAATAACTTAAGGAATAAATGTTGCTGCAATCCCATTAAGCATTATTATTATATATATTTTTAATTCAACAGCCCAGAGTCAAAAATATTTCGCTTATACTATAGTTAACACAACTTAAGATGTTTTTCATGTTTTATTTCAAAACAAACAATGAAACAAAGGCGTAGTTTGATGACGCTATAGAGCGATTGCTAATGAGAGACGATCACACATGGTTTAAAAGCAGTGGAGCTTTTATTATGCCACAGTTGACCGCTTCCACTCCTTCCAGTCATGCGTATGCAGGGTAAAACAGCGCTGTTTTATCACACTGGATACACTTGAGTGTACTGAAAGTTCTCTTGGAACGGAAAGTGTTTCCGTTTTCTATAAAATAAAACTGGAAATCGAAGGTGTTTGATGTCATTGGCAGGCGACGCAATGACACGGTCCGTTACACTACTTAAATTCTTATTTCTCTGGATTTAAACTTTCTTGGAAACATGGGAGTAATGCAAGTACACAAGTCAACAAAATATATAACACTATTTTAGTGGTTTTTGGATATTTCATCAAAAAATCTTACATATTGTACATTTTAAAATGCTCTTGTGTATACGGCTAATTTATCTAATCCTAAGCCTCCCGTTGCTTATTATAAAACATCATTTTAAAGCTAACATCAGAGGCTTGAGCTGATATACAGAATAGACTAATGCAGTTATTACAAATGTGTTTAGTATTAGTATTTGTTAGTTATTAGAAATATGTGTGAATAGATTCTTTGCATCTTTCAAGTGTTCAGCAGCTACGTCTCTACTAATAGCAAAACTGTAAGTTTAACTGCTTCAAAAACAGTGACGTTACCAGTTCCACACTGAGAAATTACATGTAGCTTTTCAGCTGCGAAGATATTTTAATAAAGTTGCAGGGCAGTGTTAACAAGAAGTTTCTGTGCGTGTACATGCGTGCATTTGTATGGGAGAGAAAGCAGGAGAAAATCCATCGATATTAAAACATAATTTCATTGGAAAAAATCAAACATTGTTATTCTTTTGTTTTTTACTTTTATTGGTCAGTGTCTTTTGGAGTTTTGGTTCTTTTGATAGACACGTACCTAGCATCCGGTCCTGCATGCATTGTTACTGTCGAGCCGCTATAACTAAATGTAAATGCACTCTACTACCTTCTATTAAAGTCTCAGTCCATTCAGTAATTTGATTATGTGCTCTCAGATCTCAATTGTAAGCTGTACCTTATTATTCGGCAATCAAACAATCTTGATCCGCACACGACTGTACATCAAGCTTATACTTCTTTAAAAAAAAAATTCCTAAATGCTGCATCAGAGGTCATAAAAATATGTGCAAAAAGTGCAATAAATGTGCAAAGGTGCAAAACGTTTTCGAGACAAAGCTCTTCCTCGGTGCCCCATGAATTGGCGCACACATGTACCACATTAAATCAGTATTACCATGGACATCATAATATGTACGCAGACACAAAACATGTACATCCAATATCATAAAAATATTTTCTTATACATATATTAATAGTAAGAATCCGTAATACCTCCATATAGAAAAAATCACAATACCCCAAAAACACAAGATATATAAATCCATCCAATCGTACACTTAGATATAATCTATACAAAAATGTTTATATAATTTTTACAAAAAAATTATATAAACCTCTTTTATGACCTCTGATGCAGCATTTAATAAAGATGTTTTGAAGCAGTATAAGCTTGATGTACAGTCGTGTGCGGATCTTGATTGTTTGATTGCTCAATGTTTTTTTGGATCTACGCACCGTACCAACTTGTGTTTTGGATTTTGGACATTTGATGCTGCTCCTTTTCTGTGACCTTATTATTCTGCACACATATTTATCATACTATCACTACATATATCACTACAATCTGAAAAAAGCAATCCAGACTCGGCAGTACATTACTGTGTCTACATTTCTGCAAAAACGTACACACATTTCACTGCAGTTTTGTTCCTTTTTACTCCAGTAATGATCAGACTATCGATGACTTATTTTTGTGCAGTTCCTTGAACAATATCTTATATTGAACAATTTCTTATTATTATGTAAAAATGTTTACCATAGTGCATGATTAATAGACTGTTGAATAAACCCACATCTGCGATAGATAAAACTGATACAGCTTATAGTTCCTCTTGTGAATGGGTTGTCTAAAAAAGGCAGCGAAATGGACCAGGAGCAGGTTTTGCAGAAATGTTAGTTAGCCTGAGTTGCGAAAAAGTGTAGTATGTAATATTGGCTTTAATATTCATTACATTAAATTTAAGATTTTTTATTAGAAAATTACAAAAAGTGTAATACCTGGTATAAGGATAGTTTTAAGTGGCCGAACCTCCACACCCTGTGTTGGGTACTGCAGAGGGTTGTTAGCTTCAGCTACAATCAGCAGATCAGCAGGGGTCTGTGACCTAAACACACCAGGGTTACTATCGCTAACTAAGACTAAAACCATAAAAAAAACAATATTCAAAATCAGACATTCTCTGCAGTTACAGAATTTATTTGATAACATTTATATGGATTTATAAACCAAACAACTGAACATTAGCAGTGACATTAAATGATTAAATGCACCTCATTTGGAAGCTCTGATACTCTTTGGCGCGCCGTTTCTTCATCTCATGGAGCTGGGAGGCCTGGAAGGCAGTGTGCAGGGGATGGGCAGACACTCTAGGGAACAACAGCTGAGCAAAGGGCAGGTTGACCCCTCTGCTCTCTCCTTCACAAACACACCCGTTGCGAGCCAAAAGCCTTGCAGAAAGAAAGGAGAGTTATCACATAATCAGTCTGTTAGTTTTTGTGACAGTAGACAATGTAGGTCTCTGTGTAGGTCTCATACATGAAGACATAAATGATTTACAGGACATCAATATTTCACTTTTGAGTTAACAAAACAAATTTGTGTAAAGAATTTGTAAAGAAATTGTAGCACACATTACAGTTCAAAAGTTTGCAGTCATTAAGCAAGGACATATTAAATCGATCAAAAATCACACTTAGATTTCCATTTCAAATCATTTCTGTTCTTTCTACTCATCAAAAGCTTGTGAAGACTAACTGACCTGGCCACACTCTCCCTCACTCGGTAAGGGATGGTGCTAGTGCTGGGATCCGGTTCGGGAAGTCTCTCCTCCAGCAGCCGCTCAGCTCCAGGACCCGGTCTGTACCGGACATCCACAGTGCTGTAGACCCGCGTAGGCCAGGAATGTAGCACTGCCAAAACCAGCACCACTGATGCTACCAGAGCTAACAGCACAGTCTTACGTAGGGAACGCATGCTACAAGCTACAACACAAACAGAAACACAACACTTCTGAAACTTCATTCAGTGTAATTAAATGAAGTTGTACAAAAATGGCAGGGGTTCTTCATGTGAAACTTCACAAATTGGCATTCTCTTCAACCAACTAATGAAGCATTAACTTCAATTTAAATTTCTAATTAGCCCTGATTTTCACTTCATTTAGTAGTGGGAGGAAGCACTTTAGTAATTCCACAAAGACTTTATAATATACTCACTCTATCCAATCAGAGCGAGAGGTACAGCAAGTTGCCATTACTGCTCCTAAAGGTCCATGGTACTGAATGGCTCAATCTTAATGTGACTGACAGTAGCTGATGAGGCTGATGGAGGGCTCTCTCCATCTGCTGAGGTAGAAAAACCCCTTAGTCATGTCAGTTGTACATTCATTTACTGTATTTATTACTGTACATAAAAGCAGTCCATTGTACACACTTAAAAAATTGTGGTTCTAGGACGAAGGGTTCTAGGGATAGTTCACCCAAAAATCTAAATTCTGTCATTAATTTCTCAACCTGCAGTTGTAAAGTGCTTTATAAATAAAAGGAATGAAAATAGTCTAACCTTTACTGACAACCAGTGCTAAGGGCTTTCCTCTGGCAATCCCACTGTCTGACACAGCTTTCCCACCCTCTCTCCTGAGACTAATCCTTGATTAGTTAGTTGCATTATTAAGTGGTTTGGAAATATATATATACTGTATGTGTGTGTGTGACAGCTGTCATTTTTTGCAATTACACTAAAACCATTAACTTTGCATTACGCTAATGGTACACTAAACCACTACACTAAAACCATTCAATTTAAAACCATTGTTTCTGTTTACCTTTTCAGAATTTACTTTGAATTATTAGTCAATCTGACAGTTATTCTTAATTATATATTGTATACTATCAGTAGTACACAAATGCCTTAAGTATGAGCCTATGAGCCATAGAATGTAAACAATACCACTGAACTGAACTCGCAAATTTTGCTGATTATTGCTGCTGAAAATGGTCAATTATTGACATGTTTTGAGCTGAACCAATCGGTTGGACCAAGAAAAACATCTGGAGTACTATAGACTGCCAAAGGTTATAACAAATCAAGGAGAAGAGTGCAAAAAACTGTCTGAGGAGCAAAAGGCGTTTGTGGTTGGCTAAACTGAACCAGAATTTCCAGAGCAAGAATTTGGCAACATTTGTGTTTGTTCATATAATTTCTGGTCAGGTAGCTGAAATATTAGGTTAATATCTTATAATCTTAATTAATATGGTTTGTATGTTACTTTACCACCTTTTAACTTCAGTTTTTAGCTAGTATTGCACCCTTCCCTGCTTACTAAGTCCTTCTCTATATGATTTAGCAGCTTCCACATGCTTTTTTACCATGGTTTAGACAGCATAAATCAGCATCCAAGCTGTTGTTTGCATCCGAGTTTCTGCAATATGGCCAATTTTCTTTATCTCTTCAACAAAAACATATTTCTGTAAACTGGCCTTTTCTGTACTTTAATAATACGCCTTGATGTTACTGCAAACTACTTTTTAATTCATTATTGTGAATGTGGTATATTTAACAACTTACAAATGTTTCAACCAGTGTTGGGGGTAACGCATTACAAGTAACGCAAGTTACGTAAAAGTATTACTTTTTTTCAAGTAACTAGTAAAGTAACGCATTACTTTCTAAATTGACAAGAAAATATCCAAGTTACTTTTTTCAAATAAGTAACGCCAGTTACTTTTCCCCCCATTTATTGATTAAAAGCTCTCCTGTCCCCATGTTGAGAGAAATCAGGAGTAAGATGTTAGTTCTAGAATAAATGTGAACATGCATTAATTCATCTCACTCACAAAAACAGATTCAGTATTTCTCAAAATGAATAAAAACAGTGAAATTCAACTCAGAATATGTTAAATAATACAAATATCCTTTATTCATTTAATCTCATTTTATTAAGCGATGTCTTTGCTGCCGACCATCGATTATTCAATTCGAGAACCATACTAATAAGCAAAAATTACTCAAGATAATCTAACATTTGTTTTTCTTTTTTTATTGCTGAAGAGTTGACTTTTTTTTCCTCTGCAGTCTACAGACGTAAATTTACTCTTCTCAAAGCCTGAGGTTTTTTTGTACATTTAACAAACATAGAAGTTTTTATATTAAAAACAAACAAGCAAGCTCTGCCCAGATTTAAAAAGTAATGCAAAAGTAAAGTAACACATTACTTTCCACAAAAAGTAACTAAGTAATGTAACTCAATATTGTAATGCATTACATTTAAAAGCAACTTTCCCCAGCACTTAAGTCAACAGCTTGTCGCTGTCAGCTGTATAAAAATTACTTTAAAGAAAATACACCAGATGAACTCATCAAACGAACTAGATGTTTGGACTTTGCAGACTTTTGTAGACATTCAAAGAAACCCGGGTGGGGGAGGGTGAACATATTGCTTTGCGCAACTAACGCAGTGAATAACCATTCGCTTGCATCTACAGCACTTCATCCATGGCTATGGAGGAAAAAACCATGCGCAGCCCCGTAGAGCGTATAAGCCCAATGGATGCGACTTCCCTCCTGATACTAATGTGGTATAGTCTATACAGAAGGCCAGTGTGCGGTGATTCCCAGCCCACTGTAAACTATATACCTCACACAGGCCGCATAGCTGACCGTATGCACCGTTGGCCTTCGAGACAGAAGCCGTTCAAAGCCTTGGCAAATAGTCAATAGCCATTAGGATACATGATAACTGGCGTACTCATCATTGCCACTGTTTAACGCCCATTCTGCCGCCTGTACAGCAATACAGAGAGGTACCGAAAGCCCCTTGGCCTGTTGTCGCCATATGTCACATCATTCACAGAAAATTCCATCAGCTAATGCAAAGCCATAATTCCATTAGAAATGTATCTAAGAAATTAAAATCTCTTCTGTTCTATTCAAATACCAAGAAAGTGAGTGGCGATCAGTTAATTTAGCGGTGCACATTTAATTACATTCACGCAATCGTGCAGCAGAACCAAACTAAATGTGCATAAATGACTGAGGAAATGATATCAGTGCTAATCACAACAGGGCGGATGAGCGAGCGCACACGTTCAGATAAATCTTACCTGTAATGTCGCCACCAAGAGGGATCTCCTACCCTTAAAATAGCCCCGGCGCGTTTGTCATGTGAACGCAAACAGCTGATAAATGGAGAAAATCCGATGGCATGGCATCCACCTCTGAGACAGAACGGAGGAGAGCGGAGAGGAGTCGGGCTACCCTCTCTGTGAATAACGATAGAGGGCTGCGGCGCGCTGAAATGCGCTCATATGAGAGGAGAGAAGAGAGAGTGATGCAGCTCCACTACACGCGCTTACGTCTGCCGCTCACCACAAGAGGAAGAGGGCTTATAAATGCTTAATGATCTGAAGGGAGATTAATCTTGAGGGGAAATAAGGTAGATTTGTAGAATATGTATTTAATTAGTAATCACACTCAATGAAATATTTCAAAAAGAAAAAAGTTATTTGCACACCTTTAGTTAGAACGTTAGTCAACCAATCAGATTCAAGCGTTCAGCAGCCACGCAGTATAAAGCAACATAATTTATATGATCAGAAACATTAATAATAGACCATGCACCCTTTAATGGAAGGACATCATTTTTCAGAGCGACAAGGGGGGGAGCTACGCCTTTCTATGTAAAAATCTATCCATCCATTCTCCAATCCACTTACATGGATACTGAATCCCAGTGTTTAGAGCTGAAGGAAATGGCCATTATAGGTAGGCTAAAAATAATGACAGTCTGCACTTTGATTTTGACACTTAATCTGTCCACTTTATTAGCCTACAATAATAATATTACTGAATTAAAAAAGAGTTAACTTAAACATTGAACCTACATTGTAGTTTATGACTACAAGATCATGTGTACTTCTCTTAGTATCTAATCTAGTTTATGCTTCCTCATTAGACAAAACACAGCTGCATAAAGATGTCTTTATCAGCTTTATGAATTTCTTTATCGCATGATTTTCAACATGGTGTATCTACTTTATTTTCTCTGTTCCTTGGTTTTACTGCCTTATTAGGGCCCGAGCCCTAAAAGGGCATTTTGGGGGCCTTAACATGCTCAAAAACTCGGCACACACTTCGGAATCTGCGGTCATTAGGACGCTGCAGAGACTGGGACCCGGGCGTGGCACAGGGGCTCTACAGCGCCCCCTGAAACACTTGATATACAGTGCCCTCCACTAATATTGGCACTCTTGGTAAATATGAGCAAAGGTGGCTGTAAGAATAAATCTGCATTGTTTATCCTTTTAATCTTTCATTCAAAAAATTCACAATATTCTAACCTGTCATTTAAGTAAAACCATGGAAAGCAGGGGGAAAATCTCTTTATGAAATAAATGTTTTTCTGTAGTTCATGTTGACCACAATTATTGGCACCCAATTATTGCAATGTCCTTTATTCAAGATAACAACTCTGTGTTTTCTTCTTTAATGCCTGAAGAGTTTGGAGAACACCTGACAAGAGATCAGAGACCATTCCTTCATACAGAAACTCTTCAGATCCTTTAGTTTCCCAGCTCCATGCTGGTGCTTCTTCTCTTCAGTTCACCTCACGCATTTTCTATAGGGTTCAGGTCAGGCAACTGGGACGGCCATGGCAGAAGCTTCATTTTATGCTCAGTGACACATTTTTGTGTTGATTTTGATGTTTGATTTGGATCACTGTCCTGATGGAAGATCCAACCATAGCTCATTATAGAACTTCTAACAGATGCAGTCAGGTTTACATTTTTTATCTGCTGGTATTTGCTAGAATCCATGATGCCATGTATCTGAACAAGATGTCCAGGACCTCTGGCAGGAAAATAAGCCCACAACATTAAAGATCCAGCAGTATATTTAACCGTGGGCATGGGGTACTTTTTGTACGAAACCTATCTTGAGTGTTTGCTGCCAGAAAGCTATTTTTTTTAGTTTCATCTGACCACAGAAGCCATTCCCATTTGAAATTCAAGTTGTGTCTGACAACTGAATATGCTGGAGTTTGTTTTTGGATGAGCAAGGAGGATTTTTCTTAAAACCCTCCTGAACAACATGTGGTGACGTAGGGGCTGTTTGAATTTTTTTTTTTTAGTCTTTTGGCCCCAAGACTCAACTAATCTCTGCAATTCTCCTACTGTGATCCTTGTCTTTGGACACTTAAACTCTCCTCCTCCATGCATTAGGACGATATAGACACACATCCTTTTCCAGGCAGATTTGTAACATCTTTAGTTGATTGGAATTCTTAATTATTGTCCTAATGATGGAAATTGGGATTTTCAATGCTTTAGCTCTTTTCTTACAGCCACTTTCTATTTTGTGAAGCTCAACAATCTTGTTCTGCACATCAGAACTATATTATTTGGTTTTATTCCTTGTGATGGATGATTAAGGAAATTTGGCCTTTGTGCTCCTCATATTTATAATCCTGTGAAACAGGAAGTTATTGCTGGACAGTATCATACTCCTAGTCATTCTAGTGTGCTAAATAAATGCAAATATGAATGGGAATATACTTCAGAGATATTTTACTCATTATAATTTCTAAGGGTGCCAAAAATTGTGCCCAACATGCATATGAGAAAAACATTTATTTCATAACGTAAGTTTCCCCCCACTTTTAATTGTTTTACTTCAATGAAAGGTTAGCATTTTGTGAATTTTTTGAATGTAAGGTCATAAAGATAAACAAATCAGAATTATTTTCATAGCTGTCTTTGCTCATATTTACCAAGGGTGCCAATATTAGTGGAGGGCACTGTATATATCCCACACATAGTTGTACGTATACATATGAAACTCGGTACACATATAGATCTCACTGAGCCGAACAACTCTCATACTCTATGTCATTAGCTAATCCCAACAGGAAGTGAGCTATTCAAGGCTGTTTAAAAAGCGCATGCTCTGGAATTTGATATACTCCTCGGAGGCCTTTATTCCGATGGCCACCAAACTCGGTCAGCATGACCTCAAGACATTGGGGATGCTAAATTGTGGAGGGATTTTTGATATCTCGAACGGTTTGGCCGGGGCGACGAAATTATGACGAGAAATGAGAAACAGGAAATGGCTAATAACTATTGCACACATTGTCTGATTCTGATGAAACTTCGTTGTATGATGCCGATCACATAGATGTGACTATCATGAGTCAAAGTTACAGTGCCACCAACTGGCAGCAGCAGCTGGGGGTCTGTGTTAAGTGTGTGTGTTCACTGTGAGTGATAAGTGTGAGGGTAGTTGAGTGGTTGTCTGTGTGTGTGTGTGTGTAAAGTGAGAGTAGGAGAGAGAGAGAGAGAGAGAGAGAGAGAGAGAGGAGAGACAGAGAGAGAGGAGAGGGAGGGTTAGCAAAGTGCATTATCCGAACTCATCACAACTTTTTACATATGAAAAACAAGTCATTCTTAGGAAATATGTTTATCATGTTTTCAGAGACCGCAGAAACATTTAAAATATCACACATATAAACTGGCAGATGAAGACTGTAATACCAAGGATGAACACAAGATGACCTTATAGGATAATGATTTTTTTCAGCTCATTTTCAGTCTATCAGAATGATTTAAAAGCATTTTGCTTTAAACCCTTTCATTGCTGTAACCCTTCAATCCAAACTGCCACAGGGTTACTGTCAATGCATGTGCCCACTGGGCACCATTTTTCTGATGGCACCAGGGTTGCGGATGCGCTGGCGACGAGGGCCCATCATTGCAGCTTGCAGCTATATTTCGTATTGTTACTGACTGTAATTAAATATGTTAATTTTATCCACCTTTTTCTTCAATGTGGAAGTAAGCCTATAAGTGAGATTTCTGGTTCATTATCCGCAATAGGAAAAAAATAGAAGAATAACAACATGCAGTAAACAGTAAAACTGTTTGCACTAAAAACCAGTGTGTTCATAATTAAGATAATACATTAAAATAACATGGTAAGTCACACCAATTTGCAATATCAAACAGCAAAGCGAGCTGTATTGCACAGCTAAAAATAGCTGGATGCGGATGAGACCGGAAGCCAGACCCATAAAATTTACAAATGGCTGCGCCCGCTCTTACAGCAAGAAAAAGGTGTATACAGTGTTTAAATAAAACATACATTTTACTAAGATTTATTAGGAATGTCTTGGTCAATCTTTTTTTTTTTAACTGACTAATTAATGCATAAATAAAAATGACAGTTTTATTCACAATAATATGGAAAGCTCGGGGAAAAAAGCTACACAGGCTACTGCCCACATGTGATCCAAGCAAATGTGCACTTTACGTTGCACGAATGTCACCTTGCTATTTGTGCGTTTACTTTTACTGAGACTTATATATTTTTTTGTTTTCTCCATATATAACTTTTTTTCCCAATGACAATTTAACTTCGCGTAAAAACGATGGATAATGGATAGATTAACTACAAAGAAACACAATTTATCTAATATAATGGCAATTTATTTCTTTTTCTGAGATATTTTTATTCTTATAACTTCAAATATGAGATATGTTGCAAACACAACGTTGTGCGAGTGGAGTATTCAAATGCTCAACAGCGACCCCATGAGTCCCAGGCGTAACATTACATTGATATGCAAATATTTGGCGGGTCCAATAGAAGTCACTTTCGTGGCTGGTGGGTGGCTATTACCGCTCGTGATCCAATGAATACACGCTCTGAACTTGACTGACGTTGATATTATCCAATCACGTGTCAGTTTTTCACAACGTTGTCCAATCCACGTTCCTTGCCGCACATCGACCTGCACCAAATAACAAATCATTTGACAACGCTAGTTTGCGATATGAGAGAACTATGGCTTCCTCCTTGATTAAGTGGTTAAGAGGATTATATGTTTTTTTCTTAACATGTCTCCTGTCCGTCTTTGCTTTTTTGAATTTAGAAGAATTAAATGAAATGAAATATGGAATACAGATTCTGCCCGATCCTGTTATTATGGGACAGGTAAGGTTGTTTTGGTCAAGGATGCAGTTAGCTAGGGATGTTTATTTGCTACAGACAGCTGTTAGCTTTATGCAGCTTTACGTATCAGACATTAAAACAGCTTGCCTGTTTAACAAGGTTTCCTGCTAAGTATCTACTAGCCTAATACAGAATAGCTCGTAAAGTAACGAGTGAAAAATTAGCCATGTGACAAAAATGTTAGACTGTGCCTCCACAGGTAACTTTACTGTATGCTATAGATTTTGCATGATTATAACGATATGAAGTTCCATAAATATCAGTATGGTAATGTGGTGTAAACTGTATCGCCACGACCCCCTGGTTCTCTTTTTCTAATTATTTTTTCTGTTTCTGTCATCTTCTTTCTGTTCCTTTTTTTAGATGGAAGATGTGATGTTGGTCTCTAACAAATACAAACAGCTGTATGAGTGTCGTTTACCAGCTCAGGCAGTGCGTTTCCATCAGGACCCGGTGTCAGAACCTGATGTTCAAGGCTACAGTGGTCCAGGCGTCCCTGATCTCCTCAAGCCCATGCAAACTGCACCATGCCTGGTTAAGGTTGACATCACCTCTAGTTCTATGCCACATTGACTTACACACTGGAATGTACACAAATACTGAATATACACAACCACTAGCACTGGCAAAAGTACCTTTATAGGAGTGGCCTGTGTTTGTGTGGATGATGAAATTATTGCTATTTGCTTAGTCTTTTTCCATTATTTGCAGCCAGTGAATTACGTGCCATCATGACATTCAACGTTTTTAGTTTTATTCTGTTTACAGACCAAAGACTGGTGGACTTATGAGTTCTGCTACGGCCAGCACATCAGACAATACCACTTAGAAGGTGTGTTATATCATTAATGTCATGTCTCATGTGTCTCATGCCTGGCATAGCCTTGACATTTTTAATGGCAAAAAAGATTTTATTTAAGAATTTAAGTTTTGCAGGATAATGTGTAGTCACGCTATTCAAGGTTTTTTAAATGTATTCCGTGTCTGTGGTTTATAGATTCTGAGATCAAGGGAGATGTGCTTTTCTTGGGATATTATGATTCAGAGTTTGACTGGACCAATGAAACTGCTAAGGTAAGGCCAAAAGTTAATGCACTTAATTTTATTTATTTGTCATATGTTATTCATTTTTAATAGCTATAGAAAATGGAGAAAATTGTGATATTACCAATGGAGGGTTTGCACTTACGTCACGGTTTGGTCAGTTACCCGGCCTCTCGGCCATATTGGAAATACCTGGATGTAAACAACAACATGGATTGCACGGTTAATGTACTACTGAATACATTCTGCTAATTTGTGCCGTCTAAACCACAGAAAAAAATGTGCAGAAGCTGCTAAATCATATAGAGAAGGACTTAGTAAGCAGGAAAGGGCACAATATTTGGACAAACTAAAGTTAATAGTTGGTAAAGATATGTACGAGCAGTATTAATTAGGATATTAGCCTAATATTTCACCTATGTGACTGGAAATAAAAACAAATACAAATTTTTTCAGGATTCTTGCCCTGGAAATCCTGGTTCAGTTTGGCCAACCACAAATGCCTTTTGTTCCTCAGACAGTTTTTTGCACTCTTATTTGTTATAACTTTTGGCAGTCTGTAGTACTCCAAATGTTTTTCCCAGTCCAGCAGATTAGTACAGTCCAAAACATGACAATAATTGACTATTTTCAGCAGCAATAATCAGCTAAATATGCAGGTTTTGTTTGGTTCAGTGGCACTGAAAACATTCAGTGCCGTTAATATGGCCGATTGATGACTCGTTGTGAAAACACTCTATAACTATTTTCCGTTTAAATCTGTTACTCAATATTATGTACAGGGAGCAATATTGTGAATATACTATCACACATCTTTAGAAGTATGCTATTTGCATGCCATCTTTGTAGTTAACTTCTCTATATTTTTGTACTTGTTTAACATGATGACCTTTTTCTGTTTTTAGGCATCTAAGCAGCATAAACTGAAGAGGTATCATAGTCAGTCATATGTCAATGGCTCTAAATGTGACTTGAATGGGAACCCCAGAGAGACAGAAGTCAGAGTAAGATTGCACACACTCACAAATGTTCACCAGTGTTATAAAGAAAGTGTACAATTGAAGTCAGTCTAAAAGCACAGTACATAACCAAACATATGTGGATACTAATTAAGAAAAAAAATTTAATGCTGCAGTATACACTGCGGTTTTTTTTTTTTGTTGTTTTTTTTTAGAAATTAATACTTTTTATTCAGAAATTGTGCATTAAATTAGTCAAAATGATAGTAAAGACTTTTACATTGTTACCAAAATCAATTTTATATAACTAAAAATGTTTCTTGAGCACAAAATCTGCATATTAGAAATACTTCTGAATGATCATGTGACACTGAAGACTGGAAAATGACTGTACAGTACAATTTTTAGAATATAAAAAAGTTTTTTAAAATGTAATAATATTTCACAATATTACTCTTTTAAAAACATTTTAAAAATCATAGCATTCCCAAACTTTTGAACAATAGTTTGAACAACAATATACATTGCACTGAGTGTGTGAATGGGAGCAGACCACTGCAGTCATATGCCAACATCTATTGGAAAGTCTTCCCAGCGGAGTTGAAGCTGTTAGGGAGGGCCAAAGTTGTTTTGAATTGAATGTTGAAAAGACCTTAGTGTGCATATAGTGTAGGTCAAAGGCTAACATTATTGAAAACATGTATTGCTTTGCTACTCTTTTAAGGTCAATGAAAATCTTATTTTAATACAATGGCAATGACCGTCTAAATTAATGTGTTTTTCTTTCAACAGTTTGTGTGTGAGGAGGGCTCTAGTGACTATATCGCAAGGGTAGATGAACCTCAGTCCTGCCGCTACGTCTTAACAGTACACACCTCTCGTACATGCCAGCATCCCCTCCTGCGTCCACCTTCCACTGCCAAACCACAAGGCATTGTGTGCCAACCTGCTCTCAGTGCCCAGCAGTATATGGACTATGTCAAGGCTCAAGTCTGTAAGTACGAAAAGTTCTGTTTTTTCTCTCTATCAGGTCTTTGTCATATAGTGAAAAACATATTGGGCAATAGGGCTGTGACGGTCGCATTGACAACCGCGCCACCATGGTCGACGGTTGCCACCGGCGGTACTGCATGTGATGTCACACAATCTATAGTAAGCATAAAATACAGTGTTTCTACAACAATTATTCTGCCGTGGCCGTGTTTAGTGTCCCCGCCGGCAAAAGCAGCGAGTGCAAGTGCCTTCGCAGCTGCTGGAAGAGATCCACGTTCAAACGCACACAATAGGCTAAAGCTTGCAAAACTCCGGGAAAAGTAATTGCCATGAATGTGTCGTTGGGAAATAAGGAGATACTTGAATGAATTATTAATAAACTAGTGTTTTCTGAGCCAGTCCAGCTAAGATGACGATCTCGACTCGTCATCTGCTCACTGGACGCGCGTTTAGAGAGAAACGCATCTCTACGGATTTTATAATGAAAGAGTTGTTGTTTTCGATTTTAATTCTTTCAGTTTTAAAGTAGTATAGTAATAATTTAAAGCTTTCTATAGTTATATTTATCTGTAAGGCAAGTATCCGCGGAGTTTTGTTTCATTTTTGTGCAGCGGTCCTGTTCAACAAGAGACATCAGAAAGCGCATCTTGTTTTTTTTTTTTTGTTTTTTTTTACAAAAGCACAACATTTTGTTAATATTGTGAGTGCACGCAAATAATATTACACTCTTTACAGTTCCGGATGATATATTACGTTTACCTTTATGAGCAAAGATTACGGCATATTTAATTTTTTTTTTTTTTTTTTGCAAGTGATTGCACTGGCGCCTCCATGTCCTGCAAAGCGCATTTAGCTTCCCCTCTTCAACAAACGATTGTATACGCATAATAGCGTGCATTTATCTAGGTTAAACGTTTAAAATAACATTGTGATATGCTTGAGGATTTTATTTCAGGCAAGTCGTGATGGTTTGAGAAGGCAAAATTGATCAAACATAGACTGTGATCAACTCACTCCCTGCCTCTGGCTGCTTGGTCGTTACGTTACAATCTTAATTTCGTAGGGCAAAAATCTTAATTTAACAAACAAAAATGTTTCAAATACATTTCTAAATTAACTTTATAAAGAAATGAAAAGAAATATAACCACGTTCCTATTAAAAACAAAACTGAGCTATTTTAATGGATGCAACAGTGTAATGGGAAAGAGAGAAAAGACTCGAGCTCCAGTCGGACTCGGGCCGATAATTTTGATGAGCGTCGGACAAGGGTTTGGCGAGGTTATGAATTTATGCAACAAATGTTTGTTTAATATTTACCGTTCTTATTTTGGCTACTTTCTTATTTAAATGTATAATTTTTTTTATATTTACTTTAGTGTTTTGTAGGCTGAAATAAACACACACGTTTGTTATGTTTCAAAATTACCGCCACCGGCGGTAGTTGGTCCATTACCACCGTGGTGGAAAAAATCTGCCACCGTCACAGCCCTATTGGACAATATGTTGTGGTGATACAAAATTAAGCAATGTTGGGAATGTCACAATGATTTTAATTATAATAACTTTTTATTAGGCTTTTAAGAGCGTGTCATATGATTGGTTTCACAATCATTCCTTGTTGTGCTGCGTAACAATGTGACAATAAGACAGATGTTTTCAGAACATCTCCGATTTAAAAATCAGTGGGAAAAATGGTGTTATCAGTTGAATGATGTGAATCAGTTGAAATACTCTGTATCATTTTAATTTACGTTTTCCACTTTTATATACATATACATTTACACACGCATATACATATGTGACCCTGGACCACAAAACCAGTTATAAGGGTCAGTGTTTTGACATTGAGATTTATACATCTTATGAAAGCTTTCCATTGATGTATGGTTTGTTAGGAGAGGCCAATATTTGGCCGAGATACAACTATTTGAAAATCTGGAATCTGAGGGTGCAAAAACTATTGAGAAAATTGCCTTTAAAATTGTCCAAATGAAGTTCTTAGCAATGCATATTACTAATAAAAAATTAAGTTTTGATGTATTTACAGTAGGAACTGTATAAAAATTTTACTTAATACTAAATTTACTTAATATCCTAATGATTTTTGGCATAAAAGAAAAATCTATCATTTTGACCCATACAATGTATTGTTGGCTATTGCTACAAATATATCTGTGCTACTGACTGGTTTTGTGGTCCAGGGTCACGTACACACACACACACATACATGAATACACACACAATTATATGAAGTTATGCTCTGAATAAGAAACTAAAACTGCCAGTAGGTGGCAGTATAAGTCATTGATTGATTGACTGATTCATTCATTCAGTGGATTCATTCAAATGGCTGATTTTTTCAGGAATGAAGTAAATAGCTCTCATTAGCTCACCCAACTCCTTCAAAACTCAGATTCATTCAGAAATTGTGTAATGCTTGGAGGTGCACAACATTCTGCTGTGCCTTTAATAGGGAATATTTGCTTTGGCAAAACTGAGCAAAAACAGATAATATTGTGTCTAAAATACAACACTTAATTTCTTATTTATTGAACTGTTGTATAAAGTCAATATCACATTTGGTCTTGTGCTATTGCAGTCATTGCTCGTGTGATATTGCGCAACTATATCATATGATATAAACATGAGACGAAAACTCTTACAGGGGCATTTTTGCCCCAGTCTCTTGAATTTTAGAGGCGTGTAACTGCATTCTTGCTATACTTTTATGTCTGTGCAGTCTGTGCAGCGCCACTTCAAGTCCAACACATCTAAATGTGAGATGATGTACAGTTGAAGTCAAAAGTTTACTTACACCTTGCAGAATCTGCAAAATGTTAATTATTTTACCAAAATAAGAGGGATCATACAAAATGCATGTTATTTTTTTTTTTTTTAGTACCGACCTGAATAAGATATTTCACGAGAAAGACGTTTACATATAGTCCACAAGAGAAAATAATATATGAATTTAAAAAAATGACTCAAAAGTTTACATACGCTTGATTTTCAACACTGTTTTTACCTGAATGTTTTTTTTTGTTTAGTGATTGTTGTTCGTGGGTCCCTTGTTTGTCCTGAACAGTTAAACTGCCTGCTGTTCTTCAGAAAAATCCTTCAGGTCCCACAGATTCTTTGGTTTTTCAGCATTTTTGTAATTTTGAGCTCTTTCCAACAATGACTCTATGATTTTGAGATCCATCTTTTCATGCTGAGGACAACTGAGGGACTCATAATACAAAAGGTTCAAATGCTCACTGATGCTTCAGAAGGAAAAACAATGCATTAAGAGACAGGGGTGCAAACTTTTGAATGTGTACATTTTTCTTATTTTGCCTAAATATATATTTTTCCCATTTAACACTGCCCTTCAGAAGCTACAGAAGATACTTACGTGTTTCCCGGAAGACAAAATAAGTTAAATTTACCCTGATCTTCAAATTCAAAACGTATTCAGCCCCCAGCTATTAATGCACTATGTTTCCATCTAAAGCATCAGTGAGTGTTTGAACCTTCTGTACATTCTTGAACCTTCTGACTGATCATACAGTCATTGTTGGAGAGGGTTCAAATACTCATTAACAACTATCACTAAACAAAAAAAAAAAATACACAGCTCTGGATCTTATTCAGGTCAGTACTAAATAAAAAATAATATGCATTTTGTACGATCCCTCTTACTTTGGTTAAACAGTTAACATTTTGCAGATTCTGCAAGGTGTATGTAAACTTTTGACTTCAACTGTATGCGGGGCTGGGTTGGGGGTGTTAATTATGTTACAAATTTTAATGCTTTATTTTTTCCATAACTAATTAATAAGATTAGAAAATTGACAGCTTTATCATGACACTATTCATGGAAAATGTCCCCACTGCACATGTGATGTCCTGTTAGATGAGCTCTCCAGAGATGCAATCAGCCTACATTTAATCTTACTCTGCTCTCTAATTGAAGCATTATTTTTAGCACACTGACATCTCTCTTTGTATCTCTGTCTCCCTCTTTTTCTGTACTCAGCTGACACTAAACGTAAAGTGGAGCAGATCTCGGAGGAGCTCAAGAACCTGGATGAAATTCTGTCCAAGGATGACAAGAACAAGGAATTGCAAGACGATAAAACGGATGAGGACCCTGCAGACCATTCAGATGATCCTCCACCTTCAGAGTCAGAAACAAAAGGTTAGCATACAGTGATTTTATTTATTTATTTTTTTAATAATAATTGGTCAGGTTCATTTTTAATAAAACATAGTTTGTGTATGCTTGTTTGTGCACACACACATATGTATAAAATGCTTTCTCTTGTTTTGTTGGCAGATTTTGTGCAGCATTGTAACAGTATGGCATTTATGTATGCATGTTTGTGTGTTAACAGAGGGTGGAGAAGCTGGGGTGAGCTCAGTGAGTGAAGAGCCAGAAGACAAGGACTTCTGGGATGGAGTTACCAAACCAACAAGCACAGAGACAAGCACACCTGACTCAGAGGTACAGCCTCATTTAAAGCATTTCTACACTCTGTACTATAAACCATATGCACTTTTTAATGCCTTTACACTTGTTAAATTAACTTTCTGAGGGGGCACCGATCATTACCATGATTTACAAATGTCTTACAGAGCCCTCAGGAGCCTCAGGACAGCCAAATACATGAAAATGACAGTAAGACAATTATTCAGAGTTTAAATAGACCTTAAGTCATTTGTGATGAACAAAAATGATAGCTTTCTTGTTCATCTTTCTTTTCTTTTTAGTATTTGGAGAGGAAAAATTTAATTTTAAAATCATCACAGACCCTGCAGACCTCATGAAATTTGTACAACATCTCAGAGAGAGCAACCAAAAAGTAAGCATTTTTGAATCTGGACACAGGCTTTGACAGAGGCTCATTTGTCAGCCAATGTCTAGCTGTCTAGAGAATATCTGCCAATAACTTGGCAAAATTGCTAAATCGCCTATGGCCATTGCATAATGTCTCACAGTTTTTCAAAATTTCCTGCCATAAAGTGTTGCTAAGACACTGTGTCAAGTAAAAACCCACTCACCCATTGATCGACCATTAATTTGTGTGCTCTATGTTCAGAACAGGAAAGCCGAGCTGGAAAAAGAGAGCCAGCAGTCATCTCAGAAAAGAGAGGAACAGGAGAAGGAGGAGAAAAAAGAGGAGAGGGCAGCAGAAAGGGAGGTGGAGGTAGAGGAAGGGGATGACGATGAAAGATTGCTGCAAGAGTTTGAGGATGAGATGGCAGATCTGTCCGTTCCCTCCTCCAAGATAGAAGAAATAAAAGAAGAGATGCAGAAAGAGTTCGACAACATCATAGAGGAGGTACGAGTTTTTACTGTTACTGCCTGTTCATGTACAAATCAGCCAAAAGACTTGGCAGTGAATGTATTCTACCATGTTTTTTTTTTCTCCCAGGCTCAGCAGGAGTTAGAGAATGAAGGTCTTAAGGGCGAGTTTGATCGCTCTCAGGCTACACAAACTCTAGAGAACACACTGGGGAAACTTCTGGATCGTCTTGAAGACAAGACTGGACATGAGAGTGAACCAGAAACAGACAAAAATACAGAAATGCATAAAAACACACAGTCACAGCATAAGACAGAGGGAGGCCCTTCTCCTGGCAGCCCAAACCTGGTTCCCAAAACACCAGGTAAATATACAGAACGGATGCTGAGTGAACAGGTGCATGAATGAGCAGATGGTAGAATGGATGGCTCATTTAATTGCTTGTAACGTTCATATTTGCACCCCAGGCATTCATTAAACCTGCTTGTGAGCATATTATACTGTACATACACTGCCCTCCAAAAGTTTGGAAACACCCCTGGCAAAGTGTGGTTTTGGACGATATCATCATAAATCATTTTTTGGTCCAAATACATTAAGTAACTTGACATTATCATTCAAGACCTGCAATAATAATTTTCATTTTGATTACATAATAATGGCAACTTGGCCCAGGTTTTTAAAAGATTTTTGGGTCAGCGCACCTTAATAGCTTCAACAATTGATTGCCAAGTTTAGAATACAATGAATTTAGGCCCAGATTATGTAGAGCTGTAATAGCTGCTAATGGTGGATATTTTGATGAATCGAAAATGTAAGTTTTTTTCTATGTATAAACTGTTTATGTAATAAAATACGTTTTCGTAGTTTGTGTTGTCCCTGCAAAATTATCACAAATGAAAAAGGATTCATGCCAATATTGTCCAAAACCCCACTTTTCTAGGGCGTTTCCAAACTTTTGGAGGGCAGTGTATATAGTATAATGTCTATTAATGAGTGTATGATGTATATACAGCGGCCCTGAAAAGTAATAATCTGAAAGCAAATGATGCTAGACCTTTTCATTTTACTTCATTTGAAGTGTTTAACGTTTAACAAATTATTGACTGCTTTTTATTAAATGATAACGTTACTGTTCAGAAATTCAGGGTTTGTAAGATTTTTAAATGTTTTTGAAAGAAATATCTTATGCTCACCATGGCTGAATTTATTTGATCAGAAATACAGTAAAATAGTCATATTGTGCAATGATATTATAATTTATAATCTGTGTTTTCTATTATAATATACACTGCCGTTCAAAAGCTTGGGATCAGTAAGATATTTAATGTTTTTTAAAGAATATTCTTATGCTCATTAAAGCTGCATTTATTTGAGCAAAAATACAGAAAATATATAATATTATGAAATATTATTACAGTTTAAAACAATGGTTTTCTATTTTAATGTATTTTAAAATATTATTTATTCCCATGATGGAAAGCTGAATTTCTTCAGCTATTACTCCAGTCTTAAGTGTCACATGATCCTTCAGAAATCATTCTAATATGCTGATTTATTATCAATGTTGGAAATATTTTTTTGGAACCTTTTTTTGTTTTTTTTTTCAGGATTCTTTGATGAATAAAAAGGTATTTTTGTTCAGCATTTGTTCCAAATAGAAATCTTTGGTAACAAAGTTTTTGCTGTCACTTTTTTTAATCAGTTTAACACATCCTTGGTGAATAAAGTATTAATTTCTTTTAAACAAAGATAGAATAAAACTTTACTGGCCACAAACATTTAAATGGTAGTTTATATTGTAACAAAATAATTATATTTTAAATAAATGTGTTTCTTTTTAACTTTCTGTTTATTAAAAAGTCCTGAAAAAAGGTATCACTGGTTCCAACAAAATATTAAGCAGCACAGCTGTTTTTAACACTGATAATAAATCAGCATATTAAAATGATTTGTGAGGGATCATGTGACACTGAAGACTGGAGTAATGATATTGAAAATTCAGCTTTGCATCACAGAAATAAGTTACATATTAGAATAAATTCATATAGAAAATAGTTATTTTACATATGTTTCACAATATTACTGTTTCTGGATTTTTGATCAAATAAATGTAGCCTTGATGAGCATAAGAAACATTAAAAATCTTACTGATCCCAAACTTCTGAAAAGCAGTGTATTCTAAAATATAATTTATTGTGGTGATGGAAAAGCCATTTCTTCAGACACATAATCCTTCAGAAATTATTCTAATATGCTGATTTGCTTCTCAAGAAACATTTCTTAATATTTTCAATGTTGAAATCAGTTGTGCTGCTTAACATTTATGTAATATGTTATTTCAGGATTCTTTTATTAATAGAAAGTTCACAAGAACATATATTTAAATATAGAAATCTCCTTTAAAATTATATTTTTATTACTGTCTCATTTGACAATTTAATGCATCCTTGTGTTAAAAAAAACCTTTTGAATGCTTGCATTAACTTATTTTAGGGTCCAAATACTTTTTGGGGCCACTGTATACTTTATCTGTTTACTAAATCATTGTCATCACTAACACTAATACTATACAGTGTCATACTGTTGTGCTATTAATGTTGTTAGAGAGAGACCATAATACCTGAAATAGGGAGGGGGGATTTTCCGCCATATCTGCGGTAACCTCCACTTCCCTCTGTCTCTCATCACCCAAGCCCAAGCGGGCAGCAGTGGCGAGCAGGTAAAAGTCAGGGTGACTAAGTATAAGGTGGGCGGAGGTGTGGCTGCAGGAGCGGTTACCGGGGGCAACGATGATGATGATGATGAGGGGGGTGTGAAGGTGAAGGAACTGGGCGAGGGCGACCCCCAGTGGCAGCAGATTCAGGAAGTGGTCAAAGAGCAGCTAGAGAGAGCCGGCATCAAGGCCGAAGGTAGGCCCGGAACACACTAACACACACACACACCTAAGTATAATTATTTCCTTGTGTGTGTCTCTGTGAGTGGAGCAAAAACTTTTATCTTTTCATCATGAAATCTATTCTTCTTCCTGGGCTTTGCTCTGAGTAGCTTTGACTCTTCTTTTACTTTGACTCTGTTCCACTCTAAAACATATCTAAACATACACACTTCACGATCGTCTTAGATGCCAGTGATTTTGTTTTTCCCTTGATGCTGGCTTGCATGGCTGCAGAAAAGGGAGGAGGAGGTCCTTTTAAGTCTTAAGAATTGCTTTGAAAGAAAACAACCATTATAGGTATTGTTTACGCTGTCATTCATCAGTAGAGGGTGGTGGCTGTTTCTCTAGTTTTTCTGGTTTTGGAGTAGAGTTGAAAATGCTTAGGCTGAAAGACTCTGACAGTTTAGGAGTATGACCTTAGGAGCACTTAATGTCCTTTTTACATCCCACATCCTTCATTACCGTCCCTGCATGCAACATTTCTGTCACTACTTATTTCTTCTATCAGCTGTGTGGATGGGAATGAAAAATAATCATTTTGGTATTCATTTCTGTTGTTAAACTATAATAGTGTAATTGTTGATGTTGACATGCGTAGATGATGACTAAACATTTTTGGGCCTGTTTTTCAGGAAAGATTGAGGTGAAGATTTTAACCCGAAAAACAGCAGAGGAAGCAGGAGACCAGTGGCTCACTGAGGAGGATACAAAATCATTTAGAGAGCTTCTCATCAACCTTCTGGTATGAATCTATACACACAACTCCCATCTCCCAAAAACTCCCATCTCATTTTCTCCTCCAACTACATCGCTGTTTTACCTTTTTTGTAAAGGACGTTTGATCTTCTTTGCACATTCACTTTGTAAACACTTGGTCGGTACTTCTGCAGCGATGTAGGACAATTTTAAAGTTGGAGGATAAAATGAGATGGGAGTTTTTCGACATACCCTAACTGTATTGACCCGGATTACACAGAGTTCGCATGTGCATCGCAGAGCTAAAAGGTTAAAAAGTATATAAATCGCATTTGAGGTTAAAAAGTATATAAATTGTTTTTATAAAATAACCGGTTGGTTTGCTAGATAAGACCCTTATTCCTCGGCTGGGGTGATCTAGAGCTTTTTGAAGATGCATTAAAACTGCATTTTGGAAGTTCAGACTCGTGGGCACCATAGAAGTCCACTATATAAACATACTTTTTTCAGTCTTAAAGAAATTAAGACACGAATATCTTTGATGACAAGGGGGTAAGTAAATTATCTGTAAATTTTTGTTCTGGAGGTGAGCATCTCCTTTAAGGGGCGGTAATATTATAATAAGATCCCCTTCCTACATCACGAGGGGGAGGAATATCTGAGCAACTCTTCTTTTCACAAGCTTGCAGAGAATGGCTTACCAAAAAAAATTCTGGGTTGCTAGATGCACCGGGGGCCCAATTATAGCACTTAAACATGGAAAAAGTCAGATTTTTATGAAATGTCACCTTTAAAGGCAGATACAATATAATGGGAAGAGAAAAGGAGGAATTTATGACTGTTTTAGGTGCAAAAATGTTGAATTGAAAATTGTGAATTTAATTAATTAAAAAAATGCATGACCCCTTTGATATAAAGGCACACATTTTAGTGTCCGTTAGGGAGAAAGGGCCTTTTTCATGTTTTATTTTTTTTATTTTTTATTTTTTTTACTGACTGCAGGTAAATAAATTGATGTTTACTCTTTCTGTGTGCAGACGGGAGGTACAGAAGAAGTGTATAAAGAACAGAAGAGACAGCAAGAGTTGGAGAATAACTACAAATTTGTCTGGGGAGAAAAACAGGAAGAGAGCCAGTCCACAGGAAACAGTGATTCTGATGAAGCAGACTTTTGAACCTTTTCCTCTTCTCTCAAACGCTGTTAAAGAATTGCAGCCAGCGTTCTCTGAACTATGAACTGCCTGATTGTCACATGCATCGCAACCAAACAGCTCTCTTAGACCGTTTAAGTCACGTGAGCCCTGTTTAAGGTTCAGTCCACTGCCGCGAATTCTGATTATCCTGTATGAGCATCTGTGAGTGGTCTATATCTTGCCTGATTTCAAACTGGGATTTTTTTTTTCCTGAACAAATATAGAAATACACTCATTTAATTTGTGTTGCGCTTTATGTCTGTGTGACACAGACCATTCTCTTCTTTAACACGCAGGCAAAACATCAGTTAGTATGCGTGTCAAAGTTTATTTTGCAAAGACAGTCTGATCCAACATGTTCTTATCCTTGGACAAAAAGTGATTTTGTTTGTCTTGGTTGCTCTGTAAGAAATTCTGGATGCCTTTGAAAATAGAAATCCACAGTATGGTGGTAGAGCTTGATATGTTTTGTTTTGTTTTTTGAAAATGTTGTTGGCCACAGGCTCACAACTGTGGCAAATAGCAACTTTCTCCAACAAATCCTGAGCCTGGTCCAGCCCTGAGCAAATAATTCAGTGTACTGCTTCAGTTTTGTCTTAATTCATGTTTTTGACAAGTTTGTTTGTGCAGCCCAGTTGTAAGGTGCACACTTAACTTAGAACCTGAACAAAAAACTGACAAAACTGTTGCCAAACATTAGGAATCTATTGCATTTAGCCACCGCCAGCAGACAAGGGCTCTCTTTGTTGTAAATGTTTTGAATGACTATCATACTTTGGTTGATTGATTGTAAATAATGTTGCTACAGCATTTGATTTGTTCGATAATAATTTAAGGCATACTTCCAGTTTCTATTTTCTACTGTAAGCACACTTGCCCTTTTCGTGAGGGATTGAGTGGTTAAAGCTGCTGTAAGCAATTAAACAAAAAAACAAAATATGTCTTGAAACATCACACTGTCTCTGTGAGAGGCCGTGTGGTTGGTAAACAGTAAAATAAAAAGGAAAAAGAAAAAGAGGCGCGGCCCGCACGTGTTACCCAATCAGAGAACCTGGTGGCATATGTTAAGGGCGGGACTACTTGTTTGTCCAAACAACGTTTGTCAAATTTTCAGTGGATCAGAAAAATCGTTTACAGCAGCTTTGGGTTTTCAAAAGGTCACCAGGAGATGCACAACTGTACATTTTTGTACTACTAAACAAATGTTCAATTTCAGAAATCTGTTGAAAATGCATTGCAAATCTTCGTTTGAAAGATGACTGAACAATAAAATGTACGATATGCTGTGGTCTACAATAATTCATAGGTTAAAATTGTTTAATGGCCTTGAAGTTCAAATTGCACATTCAAATTGCAAGCTCACATTGTGTCTTGTGAACACTGTGACAAAAAGCCTTTTCATTCTGGTCACAATTTTATTGTCAGTAAAATATTACAGATGATAGTATACTTATCTACTAGTAAGGAAGTAAGTCTATGGGCGAGACTTCTGGTTTATTCGCCGCTATAGGGAAATCACTAGAAGAACTGCAAAGTGCAGTAAACTGTAAAACGTTCCACTACAAACCAGTGTGGTAATAATTAAGATAATGCATTAAAATAATATGATAAGACACAATCTGCAGTATCAAGCAGCAAGACCGGAAGCCACACCCATAAGCTTTACAAATAACCACGCCCACTTTTAACGGTAAAAATAATTAATATAATGTTATATTTTATTATAAAATAAAATGGTGTATAACGTGATATTAACCTAATTAAAATAACTTACAAAATATACCCCAGTTACTGACAGCTTATTTCGAGTTAAACATTAAAGGAGAAGTCAACTTTCAAAACAACAATTTACAAATAATGTACTCACCCTCCTGTCATCCAAGATGTTCATGTCTTTCTTTCTTCAGTCGTAAAGAAATTATGTTTTTTGAGGAAAACATTTCAGGATTTTTCTTCATATAATGGATTGATGTGGTGCCCCAAGTTTGAACTTCCAAAATGCAGTTTAAATGCGGCTTCAAACGATCCCAGCCGAGGAAGAAGTGTCTTGTCTAGCGAAACGATCGGTTGTTTTCATAAAAATAATACAATTTATATACTTTTTAATGTCAAACGCTTGTCTGCTCTTACTCTCCCTGAGCTCCGTGTATTCTAGCTCAAGACAGTTAGGGTATGTCGAAAAACTCCGTATTTTCTCCCTCAACTCAAAAATCGTCCTATATCGCTGTTTTACCTTTTTGTTAAGGGCGTTTTATCTTCTTTGCATGTTCACTTTGCAAAGACTGGGTCGGAACTTCTTCAGCGATGTAGGATGCTTTTGAAATGATTTTTGAAGTTGAGGGAGAAAATCGGTCGGAGTTTTTCGACATACCCTAACTGTCTTCAGCTAGAATACACAGAGTTCAAGGAGAGTAAGACAACGTTTGAGATTAAAAAGTGTTTAAACTGTTTTTTTGTTTTTTTTTTAAATGTAAATAACCGATCGTTTCGCTAGATAAGACCCTTCTTCCTCTACTGGGATCGTTTACAACCGCATTTAAACTGCATGTTGGAAGTTAAAACTCAGGGCACCATATCAATTATGTTAAGAAAAATCCTGAAATGTTTTCCTAAAAAAAAAAACACACACACAATTTCTTTACGACTGAGGAAAGAAAGACATGAATATCTTGGATGACAAGGGGAGTACATTATCTGTAAATTGGAGAAGGTCCTGGCTGCAGTGGACTTCTCCTTTAACTTGTTTCAATAAAAAAAATGTCGGTTACTAAATATACATATGTAAATTTTGCTTATTTTCACTTAGGGTTGTGCTCATACGCGTTTGAGGAAGCAGACGCAACCCGACTTGAAAGATCTCAACTGTCCTCCGATTATAACCAACTAGGTTAGTCGTAGTTAATGTCGAAGAAAAGTATGTTTAAAACTTTTCTCGACTTGATTCATTTGGCTCCCTGCCTTTGCTTGCTGGAATGTGTTCCACAGTTGGATACATGTGGCCCAATCATAGCGCGCAGTTCAAATGACGTAACCGTTTAGTCCAAGATTGACAGGCGATCCATCCAATCAAATGCGCTTCCTAATGTCCTCTATTATGTGTGACGTAAACAGTTCACAGTTCACAGTTGCTCAGGCGTTTCGAGAATGGTGTAGTTGAAAACAATTCCTTTTCTTTTATAAATAAAAGCAACACAACTTTGTGGGATAGGTGTGTGTCACTGTTCACGAAACATAGACTGACACGAGTAGCTCTTAAAGGGGTCGGCTAATTATACTACGGAACTGAACCGCCCAGTAACTCTCTCTGCTTTTACTTGGTGAACAACATTCCGTTAACATAGGAAGCACGTTGTCAACTAGCTTGAAGTGAAACCTAATATTATCTACCAACCTAAATTTACATGGGTCAGAAAATAGCAAGGACATGATTTTGAAGCCGATGTACCTGGTTAGGCTGTCAGATTTCTGGGATTTAAGCTGAAAACCACAGCTATACTGTTATGCTAGCTCTCTGAGTTGGACTGATATGGCCTCGGAACCAAATCCTGCAGTTTTTCTCACTTCTGCTATGGAGGAAATAAGCTGTCTGGTAAGATTGTGACACCTTATTGCCTAAGATAGGCTAAAAGATTTTCTCTGTAGTCGTGACACAGCTACTATTTTCCAAGCTTTTTTGTTATCAGAAATAGAAAAAAGTGATTATAGGTTAAAACAACCTTCCATTAATTGTGTGATACAAAGTTGTGTGTTCTTCAGTAGTAACAAAAGCAACAGTTGATGATGTCTTAACATTTTTGAGCTTGTTTTAATATCAATTGCTTGATGTGTTATCGTAAATGTTATCCTGTGTTATCTTTACTTAAAATGTTAGAAGTTTGCTAAGGCCTCCTTAGTTGACGACTATTGTGCTACTAAAGTATAATTTTTTTCAATGACTTGAATGTTTTACGTCTCAGATTTGTGAGGAGTATTAAAAGCCAGCGTGATAATTTGATAAACGCTAATTAAACGACGCCTGAAATTGCTGTGTACACTTGAATTTTCATTTCCCTAAACAAAGAATTGAATTCAGCAGAATTTCCCACTGTAGCATTAGACGTTTCGCTGTCTAGTTGTATCCTGGTATGACGACGGAACCTGCTCTATCTCAACTTTGTCATAACCAGTCGTGTAGATCACGGAGCTGCTGTCACGCAGACTGCACGCGCCCAACATCGATTTTTTTTTTTTTGAATCTTGAACATAATGAAATGATAGGTTTGATAATCGCTTGCGCCATCCTCCGCTCTCTATAGTTAGTTTTTTGTGTTTCTGTCTTTTAAATAGTTACTCTGAGGTGAGAGTCTCTACATACAGAGCTCGTCATGAAAGCTCTCGGTTTGCGCTCCGCGTTCTACGTGGGCTTTGTGGTGGGAACGTGTACCTTGTACGTGCTCCTGCGACAGGTTGGGTTCACACGGAACTTAGGGTCTCGTGAGCCCGAGACCCACGACACAAGCCTGCTGGAGATGATTGAAAAAGAAAACAAGAACTGGAAGAAGGAGAGGTCGGCTCTTTTCAACCTCAATCATCCTCACCATACAGGTAAATACAATGGAGATAATAATGCTTATAATAAGCAGAACACATTGTTATTATGGAACAGTCACAGTGTCTATAAAGTGCCACAGTGTATATCAAATTGACCAGTCGCCATGGAATAATCCAAAGATGTATATCTGTATTATGTGGAGCCTGAAAGAAGGTAACAGGCAGAATGACAGAGCATACAAGGAAAGTGAATAGTAGCAAATCAAGTCATACAGGTCAGGTTTGGTACAACATGAGGTGACTTTTTGGTTTTTAAGCATGTTTACTATAAGGTAATTGTGGTGTACCTGGCTGAAATAACTTGATTATCATTTTAATTAAACACACCCCTTGTGGTCTGTTGACCTGAACAAGTTGTTCAACTTATTTTGCCAAAAACCATGATTATGGAAATGATCCTCTAAAACAGCCTGTTACAGACGGTCCTACCATTTTTGTTTTTAAAAGTAAGTTTAAAAGTAAGTCAGGTCTTGTGACCAACAAAGGACAAGTATCTCATGAATCTGTAATACCATAAATAAAGGCATTCCCAAAAGAGGTGTGCTGGACAGGTAATACTACATAATGTATGGAGTATTTCAGCTTACTGCACCCTTTTATTGATATGATTAATGGATGTAACGTTACACCCTGATGTTACAACTGAACAAACAGTTAACCTGCTCTATGTGAGAAACTATTTATGGGCATGTTTGTGTATGACTGTGGATACTCCCTGGGGAGATGGACTTTGCTTTTGATTTTGGGCTCACATCAAACATGTGAATGCCAAATCCCGCCTTCTGATGTAAAGCCAGTAATCAACAGATATCTATTGGAGAAATGGCAAGCGGAATGGGAAGAATGTCAAAATAACAAACTTTTTGAAATAAATTCTGCTGTAGGAACAAGATGTATTTATTCTTTAAAGTCTAGTCATGACCAAGGTGTCGTATTGGACATACTAGATTAACTCAGGGACATTTATTGATTGGTGAAGAAGCTACAAAATGTCAATACTGTGGGACTCACTTGATGGTGAAGCATGTACTTTTGGTCTGCCCAATATTTAATGTCATGAGAGAAAGGTTTTTATCAGGACAAACTCCTAAGGACTATAAGATGGACCCAGAAAAACTTACACTTTCTTTTAAAAGCAATTTTATGTACACTTTGCTTTAGAATTGCTTTCAATTTTTGTGTTGTGTACTATTATAGTGGTTTTTTTTTGTTTGTTTGTTTGTTTTAAATGTATAATCTTTGTTTGCCATCAAATAGCCGGTGAAGCTGATGTGGCAGTAAACCTAAATCAAGTAAAAATAAATATAAAAAGGCACATATGACGTGTTAAAGTTTACAGAAGAGTTTTATCACCAGATGGCTATTATTAAATGTTCCCAAACGTAATAAACTGTGGACTACCTGTGGATTTGCTGGCTCTGTATTTTATGAATGAATACTTGACATAAATTTAAATAAGATATAGTTTTCTATTAATCTCAGAATACTATTATCTATTAAAATTTATGTAAAGTGTTTTATTCCTAAAAATTTAGAGTCAGCAAAATCTACAGGTAGTCCACAGTTTATTACTTTTGGGAAACTTTACTGATAATAAGCTGGCAATAAAACCTCTCTGTAAACTATTTCTGTTTAATGGAGGGACAGAAATTAAATTAACTAGGACAAGCCAAAAGGCTTTTAAAATGTTGATAATAGTATTCTGAGCTTAATATAAAACTATTTCTTAGGTGTTTATCAACATTTTAAAAGCCTTTTGACTTGTCCTAGTTATTTTTAAAGTGTTGATTTCACCAAAATAAAATTTTCTGTCATGATTTACTCACCCTCATGTCGTTCTTCATCTTCGAAACACAAATGAAGATATTTTAAATGAAATCTGAAAGATTTCTGTCCCTCCATTGAACAGAAATGGTTTACAGAGAGGTTTTATTGCCAGCTGGTTATCAGTAAACTTTCCCAAAAGTAATAAACTGTGGACTAACTGTGGATTTGCTGGCTCTAAATTTTATGAACACTTGACATAAATTTAAATAGATAATAGTATTCTGAGCTTAATAGAAAACTATTTCTTAAGTGTTTGTTAATATTTTAATTTTATTAAAATTAATTTTGAGCTGCCGGTGACTATATTTGATGTGCTCTGTGTATGTGCATTGACCAGAATTTATGTGAATATGAATAAAAGAATGCATTTCAGAAGAATACTATTCTAATGATTTACCTTTACAATGTCATCTTGTACTTTTTGATGCTTTTAATGGACAAGAAAAAAAAATAATTTGTGTTCCAACAGAGGAAATAAAGTCTTATGATTTTGTAGCGACATTAGGTTGACAAAATGATGACACAATTTTCATTTTTTTAGTCAACTATCACTTTAAAAGTGATACATTTAAACAGTATTCTATACTTAATAGAAAACGATTTCTTAAGTGTTTATCAGCATTTTGGCTTTGCCTAGGTAATTTTAAAGGGTTAATTTCACCAAAATAAAAAATCTGTCATTGTTTACTTACTCTCATGTCGTTCTTCATCTTCAAAACACAAATAAAGATATTCTTAATGAAACCTGAGAGATTTCTGTCCCTCCATTGAACAGCTGCGCAACTAAAACTTTGAAACTTCAATTAATAAAAACATTTTAAACTCTGTAATCCATATGAAACAAGTGGCTAAATGTAATTTTTTTTCATGCAATTCACATTTTATTCAGCACATATGTAACCATATTTGATGTGCTCTGTGAATGTGCATTGTCTAATATTTATATGTGAATATGAAAAAAAATATTTAGTCTTGAATTTAAGATGTCAATGTCATCTTGTTTTTTTTATGCTTTCATTGGATGAAATTGGTTGACAAAAGTGACAATTTTCATTTTCAGTGAGCAAAAAAAAAGTGCACTACCATTATGCACATTCAAAATATTCTTGTCCACTTTGTAGCATGTGAATTTGGTTTGTTTAATGTATTTTTAAAAGTAATCATTGTCTCTCTCTTGTAGGTGAGAATGGTGCTCTGGCTGACGCTCTCTATAAGCGTGTACGCATTTTATGTTGGGTCATGACTGGCCCTAAGAACCTTGAGAAGAAAGCTCGGCACGTGAAAGCCACGTGGACTCGTCACTGCAATATCGTGGTTTTCATAAGTTCTGTGGACGACCCTGATTTTCCCACAGTGGGCCTTAACACCAAGGAAGGTCGGGATCAGCTCTACTGGAAAACCATTCGTGCTTTCCACTACGTCATGGAGAAGCACGGGGACGAGGCAGACTGGTTTCTCAAAGCGGATGACGACACTTACGTGGTTGTCGACAACCTGCGCTGGATTCTGGCCAGCCACTCTCCAGAGGACCCGTTGTATTTTGGTAGACGATTTAAGCCGTACGTAAAACAGGGCTACATGAGTGGCGGCGCCGGTTACGTGCTGAGCAAAGAGGCTCTGAGGAGGTTTGTGGAGGGCTTTCGCACCAAAGTGTGCACTCACACTAGCTCAGTGGAGGACCTAGCGCTGGGTCAGTGTATGGAGAAGGTAGGCGTTGTGGCAGGAGACTCCAGAGACACCTTAGAAAGAGAGACATTCCATCCTTTCGTACCAGAGTCGCATCTCACTGGCACATTTCCTAAGACCTTCTGGTATTGGAACTACTGTTATTACCCCATTGTGCAGGTGAGTCTGAATTAAGTGAAGTTTGTATAATGCTTTTTTTGTTTTGTTTTTTGCTTGGAGTATCATGTATTTTATCCATGCATACCTTTTTCCCTCTTTTTTTTATTTTTATTTATCAAATTGCCATAACTTGATCTTCCAGTGACGTCCTTGACTTCGCTCTGGTGACATATGGCTTCATTTTGTCAGTTTAACCCACCCTCTTTTGCAATCAGCTGCAAATTGCTTTCAGATCTGCCTCCGTCCATTCAACAACTGATGTACAAAATCAAGTCCCCACCCTACGGTTCTTTTTGATAATAAGTTAAACTCGGATGTACGTCACAATACTGAAGAGTTTGTCGCTACTTTTGTGGTATTGTGACTTCCTGTTTCAAATCTGTCAGGTTTCAGTTAAGATACTACCTGTGTAGACAGTGAAAAGAGTCATGTTAAAGGTGAAAAATCTGTCTGTCTACGTTCGCATTTAGTGTGCCCGGAGGCTGAGAATCTCACCATTCGCATACATCCTATTCAAATAAATGATGTGCAAGAACATTTACTATGCTCCTTTTCAAGTGAAAAGGCACTATTGCCTGTGTCACTGGACCAAGTGAGCCCAAGTTTGTTTTGGCACAGTTCAGTGCATATGTGCAAGCATTATGTAGTAATGTTTGTTTAGATTCAAACCTGTATGATTTTTTTTTTTTTCTGGAAAGCAAATGGAGATTTGCCATTTGCAAAATATGGGCTCTTTTACATTCTGTTACACTGAATGGGGACCAACATGTTCTTGCATTTCAATAGTGATTTATATTCCAAGTCTTTGAAGTTGGAATCAGTAAGTGATTTAAAGGATTAGTTCACTCCTATATTAAAATTTCTTGAGAATTTACTCACCCCCATGTCATCCAAGATGTTCATGTTTTGCTTTCTTCAGGTGAAAAGAAATGAAGGTTTTTGAGGAAAACATTCCAGGATTTTTCTCCATATAGTGGACTTCAGTGGGGATAAATGGGTTGAAGGTCCAAATTTCTCAATGCAGCTTCAAAGGGGCTCTACATGACCCCAGACGGGAAATAATGGTCTGGATCTTGTGAAACGATCTGTCATTTTCTAAAAAAACTAAAAATGTATATACTTTTTAACCACAAATGCTCATCTTGCACTAGCTCTGCGTCTCTGACCAAAAATCCCTTTAAGGCAAGTCATTTCATTTGGCGGCCGTCTTTGAAATGCCTCTCAGGCAGGCAAGTGCAGCTCCTATCTCTTTGAATGGGGAAACATCAAATTCTCCAAAACTGTTCACCAAGCTTACAATTAAATTTCATATTTGAAATCACCAATCAAATCTGACAACAAACTGCCACATAAATATCATTCATTATGCTCCAAAAAGCTTATTTTTCAGGCTAGATCAGCTAGTGCGCATACGTAGTGCTGAGCGCACGTCTCAGAATGCTGACTGTTTCTGTAGCAATCAAGACTTCTAACGGCAGTTGCAGTGACACGCTGACTTTACTAATCAACGATTGGCTCTGTCATTAAGAAGATGGGGCTTCGCAACCATAATGAGTCTTGCATCTTTCCTAATTCAGAACTATATGAGTGACAGGTCTTGGGTATTCTCTAGGCTGCGTCCGAAAGCCTAGGAAGCTGCCTCGCTGCCTCGCTGCCTTATTAGGCAATGACTTCGAAGGCTGTGAAGGCAACTTTGGAAACAATTTTGGACAGACTTCAGAGGCAGCGTAAAGTGAAGTTGTACATTTGTAGAAAAACGATCTTAAACAGTTATAAATGCTTTAATAATACGTAAAGACCTCGATGTCGTTGTATTTAAGGTCTGCGCGCCAGAAAAGGCGGCTGAGAATGGCATTTTTTGCTAAAAATATAAAAGCACTGTTGCAGGTATTATTGCAGAACAGGTCATTTTTATTAGTGGCTGTTTCGTTAATATTGGTAGCATATTGTAAATATTATTCTTATTTACTCCTCTTTTGAACACTTTTAACATTTTTATAAAATACTGTTATTACAAACAATATTATTTATTATGCTTTTTACACTATTACTATTCATTAAATATATCGTGGTCAAAATGTCATCTATTATATAAAGTAACAAGTTTAATTTCACCAGAATATCTTTATTTATATAGCCTATATGACGCACACGCACAGGATTGTGGGAAATCAAAGGCAGCGAAGGATACATCTATGCTGCCTTCAAAATTCGATCAGAAGAAGGTACCTTCGGAGACAGGAAGTGAAGCAGAATTCAGATTCGGACAAGCCTTGGAATGCTGCCTCTGAAGGCAGCATTTTTAGAGTTTTTAGGCGCAGTCTTTGCGTTATACATAGTAGTAGGCGGAAGTACCAACTAGAGCTGCAGCGATTATGTTGATTGGCATGGAATGCATTTATCTTTGTCTATTCTTATATTCATTTAATAACATAAGCATTCTCTCTGTTTCTCTCAGGGTCCACAGTGTTGCTCAGACCTGGCTGTTTCTTTCCACTATATGGATGCGTCACACATGTACCTGCTGGAATACTACACTTACCACTTGCGTGCCTTTGGCTACAAATACCGCTATCAGCCCCCTGAACCCAAAGTCATACAAGACCACAATGCCCCAGCCCCAGACAAAGTGGAAGCCGGAGACATAGAGGAAAGGCTGGGGGTAGAAAAACAGGAAGAAGAAAAGAAATCCCATGAACTTAATGTTAAACTATAGCAGCTTTTTGGGTAGGAATTTAAAAAAAAATAACGTTTAAAATCTTCCAAAAGAACTCTTTTTGGAATGGCTTTACATTTTTGGATAATGTCTTAAAATGTCTTCTATATTGTGGCACAGAAATGTGTGCATGTTTGTGTGATTTACAAACTGGTGCAGTTTGGGAGTGTGTTCCTCTTAATAATGCATTTGTATTTGAATGTTTAAATTTATATATATATATGACAGTGCAGAAATGTATGAAAAAGGTTTGGAGTGTGTGGTTCATAGGGTATGTGTGTAGGAGCCTGCCTTAATAGTATAACAATATTACGTATAAAAACATAATATTTTGGGGCCACAAGCAAGACTCCCTCTACTTTCATTATACTTGGCATTCATTTAAAGAAAATTTTCTATACATAAAATTATGAATCGTATTTTCCCTGCACTGTGTAATCATAAACACACCGCCATGTATGAACAGCAATGCCATAAGAAAAAGGGGCCTTGATTTCCCTTTCATTTGCTCATTCCCTTGAATTAGTGCCTCTGCTCTGAGAAAAATCATGCATTTCCATATGTCCCCGGACCACATTTGTATTTCGTTTAGTCAATATTTAAACAGCAGCTCGTATCATAGCTTTTTATAGCTTGCAAACAAATTCCACAAACATTGAGTTTTCTCTACAGTCTTCAATACCTTTGCCAAAGCTGAACACCTGCTTTGACTAACATTATATCAGTACTAAAATTACCAGGATGTAGTCCTTAAGCTGACACCAAAATGGCATATTACCCTTCTCTGAGAGTTAAAGGGATAGTTCAACCAAAAATTTAAGTTGTCATAAAGTACTCAACCTCAAGTTGTTCCATACTTGTATCATTTTTTTTTTTCTTCTGTTGAACACAAAAGAAGATATTTTGAAGAATGTGTGCTACCAGCAATTGTTTGGTTGCACACATTATTTAAAATACGTTCTTTTGTGTTCAGCAGAAGAAAGAAATTTATACAGGCTTAAACCAACATGAGTGGAGGATGACAAAATGTTTATTTTTGGGTCAACTACCCCATCAATAAAGTTGCAAGAATATGGAATAGTATTCTAGTAAGATCCTGTTGGCTGGCCCAATAGTTCACGAGTGCCTGGGAAAGAAGCAAAGTTAGCAAGCTAGATAAGATGGTGTAAGTATACACAGTTTTTTTTCTCAATGCTAATATGGTCTTGCAGATGAATGGTGTAGTGTAACACGCTGTGAAGTAATGCGGCTTGTGAATTGTTGGATTTTTCAGATCACATAATGCTTTATTTAACTGACTGAGTGTGACTGAGGGTTTTTGTTTATCTGGGATTGAATGTCAGGTTTTGCTTTAGTTCACACTGCCAGTCTGGCAACTCCTACAGCAGTCTGTGCTTGAGATTAGAAGTGTTGAATTTGCATTTGATGATGCTGCTTGTCAAGAGTAGTGAAATTGCTACATTCGCTCGTGATGTGTGCTTTATGTCTCAGTTTCTCAATTATTTGTGTGTATTTGCTGCACTTGAAGGAATAGTGCACTCAGAAATGAAAACCCATCACTGACTCACTCTCATGTCGTTTCAAACCTGACTTTATTTGTTCTGAGAAACAAAGAAGGATGTTTAGTTTGATTTATGATTTGTATATGACTGTATTATATAGACAGAACACATGTGCTTCACTTAGTGCTAGGCCATAAACCGGTTCAAACGATAAACGGTTTGAAATATGCAAACGGTAAGCCCTGTGAATTAAAATATAAATTAAAAAATAGAAAAAGGGGCATAAACATCAAGAAGAGATGCCTGTTAACTGTACACTTCTGACTAATGGTTGGAAAACTTTTAGAACTATTAATAACACAACTAGTTCTCTACCTGGGCATATAAACCAACTGTAAACAGACGTTAACAGGAGTAAATCGTGTACGTTATCAGACCAAACTCGCTGATCACAATGTGCAAAATATAGGAAGAAAATTGTAAATGCTGAATTGGGGGTGAAGGGTGAATATGAATGAATCTCTGAGGGAAACTGACTATCTTCATAAAAGTTAAGATGACATTTCCACACCTATAAATTATGTTAATATAGTATTTAAAAGTACAGCCACTGCTTTGTTTACATCGGTAACCAAAGTAACGCTGTATCGTTCCTGTTTTATAAGCGCCACCTGGTGTCAGACAGTGAGTTTTATTTTAGCACACATAAAATTTTTTGGTAAAATCGCCCAGCACTACTCTAATGTAAGCTCGTTTTTGCCATTGAATAAAAAATAAAAAAGGTAATTGCGACAATTCTGACTTCTGAATCCATTTCTGAGGAGAAAAAAAAAGACTGACATGCTTACAGAATTACTGACTTCATTTCTCAGAATTGCCAGTTTATATCTCACAATTCTGTCTTTATTTCTCACAATTACAAGGTTGTATCTCTCACTTCTGAGAAAAAAAAAAAAATTAATTGCGAGTTTGTATTAGGCAATTCAGAGAAAAAAAGTCAATTGTTATCTTCCAGTTTATATCTCGCAATTCTGACTTTTTTCTTGCAATTGCGACTTTTTATCTGACAATCGCAACTTTATGTCACAATTCTGAGTTGCAAAACCCTTTTTTTTAATTCAGTGGCAGAAAAGGGCCCACATATGAAGGAAACAGTTTTTGGTTAAACTGTCCCTTTAAATGTGCTGGTGTTGGTATGCCTTTACAAAGGACCTTTTTAAAATAGTGCACACCAAATTTGTATCATTCAAATTAGATTTTTTTTCCCCCCAGTATGGCAGGATTTTACAGACAGTGCTTGAACTCCGTTCATAAGAGAATCTTCTTTCCGGCAATTGCAGACTTTTTGACTGTGCGCTATATAGTACGACACTTTCCGCAGTCATGAAGGATTTCAAATAGTGTTTATCTGAATAAATAAACTTATTTGAACTCATAATGAGCTTTATTTTAATACAAACCACTGTTGACCACTCAAAGCACAGTCACTTTTGCATTTGTTAGAACTGAAAGGTTTTGAAGTGACTCAATCAAATGAGCAAATACAAATTCATACAAATGTTGCAACATATATATATTATTATCCTTATTTTAGTACCTAATCAAATTCTTTGTACATCTTGAAATTGTTAATTGAATGATTATGGGTTTTGGCTAAACATGATTGTCATTGAGTCTTTAGTAATAAATGGATCGTGTGAATTCAGCTGGGAAAACTCTATGAAAGTGTCAGAGTAATGGAAATGTTTGCAGTATGCTGTACTGTCTTGTTGATTTGCGCCACCCACTTTAAGTATGATCTAATAGCGTTTTTTTTTTTTTTTTGGGAGAAGTTAGCTAAGAAAAGTTTGAAGATGCCCATACTTTCCTATTATGCTGATGATCTTTCTTATAAGAGCTAGTAAACATTCCTTTTATAAAGTTTACTTTTGTAAGTTTTCTTACGTTTGCATGTTTCAGATCCTCAACAGAGACAAAGACATGCAAATCTTAAGAGGAGTAGAGTGTTCCTTGAAGGCGTTGCATTGTTTGAGCAGTGTTTTGCAAAATTGCGTTGAGGAAGAAGGCCCATAGAAATTTGCTTCTGCACTTCGGGAGATGTGTAGTTGATTATAATGAAGAGGGAACCATTCATAGTGCGAACATTAAACCATAAAATCTTTTCCAATCCTGTTAAAGTGAATTTCATGCCCTTGTCTTTAATCCAAAGGTATGTTTGTTCCTTTCTTACTCTCTTTTGTCGGTAAGGTCTTTTATGTACAAAGGGAATCCTGTACAATACTTCCACAGCAATCTTTTATTTATAAAAGAGCGTGTGAGGCAAATGTGTGACAAGAATGATTCAACAAGGAATGATAACCAGCATATTAAATAAAGAATTATTTTACAGTAAACTGTTTTTATGTGGTCTCTTCTATGAATAAATAAATGAATAAAACAGTATAGTTTAAAGCATATTAAATTAGCATATGTTAAAATGATTAAGGTATGAGCATTCTTTAGTCTTCCCACATTTGTCTCTTCATCCCAGGATTCCTGAATTCTAGGTAAGTCTATCAAAACATCCTTCATCTGATTTGAGTCTGGTGTGTTTGTACTTTGAAATCTTAATGGCTTAAATGTAAGAATTCTTACATTACATATAAAAGACAAAATATACTACATTGAATGCACTGACAGTAAAACTCATACAGCTTAGTTCATGTACAAAGACAGATATTTTTTCTTCAGAATGGCAGAATTGCATGGTGCATGAGTTGTGGACAGATGAGATTAGGCTTCATACACCACAGCAAAACCTTAATGGAAAAAAAACCCAAAATAAATAAGTGATGTAGAAACCTCTGAAAAATTACATCAGCAATTCATCAACTTAATGCAACCATTAATTTGAGGTCAAGCTACAAACTTATAAATTCTCACCTCAGCTTTCTGTCCTTTAAGAAAATGTTGCCTCTTCTCTGTCCTCTCCAAGCAGGAATAGCTGGTAGTCAAAACAAATAATATAAGGGTTTTTTTTTTTATATGTTATTTTTTTAGCCACTAGAGGTCAGTGTATTCACTGCACTGTGCAAATTTCAACTGCTAAAATGTAGTAGGCTATATCCACCTTATTTTTCATTGTGGAAGTAAGCTGCTTTCTGGTAATGTGTTAGACAACCGGTTCATAATCCGTCATAAGGAAATAATGAGAAGAATATCTAAGTGCAGTAAACGGTAAAACAATTTGCACTACAAACCAGTGTGTTCATCATCAACATTAAAATAATATGGTAAGACACACCAGCTTGCAATATCAAACAGCAAAAGGAGCTTTTTGTGCAGCTAAAAATAGATGGAAGTGGATGAGACCGGAAGTCAGACACAAAAAATATAGAAATGGCTGCACCCACTCTTATGGGAAAAATAAGGTGGATAGGTTTGCTTGAGCGTGGTTACAAATATAGACAATTAGTAATAATTACTGTAGACTTACCAGGCACAGTGTTTCTCCGTCCCAACAATCCAATAAAGATGTCATTCATATTAGCTACAAAAGACCAAAGAGAAAAATCTCATCAAGCTTTGATATGTTACTTTAATTAATAATAGGTGTATGGTATGAACTCACGTCTAAATGGTGAATTTGTGTCACGATTTGTTCCTGTGAAATGAAAATAAATAATAAAACCAACATAAAATACCCTTGACCTCGAAGGAATACTTCTCAGTTCTGTCATTTATCATTTAATGTTACTCATCAACACGGTGTTTCAAATAACGATCTTGGAACAACATGGAGGACAGTAGATGACATTTGTATTATTTCCCAATCTTGTGCATTTTTTAATGTTATTAAAACCAAATTTTGTCATTCATATGCTTTAGTCTCTCTGTGTCTCACCTGCACTCCTCCTGCCCATTAGGCCGATGAAACTGTCATAATCAACATCATTATATCGTTTCTCATTGCGCTCAGACTGGGGGTCGCTGTTGTCCTGTATACACAAACAGGATGGCAAATGAACGTCTGACTCACTAATGTGAATGACTCAGTAACATCAAGATCCAGACTGTGATGATCATTAAAGTTATAAAAACAACTGATATAAAATGATCAGGGAACTGCTTTGAAAGCTGATTTTACCACACAATAAAACAATAAGAAAAAAACAGTGAGTGGTATATAGTTTAAGATTACAAAAACGGTCTACCAAACCTTTTTTGCAATGTGTGTAAGAACCAACGTGTGTGTAGATTGCTAGTGTGCACACATGACTGAATCTCTGTTTGAGCCCATATTTAACAGTCAGATATCACATTAATGGAACCATTAACGTTTTAATGGTATCATTATGATTCCTTCTGGCCATCTCAGTACATTCTTTCAGTATCTGTTGCCTTTTTGAGTGGTCAAATTCCCAGTATGCATATAACAGCAGAATATTAAATGGAGATAACAAACAGCAATACATTAATAAATGAAACATCTATATTACTTAAATATTCCTTGTGAATTTTGTCCTACAAGCTAAAATTTAGCCTTTGAGTAAGTGGATACACACTAGGATACATTAAAGGATTAGTTCACTTCCAGAACAAAAAATTAGAGATAATGTACTCACCCCCTTGTCATTCAAGATGCTTATGTCTTTCTTTCTTCAGGCGTAAAGAAATTCTGTTTTTTGAGGAAAACATTTGAGGATTTCTGCCCATGTAATGGACTTCTACGGTGCCTCCAAATGTGAACTTCCAAAATGGAGTTTAAATGCAGCTTCAAAGGGGTCTAAACAATCCCAGCCAAGGAAGAAGGGTCTTATCTAGTGAAACGATTGGTTATTTTATAAAAAAAAAAAAAGTACAATTAGCTCTGTTTTTTCCAGTCATGACAGTTAGGGTACGTCTAAAAACTCCAGTCTCATTTTCTCCTCCAACTTCAAAATCGTCCTACATCGCTGTTTTTACCTTTTTTGTAAAGGGTGTTTGATCTTTTTTGCATTTTCACTTTGTAAATTCTGGGTTGGTACTTCTGCAGTGATGTAGGATGATTTTGAAGTTGAAGGAGAAAATGAGACCGGAGTTTTTAGACGTACCCTAACTGTCATGACCGGAAAAGGCAGTTCACACAGAACCAGATAAGACGAGTATTTGAGGTTAAATTTATTTAATTTTTTTTAGAAAATAACCGATCGTTTCGCTAGATAAGACCCTTCTTCCTCGGTTGGGGGCACCATATAAGTCCATAACATGGAGAGAAATCCTGAAATGTTTTCCTCAAAAAACAGTATTTCTTTACGACTGAAGTAAAAAAGACATGAACATCTTGGATGACAAGGGGGTGAGTACATTATCTGTAAATTTTTCTAATCCTTTAAGCTATTGTGGACAGGTTAATATATCATACAGGTATTTAAATATATTCATGTATATATTTAAGATGATAGATAGATAGATAGATAGATAAAGTGCGAATTAAAATAAAAATGCGACAGCATATTATGCTATTGTGGAGAGGTTAATCTGCATTAAACATGTATAGTTATATTAGAAGAATAAATAGTTATGTATTTTGATAACACACGTATTTAGTGTTTGATGAAGTTATATATACTTTATTAAACATATATAATTTATTAGGCGTTTATTTATTATGCAAAGCTTTTAAGTATTAACTTTTATTCAGTGTGACAACTAGTCCCTATTAAATTCTACGGCAAAAAACGCACCTTTTCATCTCACAGAGCAAGTCCGTCTAACAAACGAACGATATTCTTTTTAAAAAGTCGTTTAATGTGTACTTACCGTGATTGACGGATAGTCGAGAGCACAGCGCGATAGTCCAGGACAAGCGAGCAACAGCAGCACATGAGAGAACAACACGAGCAACCAACCGCAGGACATCCTCAGATCCGCACCTGCACCAAACTTTATTTAGAAAATCCAAACCAAAACCTTCTTTCTTATAAAACTAGAATTATTCTATAAAAGAAGTAATTAATACCTTTTAAATACACTGAGATGAGCTGGAATTCAGGAGGATGATGTTCAGGTTCTTCTGTCTTTACAGAGCTATGAAGGCTCGCAGGTGCGCGCGTTCCTTTATTTGTAGCGTCCGCGCGCTCCGCTCCCACAAGCTCGGGCAAGCTGGCTCTCTAATGCGAACCAAATAATGATGCTAACATATCCTAGTGACGCAAAGTCATTAACACATAGAGCCTTGACGTAATTGTGGGCTCAATTGTATTACTACTAAACTCACACCTCATCTCAGTCCCTTGAGTTTCACATCATGTAAAATTCAGTCCAATATGCAGACTGACCTGTGGTTTTCATTTCTGCAAGATTTGTGAAGCAGCCCTTGTCAAAAAATCCTATAGGATTCCAAAGGGAAACCTGTACAGGATTCTAATAAGAATTTCTATCATATTTTGGAACCATTCCTATAGGATTCTGATAGGAAGAGTCTTATAGGACAAGACATTAATATTCTGTAGGACCATTCCTATAGGATTTTAATGGGATCCAATTAGGCAACTGGTCATATCTATATGGGAATTCTTTATAGATAGTACTTGCAGTTTGCTTAAACTCACCCTGATATAGACATTGTACATTGTATGTTGCACAACCTGCAGTAACATTGTAAACAACATAGGTGATTTGTGCAGCACATAGCATTGCAAAAAATTTCTAAAGCTCTAATAATTGATTGATCTCACACACACACACAATAATAATAATAATAATAATAGTAATAATAATAATAATAATAATAATATGTGTAACTTTTTTCCTTCACAGGCAAAATAATAACTTGTTCTCAAGGCAAATCAAAATCACATCATAACACAGAATACTAAAATATTAAACAATATAAATTTAATAAAGTTCAATTTGTCTGAAATAAACTTTGTGTGTAATGTAAAGAGAGGGAGAAAAAAAAAACATCTAATTCAGTTCCGAAAAAAAAAAAAAAAGTAGGAAGAAGATCCTATTTCAAATGAAGCAATCACTCCTAATGCTCTGTATAAAGTAAAGGTTCCCAGTCCACACAACAGGTCCATACGCTGATGAAGAGATGAAATTCACAATTGGGGTTGGCTCGCCATCGCCATCTTAACTCTCTTGTTACGCAAGTCTTCTCCATACACACACACATTTCACGGAAGAATCTTTGTCCATGTCAAACTTTTTAACTGGAACCTGACCTAGACAGGCCATAAGAACATCATATTACTCCACAAATAATTAAAAGGCAGCAGCTATTTTCACTTGTGAGTAGCCTCTGGCAACAAGGCGAGCTATTTGCACTTAGTGTAAATAACGTTAGACACTACGTAATTAAACTAACGCTATACAAAACCATCAACGTTGTTTTGTAAAACAGCTCAAACAGCTCAAAATGGTGGCAGAACAGGCATTTTGTACTCTACAATGAAATTTCATTATACAGAGCATACATCAATATTTCATTAATATCAGTTACGCAGATTCATAGCTTTTGACGTACGGCAGACTTTTATGCTAATCAGCAGAAACCGTCAAACAAGTTCAACAACTCACCGACAGATGTCGTTCACCCAAAAATTGTTCGTATAGGATGCAGACCAGATAAGCGTTACCAGTATTTCTTCCTTGGTAGTGTCTTACAGTCAACTTTTAACGAGTTAAATAACGTTAATCACTCAGCTTCTTCTCTCGTTGACCGTTACTGTTCAAAAATGCGCGCTACAGTTGCACGCGCACTACATTCGGATTTCTTAAAGGGGAAGCATCAGGACAATACCCTATATACATGTTTGTGTTTCTGTGGATTCTTAGTCATATATAATACACTTAAACTTATTCGTACATTATAAAATATCATATTTATTATCTTCGTCTTACTGTAATATTATGGATTTCAGTGTTTATATTTGTGTTTTCATATATGCAGCATTTTTATTGTGTACAAGTACACACACACACACACACACACACACAATTAAAAAGTAATTGAATAACAGAATCAAATAAGATAATACAGGGCAAAGTGAAATTCCATTTAAAAATCACAAATTCCAATAAGATTCCATGAATCAATAAAAAGTCAGGAGAAATTAAAATCCCATTAAAAATAAAAATACAAAATCCTACAGGACAAAGTAAAATTCAATTAAAATAAATCAGAATGTGTAATAAGATTCTAAATTCTTATTGGACAAAGTGAGATTCCATTAAAATAAATCTGAATGTCAAATAGGATTTTAGGATCAAATAAAATCTTACAGGACAAAGTGAAATTCCATTAAAATAAATCAGAATGTCCAAAAAGATTCTAAAATCCTACAGGACAAAGTGAAATTCCATTAAAATAAATCAGAATGTCCAATAAGATTCTAAAATCCTATAGGACAAAGTGAAATTCCTGTAAGATAAATCAGAATGTCCAATAAGATTCTAAAATCCAATAGGACAAAGTAAAAATTCCATTAAAATAAATCAGATTGTCCAATAGGATTTTAAGAATCCAGTAAGATCCTAAAGGATAAACTAAAATTCCAATAGGATTTTTTGACAAGGGAGTGATTAAGCAGAAAATGTATATTTTATACAGAATCATAAGATGGCAAACGGACAAGGTTATTTGCATTGTGTTCTAAGAACTTGTGAGTTTCGCAGATTTTTTATTCAGAAAGACACGTTTTTATTCAGTGGGATTATGAGTCATCTATACTGGTCATTCCATTTACTTCACCTCATTACAGATATGTCCTTCATCTGGACAAAGCTGTTGGGAAGCTATAGAAAAGGTGCTGCCTTGATTAAGATCTGTAGGAGCCTGATTGATGAATGTTTATGGCTTTAAAGCAAGCCTTGGATTTAAAGTGTATAGTCTCTGAAACCGGGTGAAATATTCTTTAAAAAATTTTGTTTTGTTAAGAAACGAAACAGACATTTGACCTGTTGACCTGTTTAATCCGTTTTTGTGTGATGATTGCTTTATATCTCTAATTTTCCTATTTCATACACTCTAAAAATGCTGGGTTAAAAGCAATCATTTCAGAACACATGCTGGGTTATTTTGACCCTGCAGCTTCTTGGGTTTTATCCACCTTATTTTTCTTGTAAAGACCAGGCACAGTCAATTGTGAATTTAATGTGTCTGTCTTCCGGTCTCATCCACTTCTAGCTGTTTCTATCTGTACAAACAACTTGTTTTGCTGCTTGATATTGCAAACCGGTGTGTTTTAAAAGGGGAAGTCCACTTTCAAAACAAAGATTCACATATAATGTACTCACCCCCTTGTCATCCAAGATGTTCATGTCTTTCTTTCTTCAGTCGTAAAGAAATTGTGTTTTTTGAGGGAAACATTTTCAGGATTTTTCTCCATATAATGGACTGGTATGGTGCCCGGATTTTGAACTTCTAAAAAGCAGTTTAAATGCGGCTTCAAATGAACCCAAATGTGGTTGTAAACAATCCCAGCCGAGGAAGAAGGGTCTTATCTAGCGAAATGATCGGTTATTTTCATTAAAAAAATACAACTTAAATACTTTTTGATCTCAAACGCTCATCTTGCCTTTCTCTCCATGAAATCGTATTTTCTCCCTCAACTTCAAAATCATTTCAAAATCATCCTACATCGCTGCAGAAGTTCCGAACCAGTCTTTGCAACGTGAACATGCAAACAAGATCAAACATCCTTAACAAAAAAGGTAAAAAAGGCAATATAGGATGATTTCAAAGTTGAGGGAGAACATGATATGGGAGTTTTTCGACATACCCTAACTGTCATGAACCAGAACAAAAACAGTCCAGGCAGAGTAAGAAAAGATGAGCGCTTGGCATTAAAAAGTATATAAATTGTATTTTTTAAAGTAAAAATAACAGATCATTTCGCTAGATAAAACCCTTCTTCCTCAGCTGGGATCGTTTACAACCGCATTTCGGATTAAACTGCATTTTGGAAGTTCAAACTCGGGCACCATAGCAATCCATTATATGCAGAAAAATGCTGAAATGTTTTCCTTTAAAAAACATAATTTCTTTACGACTGAAGAAAGAAAGACCTGAACATCTTGAATGACAAGGGGGTGAGTAAATAATTTGTAAATTGTTGTTCTGGAAGTGGAGTTCTCCTTTGAGTATTATTTTACACTAGGGAAATTTTTACACTAGGGAAATAAAGAGAAGAATAACAAAGTGCAGTAAGCGGTAAAACTGTTAGCACTACAAACCATTGTGTTCATAATTACACTCTAAAAAATACTGGGTTGTTTTAACCCAACGTTGGGTGAAATATGGACTAACCCAACTATTGGGTTAAAAAATTAATTGAAAAATGTAATCCAACAGTTGGGTTATTCCATATTTGACCCAACGTTGGGTTAAAACAACCCAGCATTTTTTTAGAGTGTAATTATGAAAAGTTTTACCGCTTACTGCACTTCATTATTCTTCTCTTTATTTCCCTACTGCAGCTTATAAACCTCACACATTACCAGAAAACAGCATACTTCCGCATTGAAGAATAAGGTGGATACATTAACCCATTTGCTGGGTTGTTTTTTTTTTTGACAGTGCTGGGTCAGTCAACCAATTGAAAGTTTTTATTTTAAATGATACAAATGCACTCTAAAATCTGTTTTATATAGGACAAGAACAGTAGGATATACAGTATATGCTATATTTTTTAATTCAGTGTCAGATCAGTCTTTTACACTCATAGAATGCTCAAAAACATTCCATAAATGTTTTAGGATGTGACAAGAGCAGCAAGAGCAGGCAATGATTACAGATTACAGACTTCTCTTATAAAACAGCATGTTTTTTGTGGTAAACCCTAAAAATAGTTCAGTCCAAAAGTATTGTTTAGTGTAAAACATGTTGAAGATTAGCAGACAGGCACAAAGGAAAATAAATTAATAAATAAGAGAAAATGTATTAAAATACTCACCATGACAACAGTGTCCAGAATGACAGTTTCTTTCTGGAAAAAAAAAAACAAAACTGTGTGACAACTAGCCCCCTCTTCTTTCTTTCACACTTAGTCTCACTTATTGCCTTTTTACATTAGATTTTATTGGCCTCCAGGTTTATTTAAACATATGGAATCCTACTAAATGTTTTTGTGTAGAGAAGCCCTGAACATTTTAGAGCTTAATTCGTTTTTCAAATTATTCTTATTTCTTTCTTTTGATTCCTCAGCAAGCAGGAAAGCTCTTAATGATACACCAACGCACTACATTCCTCATTCCTCAGCCGGATTTGCTGTATACAAGGGATGTGGAGCTGGAAAACAGGACTTTGAAGTGAATAAATGTGGTTGTTTGCATTGAGAACAAATGATTCCTTCAGTTCTGAACATTTCCATACCATCAAAACAAGTGATTGCTTTAACGATAGTCTTGTCAGTGGAACTCAGAAGCATGAGTTCCCATAAGACTGTTTTGTTCCTACATTTGTAAGAAAGTGTTGCATGTGTTTGCTGAAGCGGATGTGAAACATTAGAACAGTTCGGAAGTACACCCACACTCACTAGTCCAGTCAGTGCTTCTCAATGGTGAATGACACCTACCATCTTTTGCTTACGCAAATAAACTCTCACAAACTCACACACAAACACACACACAGAGCGTCTCTTTCGTTTTCTTTCTGATAGCCTAATTTCCTTGAATTTTTACTCAGTCACCAAACATTGATTCACAAAATGTGAAGAACATTGTCTGCATTTAGACTGAATGCAACTTCAACGCTTGTTCAGACTTTGTTCTGCTAGCTGAGAAAACCTTCGCTATCGTCATTAAGATCAATATTTTTAAAATTATTATTTACTATATCCAAATGTGGCATTTAAAGGTATACTTATTTTTTAGTATATTGTATTTGTTTGCACAATTTGTTTCAGTGTAATTCAGATGTTGCTTCCGTTCAACCCTCGTCCACCTACTCACAAACACACCTTTGAGTCTATTGATCAAGGAGAAAATAGTGGTTGAATGCTTCCTCTGTGCATATTTTTAAAAGAAACTGATTGTCTGTCTCATGGTCAGCGGTCATTGAAAGTACAGAGCATTCATCAGACGTTGTATCCTTATTGAAAGCTTAACCCAAGGTGACCCCAGTTTCTAAAACTTTGCAAAGAGGATGCATCACTTTCCAACAAATACATGACAATGAGCAGCAGTGAGAGAGAACTTGAATTTTTCAGTTTTTAGCATAAAGTAATTGCAAAAATCAGTGCCAGTTTGCTTCCGGATGCCTTGTACCACATTTTAAAGGCTGGACTCATTTAGGGGACTATATAAATAAAATAAAATAAAATAAATTAAAAAATGTATGTGATGTATGTGAATATAAATACATGTGTGAGAAAGATTTGCTCATCTTTCATAATAATGTATTGTCCTGTGGATGTCCCATCCTGAGGCTACTCCAGGTAATTTTGTGTAATCCAATTATAGCTATCCAGTTATATCCAATTATGATTAAATAAGATTGCCTCGAGTCCTTACACATTTTACTCTTCTGTGGCATCCATAATGACAAATATAAACTGAGGGAGATATATGATTTTTTTTCTCACACGTGGACGCAAACAAAAATCACCCTTGACTGGTTTTATGTTGAGTTCATCCTTTAGGCTTTATTAACACTTGATATGGTGCTTTGTGCGCGATCACGGCATGTGTGTCACATGTGACTCAAGTGTAAAAATCCCTTTGTGTTTTGGGCCAATAAGTTGGCATGTGAAAATGAGAATCACACTTCTACATATTTCTGCTTGTACCTCACTCCTCCCACCCGTTTCTGTGTTTCTCACTTATGTGAGAAATGATGGCATTGACGCTGGAGCCATTAGCGAAATTCATTAGGCCCCACGTAATCAGACAACAGTGAGCTGGTCTCAGTATTTCATAAGAGCATCTCTGATGGCACAACACACCTTGAAGCAGATGGGCTACAGGAGCAGAAGACCACCGAGTGCCACTCCTGTCAGTTAAGAAGAAAAAACCAAGACTACAATTCACACAGGCTCACCAAAACTGGATAACAGAAGATTGGAAAAAGGTTGCCTTGTGTGATTTCTGTTGCAACATTCGGATGGCAGGGTCAGAATTTGATATAAACAACATGAAAGCAGGATCCATCCTGCCTTGTATTAATGGTTCAGGTTGGTGCTGGTGGTGTAATGGTTTCCTGGCATAATTTGGGCCCCTTAGTACCAACTGAGCAATAGCTGTTTCCATCACCCTGATTTTTTGCGCATTTTGAAGCATCACATCAGAAACAACTGATGGAAACACCAAAATTCGAAAAATCCTTTAATTCGCAAAAACATTTTTATGCTTGCTTGAGGTGGTTTTTGAATTAGCCTTTTTCACACTTCCGTGTTTCTGGCTTCCGGATTGGCGCTTGCAGGGTAAACGTTTTTCCGGTGACAGCAGTGGCCGTACTGAACAAGAGTAAGTTCGGGAATCAAAGTCTATTTTTACAAAATAGATACTATGATACTATGATATATACCGGTGTTTTACTCTAAAAATAGCAAACATTTATTCATAAACTTTGTGTCCGCGTCTGGTCATCACAAATACTATGTTTATTTAATTATGAATGTTAGCACTTATAATACAGTACAGTTTTAAGTTTTGCCGTACTGTCTATTTGGTGCTGGCTGTGCATTATGACTCTTCACATCATTTTTTTTCGCGATTAATATTGTTATTATTATTATTATGAAAGTAATATTGTATTTTCTACTTGCTCTCCTTTGCATTATTAACTTTAGGGTGTAAATGTACGTTGCATAATGTGCCCAGGGATATACATAATAAAATAATATAATACTAAATAAGACATGACTCCGATTAATGGCTTTATTCCTTTTGGATCTGGATTACGTTGTTGTATTGAGTTTATGCATCATCCGGACTCAGAATTGTTTCATTTATTCTTGGGGAAATGTGCATTTGGATATAAACGCTGTCATAATTTACCATGATGTAGTGATTCGAGGGAAATGACTGAGTAAATTGAGAAAATACGCTTAAATATACCGGAGATGGAGAACAGAAACTATAGCTGGCGCTATGTTGCGCATATATTATATTGACGAGTACCGGTCTGAGTGCCCATATAAATTACAAACAAGTAAAATGTTGATTATATAACAACTTAGAAAGCAGACAAAAAAGAAAAGGTAAAAGGCATTATTTGAGACAAGAGCATATTAATATAATAGGCACAGACCTGTAGCGGAACTGACTTTACCCTGCGCTGACGTCACTTCCGATTTTTGTGAAAAAGGCTAATTGTGCGAAAAAGGGTTAATGCGAATAATGGTAGATGGAAACGCATTTTGCGAATTAATTCCTCCACATGCACCAAAGAAGTCATGTGACTGTGTTATGGGAAGGGATAACTTGACTAACTAGCAGACTGATCTCATTGCACAGCATCTGAAATGTTGTTATGGTCATTCTAAGATGCCTGAGCAAAGTCTGCCGTCAAAGTAATTTTGTATAATTGCCTCAAAAAAATGGTATTACAAGACTGTGTTCCCAAACAGCTGGTATGTGCCTCCGAAAGCATGACTGCATGTATTGTTTCGTCTGCTTTCTCTGAATCGCAAGTAATTTAGCATATGTGAAAACTATTCACTGGCTTCTCCTACTTTTCTTAGAGATATTTAGTGCCAGTTTATCAGGAAGTGACGATTTTGTTCTCTTTGACTCGTTGGATGGAAACAGGTCTTATTCGCAAATGTTTTAAGTGGTTTTCCAGTTTTATGCACAAAATAAATTCACTTTGGATGGAAAGCCGGCCAATGTTTGCTGACCATGTCAATCCTTTTACCTTGTGATGGATACTTCCAGCAGTATAACTTTCAATGTCACAAAGCTCAAATTATCTCAGACTGGTTTCTTAAACATGACAGTGAGCTCAGTATACTCATATGGCCTCCACAGTCAACCCAGATCTCATCCGAATAAAGCATCTTTGAGATTTGCATCAAGATTTTGGAGAAGGGTCTGGCTGCGGACATGCACTTGCATTTTTAGACTGCACTCTCAGATCTGCACTCTCAAACAGCTACACTTTTGCATATGACGTCACTTGCAGTCTATTTTCTTTTTCTTTTTATTTATTTATTTATTTTTTTAAAATTGAATCTCTCAACATTTTACACCAGTAGCGAGGTGGTGAAGACAAGAAAAAAGAAACTAAATTACTATGTCACTTGCAATCACCACTTGCACCACTTGCATCTGCTACCTGCGACGTCACTTGCAATCCACACAAATCGTGCGTTGCCAAGGGAGACAAGATGCTGTTGTGGTTAAACAAATAAAACTAATTTAATAGCATAAGGTACAGGGTCCTGCAAGTCATCTGTAGGAGATAAAAACAAGACCTGCAAATCCGCAATGCGCAAAGTCTCTCATTAAGCTTTTTCCTCCCATTGAAAACCATTAACACTTGCTATGGCTTAATGTATTAAGATACATTAAGTGCAATTAAAATATCAAATTTGTTATATATTTTATTAATTTAATGTACTTTAAGGCAACCATATGGCCATGAACACAATGCGCAAACTTTCATTTTTATACTTGCCCAGCAAACGCTTAATGTGGCAAAACTGACAATAAAGATGATAAAGACTAAATTCAGTATAAACCTTATTGTTGACAAACTATATACCAGCAGATTAGTGATGGGAATTTCGGATCATTTTACCTACTCGGACCTTTGAGTCTCGTTCAGCAAAATGAACGAATCTTTTTTCGAGTCATTTCATTCATTTTAGCAAAATATAATTAAAATGTTACCTGTTACCTCCCTAACACATCTACTGCTTACACAAACGTTGATCACACTTCAAACAAAATAAAACCATAATGCTATAAGAAACAGAAAAGATTAATTAATTGTTTACCTGGGTCTTTAGTCTATGATTAACTCACCTCGCCTCTTATCTGACAAGTTTTCGGGTTTGAGTCGTTCGTTCATCTTATGGAGCTGTCACGTGATGAACGAACCTGAAGACTCGAAACTAATGAACTAATTCCAGTACAGAACCTAATAGGATGTTGCGCATGCGCGACTGATCGAATCACTCCCCGAGACGACTCGTTCGAACCGAGTCACATTAAAGATTCATTCAAAATGAACGATCAAGAACGACCCATCACTACAGCAGATATGAACGCGCAATAAGAAATGCATTAAGTGATATTAAAAGGACCAACTCTGTACAAGCAGATGTGCACAGAACGCTATGCGTTAAATAGACGTTTTCCTCAAAAATCAATATAAATAAAACACAATGATATGAAAGGGCTGTAGAAATTATTCTATATGGGAAAACGCAAATATACACAGCGCTGCGTTTATTCTGGGCTCACCTGATTGTCTGTAGTTGTTTTAATAATGAATGAGCATATTGAGTTTAGTTTTTATCATCTTAATCCGTTACGCCACGTAGGATATAGCCTACATATACATTATATTAATAAACTGCATATCGAATTTGATCTTTTAATAGCACTATCTTAATACATTAAAGGAGAAGTCCACATTCAGAACAACAATTTACAAATAGTTTACTCACCCCCGTCATCCGTGATGTTCATGTCTTTCTGTCTTCAGTCCTAAAGAAATTATGTTTTGTGAGGAAAACATTTCATAATTTTTCTCCATATAATGGACTGCTATGGTGCCCTGAGTTTGAACTTCCAAAATGCAGTTTAAATGCGGCTTCAAACGAACCCAAATGCGGTTGTAAACGATCACAGCCGAGGAAGAAGGGTCTAATCTATAGTAAAACGTTCGGTTATTTTAATCAAAATAATACAATTTATATACTTTTTAATGCTAAACGCTCGTCTTGTCTCACTCTGCCTGGACTGTTTTTGTCCCTGTTCATGACAGTTAGGGTCAAGTTCAACAGTTAGTTCAAAATCGTCCTATATCACTGTTTTACCTTTTTTGTTAAGGGTGTTTGATCTTTTTTGCATGTTTACTTTGCAAAGACTGGGTCAGAACTTCTGCAATGATGTAGGATGATTTTGAAATGATTTTTGAAGTTGAAATGATTTTTCTCCCTACGGGAGGAAAACGCTTAAGGAGAGTCTTTGCACACCGCGTTCATATTCTGCTGTTCTGTGGCCACGAATTTGCGGGTCTTGTCTTTATCTCCTACAGATGATTTACAGGACCTTGTACGTTATGCTATGAAATTAGTTTTAATCGTTTAACCACCACAGCTTCTTGTCTCCATTGGCAACAGGCACGATTTGTGTAGGTTGCAAGTGACGTTGCGGGTAGCTGAGAGTGCAAGTGGCGATTGCGAGTGACATTGTAATTTAAGGTGCGTTCACGCCATATCGGAATTCCCGTAATTACGAGATTCCAACTTGTAACAAGCCTTCACGTCCTTGTAGAACTCGTAATTACAACTTGTGAACTGGGAGTCTTCTGAGAGCTACGAGTTGTACCACATGACCGCAGTACCACCTGACTATCGTAGGCTCTGTTTAGGCGTTTATAGTGTTGCCATAGAAAACCATAATTCCGAGTCTGAGGACGTGAACAGCTCCGAGTAGAACGTCACATGTTGTCATCTCGAAATTACGGTAATTACGATATGGCGTGAACGCAGCATTAGTTTCTTTTTTCTTGTCTTCACCACCTGGCTACTGGTGTAAAATGTTGAGAGATTCAATTAAAAAAATAATAAATTAATTAAGTAAAATAAAAAATACAAAAGACTGCAAGTGACGTCACTTGCGGAAATGCAGGCGTCTGAGAGTGCAGGTCTGGAAATGCAAGTGCATATCTGCAGCCAAACCCTATTGTGGCAGCTGACAAATCTGCAGCAACTGAATATTGTTATGATGTTACTATTGACCAAAATCCCTGAGAAATTTCTCCAGCACCTAAAATCTGTGCCACAAAGAAAACAGGCTGTTCTTTGGGCAAAAATATTTGTGGTCCATTCCCAACTCCCCACCCAATCATTTGTTAGTTTCCCTGTGCTGACATCGTCATCTTTAGAAAATGCTCATCTGGCTAAGCCTATTACTAAACATGCTGTGACATTTGGTAATAATCTAAAACAGATTTAAATTCTGGTAACTCGTGGTGAGTCTGATTATTACCAAGTCAACTTTAAAAAAAAAAAAACACAAAAAAACAGGGTTGTTGCAAACAAACAGTCATTAAAATGTAAGACATTTGGCACACCTTAACTTTTTCAAATTTTTCTTTTACAGTTTATTTACATTTCTATGCTATTACATTCATGTAGTACACATACATTCATACCAGAGGAAATGACGGAGAAATGATTATGTGTGAAATGTTTCAACGCCCTCTGTTGGCAATATAATATAGCAGCGTCCAACAGTCCAAAGCCACATTTTTTTTTCCTTTAAGCCTGGAAATAAATAAATATGATTAAACTATTTACATGAATTAAAGGAGAAGTTCACTTTCAGAATGAAAATTTCCTGATAATTTACTCACCCCAGTGTCATCCAAGATGTTCATGTCTTTCTTTCTTCAGTCGCAAAGAAAAACATTCCAGGATTTTTCTCCATATAGTGAACTTCAGTGGAGGCCAGCAAGGTCCAAATTCCAGTTTCAATGCAGCTTCACAGGTCTACATGATCCCACACTCTTCAAAAATAGGTTGCAAAAGGGTGTTTTTGCAGTGATGCTATAGAAGAACCATTTAGGTTCCCCAAAGAATCTTTCAGTTCCTAAACGAATCATTTTGAAGAACATTTTAAAAATCTAAAGGACATTTTTAACTATAAAGAACCTTTTCTGCATTTGAAAGGTTTCAGAAAAATCCTGGAATGTTTTCTTCAAAAAACTTTTTTCTTTTCGACTGAAGAAGGACAGACATGAACATCTTGGATGACATGGGGGTTGAGTAAATTATCAGGAAATTTTCATTCTGAAAGTGAACTTTACAATTACTGGTGACAATTACTAGTCACCAGAATTAAAATCTGTTTTAGATTATGCAAATATCTGTTATCTCTAAGCAGATGTTGGGTGTTGTATATTGATTCAAATAGTGGACTGAGTGCAAAAATTATGTTTAACATGACTGAACCAAATGAATCTTTGTGTGAAGGTAATGACCTGTAAGCAAAACATGAAGACCTCCTCTTTTTATACTCACTCCACTAAAAATGTATGCACGGGTGCACAATCCTGCTCTCTCTCTCACACACACATACTCTCACACAGTCTTCCGAGGCATGAAACAAGTATTCTGCAATTTATCTGGGTCAAACACAAAGCCCCTGCACCCCTCCATGGTCTTCAAGAGAGAAAGCAGAGGGAGAATGAGAGGAAGAGAGGGGACATGAGGATAAATAAACAAAACGCCCATAGAACACATTGATCCTCTCCACGTGATGTCACATTCATCACTGGGCAATGGGGCCAGTGAGAGAGAAGGGGCAAAACGGGAGAGAGGGAGATGTATATGTTTTTTGCGAAGGCTGGATTCTAACACAGAGGTGCTATCGGGATTGCTAGAAGGTAGGAGTTTTATTAATCTCATATTAATCTGAAGATCAATCATGTCAAAGGCAGTGTAACATGCAAATGAGTTGAGATATAATTTCCTCTGTAATTTAGTTTAAAAAACTGACAGCCTGCATGTTTGAGAAACTTATTTAAAATCATATTATGGAATCTTATGATGGAAGAACAAATAAGATTTTAACACTTTACTAACTTTAACATTTTATTTATTGTATTTCAGTAACTTGAATTTCTGTTTAATATATGGTATGTAGAACAGCAGGGAAGACTTTTAAGGGGGAGTCTTTAAAAAAAAAAAGTGCTCTTCCCTTTTCTTCCTTTTTTCCTTCTTTTTGCCCAGTTTCAAATACATATCTCACGTTCTCACCCCTGTGGTGTAGCTACAGCTGCAGATATTTGTGCAGATATGGTATATACATAAACAGCTTCATCAACACCGCATGCACAAACTTAACTTAAAGGGACGGTCTACCAAAAAATGAAAATGAAACATCATTTACTCACCCGCATGTTGTTCTAAACCTGTTTTACTTACTTTCTTCCATGGAACACAAAACATATTTTGAAGAATTTTGGTATCAGGTTTCAGGTTTCATTCTTCCAAATATGAAGAGTTGCAAAAACAGATAACTCATGTCTTTATTGTGTTAGTTAGCTGTATTTTTAGTTATTTTTACTTTATATTAAAATAACCCAACTGCAGTTTGATTGAGATGTGAACTCTTCAAATGAACTCTTCATATCTTCTTTTGCATTCTTGCAAAATGTTTAACAACTTCCTTTTAAATACAGAAACCATGATTTGCTTGATGTTGCAGGTCTCCATTGTTCAACATGATTAAAAGGAATTCAAAACTCAAATGGTTACTTCTCATCCACCTCTTACTATCTGATGTGGTATTTGGCAGAGCTCCACTCCCTCAAAACAACCCGAGGCCTTCAGTGACTTCAAAAATGTCTCAGACAGAGCAGGTAGAAAAACAAGTGGTTGAAGATGATCTTGCCGCCGCCCATCGGTTGGTTTTAAACCTCTCAGGCTCTCTACAAGGTCAGCTGGCACTCCAAACCAATGCAAGCTGTGCAGAGCTCTCTAGTGGAGGCTGGAGCGGAAATGGTTTCTCTCAGGAGCTACTAGGGTTGGCAATGGTGCCAGTGCTGGTGTCAGCAGGATGTTTGTTTGAAGCCCAAGCGCTGGTAATGCAACTCTATGCGGTGTTGGGGCAAAATGATACACATGAATTTTTACAGGACATTCTGGTGCTGATCAAGAGAGGAAAAGAGAGGAATTCATCACACAATGAATTCCAAACTCCTTCACCTCTTTCTATGCTGAACTCTGAGTCACAGCGCCACATACAGGCTGTTATATTTAACATTCATCAGCTGGCTGAGGTGGGTGAGAATATAGATGAGAGTATAGTTAGGCTTAGGGGGCAATGCAGTGGGTGGGTGAGGGTGAAAGGCACTCGGTTTCTCGGGCAGGCCGCAGAACAGAGCAAGCAACTCAGCCTTGAGGAAGCACAGCAGGCTTGTGGAAGCTTGGGATTCCAATGTGCGGGTGTGACCCAGGATGGCGATTCTGTATATTATCGTGTTATCTTGAGGCGTGGAAGCCGCGTAGTGCCTTCATCGAACTTTGAGAGCTGGATTCTGAATTGCAAGGTCGGGTCTGTACGTTGGCGCAGAAACGGGGTTCCCCAGCATCAGTGTGTAAATGAAAAAGAGGAGCGAGTGTATACAGTAGTGGAGTGGATTCCGGCAGTCTCAACGCTGTATAATCTAGGAACAGCTGTTTACTATGCTTCGGTTAGCTGCTATGACACTGCAAAAGAAAGAGCCATCTTCAGCACTGTGGATCTGGGCACAGACGCTCTCATGGCTGTAACGGGGGGAACTGCGGGGGTTGCTGGTTATGCATTGGGGGCTGGATTAAAAACGGGTGTGAAGGCAGGGATTAAATATCTGCTGAACAGCATGAAAGAGGAAGATGACCTGGTAATGAACCAGAACGCCTGGGAGGATGGAACTCTCACTGTCCAATAAAAGACCAAGGACAATCCAATGAAGATATTCAAGAACAACAGTTGCATTGTTCCAGAGCCTCAAGGATTTTTCCCACCTGTAGTAAACTTGTAATAAATATGTTCAGTCATAAATACCTTAATGGGATAGTTCACTCAAAAAAAAAAGAACATTCTGTCATTAATTACTCACCCTCACAGTATTCCAAATCTGTAAGGCTTTGTTCATCTTCGGAACACAAATTAAGATATTTTTGATGAAACCAGAGAGCTTTCTGACCCTGCACAAACAATTTATTTACCATGTCCAAGGGTCAGGAATGTAGTAAGGACGTCATTAAAATTAAAGTCCATGTGAAATCAGTGGTTCAACCATAATTTTATGAAGCTACGACAATACTTTTTGTGCACAAAGAAAACAAAACATGACTAAACCAACATGAACGAACAATGAACAACACATTTATTACACTAATGTTAACTAATGTTAACAAACACAACTTGTGATTTTAATAATGCATTAGTAAATGCAGAAATTAACATTAATTAAGATTAACGAATGCTGTAGAAGTATAGTTCATTATTAGTTTATGTTAACTAATGTAGTTAACTAATGGTATCTAATGAACCTTATTCTAAAGTGTTACCAAAAATATATATATTACAAACGTAAAAAGCCCTTGTGCACCAAAAGTGACATGAAGGCTGAAGGAAAAGTAAGCTCACGTCTGTATAGAAGAAATGTTAGTTTATCTAAAGTAAATAAATTTTTACCTATTAGTATGGTTGAATTGGATCATCAAAGGTCAGAAGCAAAGGAATTGGTTAATAAATTAATAAATACATAAAGGGTATATGTATTATTTAACATATTTAATTATTGCAGTTTTGCATCACATTCTGAGTTTGCATTTCACAGTTTTTATTATTGTTTTTAATGAATACTAAATCTGGGTTTTTTTGGCGAGTGAGATAAATTAATGGTTGTTCACATTTAGTCTAGAACTACGGTAAGCGTCACATTTACACAGCGGAAACAATGTCTCTGAAGTTTCTGGAACTTTTTTTGTGATTTCTCTCAACATGGAGACAGGAGAGCTGTCAGTCAATTATCGGGAACACAGAGCTGTCAGTCAATAACTGGCGTTACTTATTTGAATTTTTTTTTGTAAATAAAAGTAATCTGATTACATAACTCATGTTACTTCTAATGTGTTACCCACAAAACTTCTCGTTAAAGTGCAGCAGAGACTGACACAGAAGAGAAGAAACTGTTAAATAAAGTCATTATTTTTGTTTATTTTTGCACACAAAATGTATTCTTGTAGCATTATAACATTACAGTTGAACTACTGATGTCACATGGTCTATTTTAATCTTTGTGCTTGCTACCTTTCTGGCCCTCGAATTTGATAATTACATTGCTGTCTATGCAGGGTCAGAAAGCTCTTGGATTTCATCAAAAATATCTTAATTTGTGTTCCAAAATTGAACAAAGGTCTTACGGGTATGGAACAACATGAGGGTGAGTAATTAATGACAGAATTGTCATTTTTTGGGTGAACTATCCCTTTAATATCCAAAAGGTATTTAGAGACATCAGCAGGAAATCATTTTTGGTGGGAAAAAAAATAACAGCACCAACATGAGATAACTGTAGCAAAATCATAGAAATATGCATGATATTTGGACTTTTCTATATTATAGTATTATAATATGACATGTTATAATGTATTATCAATATTTCAAAAGACTTTTTATGCATCATGTTTAATTTTCTTTTCATTGTGTAAATAGTGCCTGAGCTTGAGCATGTTTCTTAAAGTTAGGGTATAAAGGTATTTATAGAAATACTATTTTAATTTAGTTACTTTAAAAGGTACTGCATAACAGGAATGAAAAGTAGCCACTTATAACTTAAGATTTATATCAGTTCTCCAGCATCAACTGAGACTTTGACTTACGCCAGGCATGGGCAATATTTAACCTTTATAGGCCATTAGTGGGAGGAACAGAACACTACTAGAATACAAGATAAACAGAACAGACAGCATGAAACCAAACTTTAAAGCATAATCGTGACCCTGGACCACAAAACCAGTCATTATGGTAAAAAAATTTTTAACTACGATTTATGCATCACCTAAAAGCTAATAGCTTTCCATTTATATATGGTTTGTTTGGATAGCACAATATTTGGCCAAGATACAACTATTTGAAAAACTAGAATCTGAGGGTGCAAAAAAAATCTAAATATTGAGTAAATCACCTTTAAAGTTGCCCAAATTAAGTTCTTAGCAATGCATATTACTAATTAGAAATTAAGTTTAGATATATTTTTACGGTAAGAAATTTATATCTTCATGGAACATGATTTTTGGCATAAAAGAAAAATCTATCATTTTGACCCATACAATGTATTTTTGGCTACTGCTAAAAATATACCCGTGCTACTTCCGACTGGTTTTGTGGTCCAGGGTCACAACTGGCATGAGAGTTATTTTGCATATGAATATGTAATTGATGTATAACAAGCAAAATCAAATAGAAATGTTTTCTACCAGTATTTCAGTTTTTAAACTCCTTGTTTTTATATGAATGTATAATCGTGTTTTATATATGCATAATGTAAAATAAAAAAATGTAGAATAAACGTATTCTCACATGTTGATATCATAATGTTTTCGTGAAGAGATGGTAAGAGATGGCTTTTAAATTTCCGCGGTAGTAGGTACCGTACATCCCTTCATAACATGACTTTCACTTCGTCATTTCTTGGAACGCGAGAATAGAGCCTGTGAGTTTCGTTTTTTCCGCTGTTCTATCAACACCCCTCCGCTGTATAGCGTTTGATTGACGGGTGCTTCTACCAATTATGGTGGCCAGGGTGCCCGTCTGCGCCAATGAACGAGCGCGACTGTTTCCAACGTAACAAGATGGGTGGAATTTAATGATTCAGTGGGTGGGGGAAAAGTGCGAAGCGTTGGAAGCGATGAGAGTTCATACAGTACAGCAGAGGGAGGTTTATTGAAGAGCCGTCGGTTTCCTGAGAAGTGCTTGCTGTGTTTATTTACTTGTCAGCTGATGTTTAGTTCAGTACTGTATCGTCGTCTTTCTTGTATGTCTGCAAAAGACGTATTGTAAAACTGAGGTTTGAGGATTACTTCTTCAAAAGTGCAGACGACTGTTTTAGGTAAGTTATTGATAATTCAGTCGTATACACTAATGTGCCAGTTATTTACCATGAAATGCTCATTCAGTTATCATCAACCATTGTATCGGTCTAGTGTACGATTACTGTATATAGTACTGTATATCGTTATTATGGCCGAGGTTTCACACTTTTGTCCTCATGGTTAGTACTTGAGTCATTTTTTCCGATTGTTGTTTAAGGGGTGGTATGCAGGTGTGGAGAAGCTTTATCATTGTCATGTGAGTGCATGTAAACGTGTTTTTCAGCCTTGGGCACCTTTGGCCATGTGGAAATTAAAACGTTTTGAACTCTCATTAGTTAGGTTAATTTTTTAATAATTTAATATGTCTAACAGGCATGAACATTTCAACACCATTTCCAACACATCTCAAATTATGTGTTTTGTCTGACAACATTCTGTGATTTAAATGATGTGCTTGTGAGAGATGCTTACTAAAATGCATTTTTTAATCAGAGTACAGTAAAACAGTAAGATTGTGAAATATGACTTAAATTATTATATACTGCTTATTTTTGTGGCAAGTGTGATTTTTCAGGATTCTTTGATGAATACTCTAGTAAAACAAATGTATTTAATATTAAGTGTAGTTCAAATCTATGATGTATTTACTGGCATATCACACAAGACTTGGTGATATAAAAATTATAAGTAAACTTTATTTGGGGTGCTACTTGTTCATAATGCACATTTCTTAATATTAAGCCTAAAATGTGCTTTAATTTCTCTATTGATGACGACTGTATGATCTTTGAATAATTTTCTTTAAATGCATAAAGTGTACCTAAACTACACTTGCAATAGTTCCACTTTAATACAATCAAATATACTTCAGTATATATTTCTGCACAATTAAAGTACATTAAGTACAAAATTAGTTGTTTTGATTTTGCAGACTTTAAGTATACCAGTTTAGCATACCAAAAGGTATTTTTATTAAGTACATAAATACGTAAATGTAGTTGTAGCGTATTTAGCATGGAATAAATGTATTTCAAATGCATTTTATTATTTTTTATTTTTCACTAGGGTAGAAAGTAAAAAAAAAAAAAAAAAAACATTTTTTGTTTTTATAAAATACTAATCTTGTGACATTCTAAATGATATTACTTTCTAAATCATTTTTTGAAGAACCTCTACAGTGCGTTTCATTCAAAAACAATTGTTACTGACAAGAAATTGGTCAATATGCCACCCCATTTGCCCTTACATTTAAAAATGGCATGTTGAAGAGCCATGCCATACATTATTATTGTGCTTCAACTTCCAAACAGCTCAGTGTTTTCTCTCCTGGGCTTGTATTTCCAAATAACCACTGGAACAGCACTTAAGTTCGGACATCTGACTTGCAAAGTAGCTGCCGTCAGTCCCAGTCCTGACCAGTCCTTGATCTTTTAACAAATACTGAAATGTTTATTTTTATTTGTAGAATGACACAGTGGGAGCGATTGCAGCAGCTGGAAACAGTGTATTCACAGAGGGCATCTGATCTGTACAACGGAGATGAATTCCCAATGGAAGTGAGACATTACTTGGCAGCTTGGATCGAGGGCCAGGACTGGTGAGTGCAGTACCTGTGTGAGCAACAAGTACAACCTGTGGATTAATTGTGATAATTCTCTATTCCAGAATATACTAATAACCATGCATGATGAGAAGCACACAGCTGCATCAAGGAGTATCAACAAAGTCTGTGTGTGTGTTTGTGTTACAGGGAACGTGCTTCTCGGGACTCCTCCCAAGCTGCGTTCTTGTTTCAGGTTCTTTTGGAGAATCTGGACAACCAGTTTAGTCGTTTTGCACAAGAGAGAGACAGTTTCCTACTGCAGCGTAATTTTAGACGCTACAAACAAAACTTTCAGGTAAGTGTACTTCTCTTTCCAAAACCATCATGGCCAATGTCATGCTCAACAAAAACTATATGGGTAGACTAAAGCCTCGTTCAGACTGTCAGCCCAAATCCGATTTGTATGCAAATCCGATTGAAATCCGATCATATTTAGGTAGTCTGAACAGCAACGAACTACATGAAATCCGATTTGGTCAAATCTGTTTCGAGCTACATTCGTATGTGGTTTGGAATCCTATTCAAATCAGATTTCTGCTTTTTCACGTTTTCAGGCCACGTAAAACGTAAACACGTCAGACGTTTTTGTGGAAAACATAACAAACGTCTTTGCAGAAACAAGCTTGTGTTGTTGCGAACTGCAAATCAAGTGGGAAAAGACAATATACAGCTAGTATATGCACCTCTTTGAGTTTTGAAACCAGCGGAGACGGCAGCACAGAATAAAGTCGCACATTCCAGCTTCCTGCGTTTCTGCCGCTGCTTTAGAAGACGAAATATAATCAAACGCGACGGCAACGTTATCATATCACAAGACAGCATCTATATTGCAAACTGTAATGCTGTTATTGTTGATTTTACCGTTGGCATAACAACGCAACGGCATTGCCATAGAAACCAACGCACATTCCGTAAAACGAAAGAGCGCTTATGGACACACAAATCGGATTTGAACAGTTGCGATATGACTGTGTGGACAGTCAGTTATTCAAATCCGATTCCATCTAGATATGGACAAAAACGGATTTGAGCTGACAGTCTGAACGAGGCTTTAAGGCATGTTTACACCAAGAGCGAAAACTATAACCTCAACTGTGGTCACAATTGTGACACACAAAATGACAACTTATTTCTAAGTGTGCTGTGAACATAATTACCATTTTATTGCTCCTCAGCTGGAAAAAATCTCTTTATGAGTATAGTTATCAATATGTTCTCATTTACAGGAGTAGAGGGTTGATCATTGACAACTTATATCTGTTTGATTGCAGAAGTATCAAGAGGAGCCTTGTATTCTTGCTGCTATTATCAACTGGTTCCTGGTGAAGGAGAAAGAGATCTTGAATGATGCAGAGCTTGCACAGCAAGTTAGTACCTTCAAGTATCATCATCATCATCACTCTCATGATCAACAACATCATCAGCATCTTCTAATTATCTCTCTTTTAATATTTCAGGTGCAGACATTGCAGGTTCAGCCAGCTGCAATGGAGTTGGAGAGCCAGAGACAAATAGAAAAGAGGCTGAAAGAACTTAAGACAAAAGTAGAGGTGTGTGTCTTTGAGTATACATATGTTTGGGTGTGTGTTTGTGTTTGTTCAACAATATGATTTATCGTTTCTTTTGACAGGTGATGGAGCACAGCATAAGGTGTTTGGAGGAGCAGCAGGATGAGTTTGATTTTAAATATCAGACACACCGTATGGACTGTGAGGCTGTACACTTTATTTAAACGCACTGTCTTTGGTTTCACTATATATGGTGGTGTTAATATGTGTGTATGTTTAATATGCCTTTAGCTTGTACAGAAGAAGAGAAGAAAAAGCAATTAGAAGGGCTTCAGAAGATGCTCAATGCACTTGATAAATGCAGAAGGGTAAGCAAATTTGGTGTGCATGTCTATTCTATTCTGTTCAGGAGTAGTTTCCCTTAAAAACGAACTCAAAATTTAAAATTACTAACTGGAATTAAATAAAAACTAAAATTAAACCTAAAACGTAATATTACAATAAAACAAAAACAAATACATAAGTAATGTTTATGAACCATGCTGTTCTTGTCTCATTGTCTCAGAGCTTCCTGTCTGATATCTCGGTTATGTTGAACACTGCTGATATTCTGCGCTTAGCGCTCATAAACGAAGAACTGGTGGACTGGAAGCGTAGACAACAGAAGTCCTGCATTGGTGCTCCTGATGATACAAGTCTGGAACACTTAGAGAAATGGTAACCGTACAGGAATTTCTCTGAGTGATGATCTGTACAATCACCTTTCAGATCTATTTTTTATTATCTTTATGGTCTCCGACAGGTTCACTCAAATTATAGAGTGCATGTTCCACCTGCAGAAGTTCTTACAGAAGCTTGATGAGCTGGTAGGAAAGATGACCTATGAAAACGACCCCATCCCAGCCCAAAAAAACTGTTTAAAGATTAAAGTGGACACTCTACTGACCCAGCTGATAAAGGGGTACACTCAAACACGTACACAACAACACATACACGACTCTCTCTTCATGCATATGTGCTTCATTATTTGTTGGTGTGTTTTTAGGTCATTTGTTGTAGAGTGTCAGCCATTCATGCCGCAAGGTCGAGGCTCCCTGGTGCTGCGCACGAATGTCCAGTTCTCAGTCAAAGTCAGGTCAGGCTCTGACATTATATATGCCACATTACACACCACCTGTGAAACAGCGAAAACTCGTATTTCTCCTATTTACAATAGTAATGATCAATATAGATTATTTGTTGTCATGTGTGACCCTGGACCACGAAACCAATCTTAAGTAGCACGGGTATATAAAAAATACATTGTATGGGTTAAAATGATTGATTTTTCTTTTATGCCAAAAAACATTAGGATATTCAGTAAAGATCATATTCGATGAAGATGTTTTGTGAATTTCCTACTGTAAATATATCAAACTTAATTTTTGATTAGTGATATGTATTGCTGAGAACTTCATTTGGACAACTTTAAAGGCAATTTTCTCAATATTTAGATTTTTTTTTTTAGCTATTTTAGCTGTAGAAACAGCTCGTTTGCACTCTCAGATTCCTAACAAATCCTATCCTAACAAACCATACATCAATGGAAAGCTAATTTATTCAGCTTTCAGATGTTAGTCTCAGTTTAAAACCATTTACCCTTATGACTGGTTTTGTGGTCCTGGGTCACATGTACTGCTTGTGACACAGGTATATACTTTCAAACAAATGGAAATTGAGAATATGTTCATTAATTGTAGTGTATTGTCCTGTACATGACCCCTATTAGCTATAAGGAACTAAGTACTTGGAAATATTTGTTAAAGTGACCTGCTTCCTTCAAATGTCTGTACTTCTTTGAGTAGTTGTATCTTCATTGTATGCACAGATTCTTTTTATTTAATTTTTTAAAGTTGTTAATGGAAATGGAGTAAAAAGCAGTTTTCCCTCAGACCTAAAAGGACAATCACTCTCCTCTCTACAGATTGTTATATAAGGCTCCTGAACTCAACCATGTTATGAAGGTGACTGTCTCTGTTAACAAGTAAGAACACTCTCTCTCTTTTTGTCCTCCTTTGTTAAAATTTGTATTTCAAAGACTATCCACCTTATTTTTCCAGTAAGAGTGTTCGCGGCTATATGTAAATTGAATGGGTCTGGCTACCGGTGTCATTTGCTTCCAGCTATTTCTAGCTGTACAAATAGTGATGTATGTCTCGAGACCGGTCTTACGTGGTCTAGGTCTTGTCACGGCCTTGACGGTCTTTGGTCTTGGTCTTGTCTTGGTCTCGGACCTCTCGGTCTTGTCAAGTCTCGCTGTCTCAGACCGTCATAGTGGTCGGGGATTAGCAGTACTACACGCTCAAAAAAAAAAAAAGCTACACGGCGTGTTAACCGATTATTAACCGTTAACCGACAAGATTTTTTAAAATTAGAATTTAATTATTTTAGAAAGGATAAGTGTCTGTGACTCGTTAAAATACCAACATTTGTTTACCGGGATTAATTTTACATGCGCAAAAAGCAGCAAACAACAGAACATGAGGATTCACATGGACACGTAGCACCACCTGCAGCGCCTCTGCGAATGGAGAAAAACATTATAAAGCTAGGCTATATTTATATATAATGAATGAATAAGCCTACACGATAAATATTTTTACTTAATAAAACAAACAAACAAACAAAAAAAGTGCAACAAGTAGCTAGCATGCAGAGTTTTGGTACATTTTTGTGCTGCGCGAAAGGAAGACGGCTGAAAGCGGCATCCTATTTTTCTTTATTTTACAAACATTAAACCGTTTACAGTTTCGATTATCTGTAAAGAGTTGTTTCCCCTGTTAGAAGGAAAAAAATAAAGTGATTGCGCCGGCGCCGCACGCGCACACACAATCAGCCAAACATATGGGAAAAAAAAAAATAATCACACTGCTTAATCGTTATCAACGTACTGCCGTGATATTATTCTAAACATTTTTTTAATGTGGATATTGTAATGCGAGAAGTACAAAACCAGGTTTACATAATAAATAATATTTTAGCATTCAAATACATCTTGAATACAGAGACATTGGATTTGTGTCGTGTGAGAGACCCAATGTTAGTTTCAGTTTCGCTTTACCCTAAATGGTTTCGTTTTTGCTTGTCCCCTAGCTTCTTATATTTTTCATTTTTGTTCTTTTCTAAATACTGTTAAATTGAAATTATTTTTGTGGAGTGAGGGGAACTAAAATAGCCTAGCCTATGTTTATAGTGTACTGTAAATATTTCGCGACCTGGTGTCTTTCTGAATGTAATAATAAAATACGACTTAACGTTATAGGCCTACGCGATTTATCTTTTTTCTCTCAAAAATGCAATTTCATTTTACTTTAACCATCCAAAAAACGTTTTAAAATATTTTGATAAATAACTGAAAAAAGACCTTTTAAACCGTTTAACTGATTGTATTAATCGGTCAAAATTCTTGGTGAGCGCGGCTAAGGTGGTACATCAAGTTCGTGGTATTACCAGTCTTGGCGGGGACGACGGTCTTGCATAATTTGCAGACGACATTGGTCTGACTACGGTCAGACTTATAATATCCAAAAAACTGCCATACTGGCGAGCTGACTTTTCCTCTTTTATTTAAAATTTCCTCGCTCGCTGCGGCACTCATTTTCTGCTTATGAAGAGGAATCCAGCAGACCAGCACGAGACAACGATATGGCGCAACGAAAGTTGATACTGTTACATGATTGGCTGTTAGCGTGTCACTCCCTACGTTGCTAGGTTACCAGAGAGCGAGTGCCTTTGTTAATGCAACCAAACTTGCTTCGCAACCTCTGTTTTCTTCCGACACAGAAGAATAAAAAATATCGAACGTTTTATCCGACACATTTTTTATTGATTTAGATCACGTGTTTATCGCGATACATATCGTTATCGTTTTATCGCCCAGCCCTAGCCGTCATACAATTGCTACACATAGTTGATCTCACCCAGTCTGAAAAAACATTTACAGTGAGCTCAGTCACACACATGACACGGTCTGTCTCTGTATTGCTCTGCCTGTAGTTGAAGTAATACCTAATATGTATTGAATGTAAACTGCGGCTGAACCCTAGTATGCTGCTGTTCATACAAGTTATTGCGTAGCTTCAACACTAGTCTGTTTTTTTTCTCCGGTCTCGACTTGGTATTGGTCTTGGTCTCGACTTGGTCTTGGTCTTGACATGGTCTGTCTTGGTCTTGGTCTTGGTCTTGTCTTGGTCTCGATACCTTCTGGTCTTGGTAGTGTCTTGGTCTCGGTTTAGGCGGTCTTGACTACAAGTCTATGTACAAACAGCTCATTTTGTTAATTAATAATGCAAACTGGTGTGTATTAACATATTATTGTAATGTATTATCTTAATTATGAACACACTACTTTGCAGTGAAAATAGTTTTACAGTTTACTGCACTTTGTTATTCTTCTCATTATTTCCCTACAGCAGGTAATGAACTGGAAGTCTCGTACATTCACAAAAAACGGCTTACTACCGTGTTAACAAATAAGGTGGATAGAATCTGAGACTCATGCTTGTTAGATTTTTGTGGTTTGATATGGCTTCAGATTTGTCAGTTGGTGTTAGGAATCTGAATTTTTACTGTCTTCCCTTCATTTTTTTGTTTTAGTTCTGCTTCACAGCTGAAAGGGTGAGTGTTTACTTACACACATTTTTATCACCCCACCTTACCTCACAAATTCATGACTATGATTTTAAATACTGTATTTAATGTGTTTATATGATAGGTTTCGGAAATTTAATGTGCTGGGTACCTTAAGTAAAGCCCTTAACATGGCTGAGAGCATGAATGGGGGCATGGTTGCTGATTTCAGACATTTGGTGAGTCCTTCCAGTGTGAGTTTTAATGTGTCGTCACACAAAGTAATAATTTAGCATTATAACAATTAGCATTAACTTGTTAATTTTTAAGGTTCAGTTCATTTTAAGTGAGGTCACAACAACATCTGAGAGATTTATACCTGGGTAGACAGTTTGGTAGTTTGGACCATGCAAATTTTTCTTTATCCAAATTTTGATTAGAAAGATAAAAAGCTAAATCATTGTGTATGCATGCTTTTTCACAGACATTGAAAGACCAGAAAGTTGGTGGTGGAGGAAAAGGAATCAATGATGTGAGTTTTCCAAGGATCTCATGAACAATAAATGCTAGTTATTACATTGTTGCACATGACATGCATAATCCTAGTAGATCAACAGAAACAAGACTTTCTGTTTCTGAAGGTTTGTAGAATTGTGCAGATTAAAGAGATTCACCCAAGAATGAAAACTACCCCATGATTTACTCACCCTCAAGCCATCCTAGGTGTATATGACTTGCGTTCACGAGAGAGTGGCATGACAGCGGATAACAGTAAACATCTTTGTTTGATGGACAGGGCAAGGTTCCAAAAATCCTTCATTAAAAAAATGAACATATCTCAGAGCCCAACAAATATGATAGGTCCTGTGAGAGATCATAATCACTTCAGAAGGCCTTTCTTAACACCCTGGAGCTGCGTGGAGTACTTTTTATGATGGATAGATAAACTTAATTTGGACTTCAAAATTTTAACTCCCATTCACTGCCATTAAAGCTTGGAAGAGCCAGGACAGTTTTTAATATAACTGATTATATTCATCTGAAAGAATAAAGTCATGTACACCTAGGATGGCTTGAGGGTGAGTAAATCATGGGATAATTTTCAATTATGGCCGTTTCTCAATATGCGTTCTTACGTCCTTGTGTTCTCGTTCTATGTCATCATTAACCGATGAAGTTCAATTCCAGTACTCAAGAACGCAAGTACAGAGGACACATGAAAGTGCCCAGGTGTGTTCTTGAAATCGAGGATGCATCGAATGCAGACTTGAGAGAATTGAACCGTTAGCATTCCCAGAATACACGTACGCTGGCAAGCGGCGTACGGAAGCCTGTAAGCTTTAAAATTCTCATTCTCGCTTAAGCACGCAAATACATGGCGGCTCGTGAAAGTAAACATTTGTCATTTCGCATAATTTTAATGAAGTGAGAAAGCTTGTGGTATTTTTTATTGGCATATTAAAAAGAATATGTAACATTATACATAGCCTAATCATTTTCACAAATACAGGTAAAAAGCTATAAAATAGGAAAATATTGTCTATAATAAAATGAAATAAATGTTTTTAAAGCATTATGGCATTTGTTTTTGATGTTACTGTGCATTGCCTGCTGCTGTCTCGCTCCTTATAATCTACTGGGACTGTCAGTTGAGCAGTAAGAACACAGCTCATTTCAATTCTCACAAAGACGCGTTCTGTGTTTCCGCGTCCTACCGAGTTCCTTCTTTCAAGGAAGCTTGGCACAACCGGTCTCCACGAGAACGCACGTGTGTTCTTTGCATTCTTGGAATTGAGAAACAGCCATTCTCTTCAAGGACATTTCCACATTTGCAGATCATTTGCTTTGTTCCAGATCAGAGGCATAACTTGTTACAATGCATTTTCTCCTTGGTTCGGTTTTAAATCCTACCCAAAATGTGATTATGCAAGTCACATGCATGAACAACTCTCCTCTCATTGGTCAGAGTGCACCTGTTTATATCCCAGCATTCCGCTCATAGAGGATAGACATCAAAATGGATCGACAAGATAACTCTGCAGACTAGCTGTTGTTAAACACACATAATTAATGTATGCAGTATAAGCCTTGATTATGATACAGCTGTGTTTGTTGGTCTGTTGAGTTGGATTGCTTTCTCACTACAAGCAAACTCAAAATTTCAATCAGACAATCTCATTCAGTCAGTATTATTGGTTTGGATCCAAGCATGACTGCATTTTAAAATATGCCTAAACAAGCTCTAATTGATAAAACATGCCAGCTTATGAAACGAATACTCTAAATGAGTGTGAAAGTGCGATAAGAGTCACTCATTTAATTACAGTGCTGGCGATAATTAGACAAATAATTTCACAAAAATAATTGTGCAAAGTTGTAATTAAAATAATCAGAATTTAGAGTTGTGTTTATGTCTGTTTGTAATTTCGGTTGTGTTTTGTGCAGCTCTCACTGAGTGTGACTGAAGAACTGCACCAAATAACCTTTCAGACCCAGTTTGACTATCAAGGCCTATCTGTCCCTTTGGAGGTGAGACATCTTTTCCTCATTCAAAACATTCCCAGTAAAGTTTGAACATTCCATTCCAGTTTTTATAACCATACTTCCTTTTTTCCATCTCAGACCTCCTCTCTTCCTGTTGTGGTGATTTCAAACTCCAGTCAGCAGCAGAGTGCTTGGGCGTCTATTCTGTGGTTTAACACCCTCTGTCCAGATCCCGAGGTCAGGAGTAACTATTGGCTCATGAAAATCTTAAATCATCATAATAGAATCAGTTTTTTCTAATTAATTGCATCACTACAATTCACTTTTTTTCTGTGTGCATCTAGAACATCAAGTTTTTTGAAACCTCTCCTGCAGCCACCTGGCCACAGTTTGGGGAAATGCTAAGTTGGCAGTTTCTCTCCTGTGGAAAACGTGGTCTAGACAATGGCCAGTTGGAGACTCTTGCCATCAAGCTCTTTGGTATGCACATGCCACACCATTCATTCATTAATAAGTAACAATGATGTAAAGTAAAATAAAGGTCAGAAAGTAGTCTGGTATTTGTTAGTGATGTAATGTTTCTTGTTAGGTAAACAACAGAGCTATGACAACTGTAAGATATCCTGGACCAAGTTCAGTAAGGTAAAAACAGATAAACGCAACCTTTGTGAATTGTGTAATATGGATGTATGAGTGTTTTGTTTACTCATGGTTGCCTGTGTGATTTAGGAGAACCTGCCTGATACAGACTTCACACTGTGGGTGTGGCTGGATGGCATTCTAAACCTGGTTAAACTTTACCTGTCAGACCTGTGGAGTGATGGGTATAGATGCCATATTTAGATCATAGATAGATTAAAAAAAATCATCAGGGAGTATGTGTGTTTTCAACACAAGTGTGTTTGTTTCTGTAGGTCTATAATGGGTTTTGTCAGCAAGGGGAAGGAGAGACTTTTATTGAAGAAGAAGCAGGACGGCACTTTCCTGTTGCGTTTTAGCGAAAGCGTCAAAGATGGAGGAATCACATTCAGCTGGGTGCAGTACGCTAACAATGGTAAACCGTGTCATAAACAGAGCTTTCACTCATAGTTTAATGTTTGACCAAACAGGATCCAGTGAATGTCAGACTGAACATATTTCTTCTTCTGTTAGGCGAACCAAGTGTGCGAACAGTGAAGCCTTTCACTAGTACTGACCTAAAGCAAATTGCTTTACCTGATATCCTCTGCAACTTTCGGATCATGGTAGCAGAAAATGCTCCAGTAAACCCACTGTGTTACCTTTACCCAGACACTCCTAAAGACCAGGCCTTCGGCAAATACTATAGTGAAAAGACTGGAGGTGAGTTATGTAGCATGTGGTAGATTTCAGGTTTTGCAAAAAAGCCACTAAGAAATCAACAATAACAAGACTATAAATGAAATAAAATAAAACCTTTTTTACATTTCTGTGTGTAAATATTACACTTTGACTAATTATTTTGAAATCAATATTAATATAAAAAAAACTATTCCAAGCAATATTTTCTTAATAATTAGAACTTTCATTTCCTTATGCTTTAATTTAGTATAAATATAACATTTATTTGAACTAACCCGTTTAAAGGAGAAGTCTACTTCCAGAACAAAAATTTACAGATAATGTACTCACCCCCTTGTCATCCAAGATGTTCACGTCTTTCTTTCTTCAGTCGTAAAAAAATTATGTTTTTTGAGGAAAACATTTCAGGATTTTTCTCCATATAATGGACTGATATGGTGCCCCGAGTTTGAACTTCCAAAATGCAGTTTAAATGTGGCTTCAAATGATCCCCGCTGAGGAAGAAGACAGTTAGGGTATGTCGAAGTTGAGGGAGAACATGAGATGGGAGAGTTCAGGGAGAGTAAGACAAGACGAGCGTTTGACATTAAAAAGAATATAAATTGTATTTTTATTATTATTTTTTTAAATGAAAATAACCGATCATTTTGCTAGATTAGACCCCTCTTCCTTGGCTGGGATCATTTACAACTGCATTTGGGATCGTTTGAAGCCACATTTAAACTGCATTTTGGAAGTTTAAACTCGGGCACTATATCAGTCCATTATATGGAGAAAAATCGTGAAAACGTTTTCCTCAAAAAACATAATTTCTTTACGACTGAAGAAAGAAAGACATGAACATCTTGGATGACAAGGGGGTGCATTATCTGTAAATCTTTGTTCTGGAAGTAGACTTCTCCTTTAATGTAACAAGTAATAAATTATTTCTGCTGTATTTTTACTTGTCTTGTGATGTTTTTGTTTCAGAGGAGAATCCTTACCTGAAGTACCTCAAAACCAAACTGGTATTCATCTCTAAAGAGTAAGTGTTTTTTGTTTGTTTGGTTTTTTTTGTAATTGGTGTGCTTTGTGTTTGCATAATTATCTGACATTTGTGACACTATCTGACATTTGTATGCTGTCTCGAATGTTTGTTTATGGTTTGGTGTTCAAAAACAAATTTTCAGCCTTTCAGTGATATTTAGTATCTATCCAGGCAGCCATTGTAGCCAAATAGATTTCAATGTTTCACACATAACCAAAAAAGAATATTTAAACATCTTCATTTATATGCTAAATATATCAATAAATAGACATAAATTGTGATATTTACAAACAAATGAATAGCTGAATCATGTGCTTTGAAATGTTTTATTAAATGTTTGAATTGATTTTTGAATTTGAAAACACTTTTTGCTCCTAAAGTTTAAATCATAGGCAGTCCCTAGTGAAAAATGAATATACTAAAATTAATGTGCAGAAGTAGTGCTGAATTCCAACGAAACATATATTATAACAATATATTTGATTGTGCTAAAGTGGAACTATTGCAAGTATACTTTAGTACACTTTAAATAATATTGTTCTTTAAATGCAAAATATTTAAAGATCATACAATCTTTATCAAAAGTGACATTAATATTTTAGGCTTGATATTAAGAAATGTGCATTGTGCACAAGTAGTAATCCAAATAAAGTTTAATTACAGTTTTCATATCAGTAAGTCTCGAGCAATATATCAGTGAATATGTTAATAGACTTGAACTATACTTAGTATAAAATAAATGCATTTTAAATCACTTTTTAAATTAAATTATTTACTAAATTACTAGGGGTATTATCTGTGTTTATGCTCTCACACTTCAATTCAATCTAGTTTAGTGACCTGCTTTTTGGAAAATTTCAAGGTAAATAAAAAGCACATAACTATAACCATTCATGATATTGTTCTGTTACTTTCTGAACTATAGCTAAGCCTTAGTTCAGTGGTTAATTACTGCACATTTGGTCCCGTACACATGCAGGTGTAATTTTCGTCATCAGCTCATTCTGCTGATGTTTGCGAGGAGCAGAACATGGAAAATGAAGTATATCTGGGCCTTAGAAACAAGATGTACTTTGCCATACTTTTTACTGCTACCTTTGTAGAAGTTATACAGGTTATCACTAGATGTTACTGTGTGATGATGTGAAGATCGCATTGTGAGATAGCAGCAGATGTTACAGCAGTGTTATTTGAGGATAAGTGTACCATCCATGTAATGTTGTAAAGATGGGAGCAAACAGGCTGTAATGGAATGAGTAGACATTGAGATGGCTGTTCTGCTGGTTTACTGGAGTGATCTGTGCTTGGTTGCTGCAGGAACGGCTGTTCTGGCGTCAGAGAGGGGCCAGAGTCTGACCTGTCCACACAGGACAGAGGTGAGTCCTGCCTCCACGGCCCCTCCAAATCGAATCGGCTCGAATCTAACCCGCCTCTCATATGCTGGTTGTTCACCAAATGTGTCTTGATTGCAAAAGGCTTTCTGATAAATACAGAATGTTTCTCTGTCATTCAGAGGCCTGGTCAACTTCATTATTTTGTTTATATTCTTCCTTTCTTTCTTTTCTAACCCAAGTGCATTTGATTCAGGTTGCACAAAGGGACCTTCTGTTTGTGTGGTGGCCTTGTGACTGTGGTGTTGCTGTTTTCAATAACACAAATCTAACCATTACAGTAACCCTGTTTTATGTATCTGGAAGCTTGAGGTTGCATGCCACATGCACATGCAAAATGTAGGGATGCACTGATATCGATGAACTGATGTTATGGCCGGAATGAAATTCTGCACTGTTTTGTTTAGATAAGTTAATAATAGAAGTCAAACATTACGATAAGTGGTTTTAAATGTTTATATTATAATTTATACTTTGAGATTTGCTACAGGTTACATTTGAACGGGTTTAGTACATTTTTAGTGTTTTAACTGTTTACCCACCAGTGTTTTTAAAAGACCTTACCAGCTACCGCCAACATTTTTGATCATTTTCACAAAACTTTGTTGTATGAATATCTGAACCTGCAATACATCAAAATAAAGAACAGAGCCTCTATTTTTAAACAAAAAATATAGCTGCAAGCAGCGATTAATGGGGTTCAAGTGTTTTAAGGCATTTAAGCACATATGAACAAAGACATTATTTAGCAAGCCTGAAACCACCTAAATCGATGTTTAAAAATTTTTGACAAATCCAGGTAAATTACCAGAGAAATACTATGTTTTTTTTAATGTTTATGACTGTTATAGCACGAGCAGTGGTCTGATCTCCTGGTCCGAACTTTGCATGCTCGTTTAGAATCACTTGTCCCATGTGCTCACTAGGTTTCATGAACTTTTGAGTGTTCCCTTAGACTTCGTAGGATTTTGGGTAAATTTGGACAGGTCACTTTTCTGACCCCATTATAGCTTCCCAAAGGGGAAATTAAATTTTTATTTTTTTTTATTTTTTATTTTTTTTGATAATTATTGATCTAGAGAGTCTGAAATCCAAAAACCAAAAGACTTAATTGCAAAAGTTTTTTTTTTTTTTAACAGCTTCTCCGTCATTTAACTCCTTATTTGATTGACAGCAGTGGTTTTAGAGGCAAAGTTGTCCAGAATGAGGAGTTCTATCATATGATATAAACATTGTGTAATATACAATCGTTTACACCCCTGAAAATTGCGATATTGCCAAATTTCTCATAAACCTTAGGGCCATGAGTCAAACAGGCCCACTGAGTTTCGTTCTGGTCAGCCTCCATCTAATAAGTGCTCAAAATTCATCGGCCAATCACGGCCATGTTTTTTGAGACTTGCAAATGTTCTCATAGACTCTTGTGGCACTTCGGACCAAGACCATGCACAGTGATTTTCATGTTGATAGGACAAATGGTTGTGTAGTTACAGCCATTTTTATGTTTTTCCCTCTTATAACGCTACCAAGTGGCCAAGCTCCGCAATTTTTTTTTTTGTTTAGTTTTTTTCCCCTGTGACCTCAGATTGAGCAGTTACATAAGTGTTCTGAATTTGGCAAAGATTTCGTTTGGTTAGGCATTTTACCAAAAGTGTCCCTGCCCCTTTTGGCATCCCTTTGCGACGGTGAGTCAAAAGGTTTCTTTTTGATAATTATTGACATTCACTGTCCAGAGAATCTTTCTGCACTGGTTTGGTTCTGTTCGGGCAAAAAACCTAGGGCTAGTTCGCAAAAGTAGGCTCTTAAAAAAATACAAAATACCCAAAAATTTCGCCAAGCTCACGATCGAATCTGAGGCCTGCATTTTGTCCAGCATAAGCCTAAGATTCCATCGACATAAGACACTTGAGCCTGCAACTGACAGTTTAGGAGTCGCTGTAGCACCCCGTGTTACGTGTAGATTGCTGATCCTTGGCCATTCTAACAATTACAATAGGGTTTCAGCACTACGCGCTTGAACCCCTGACAATCAGTTTTATTGTAGCTTCAAGCATTCTTTTTTATCTATACTTGAATGTAAGGAAAGTTTCATTAAAGGGGTCAACGGATGCAAAGTTCACACGTTTGAACATTAATGTGTGTTGGCAGTGTATGTACAAATCCAACCTATAATGATGAAAATCCATGCAGTGGTTTTTAATTAATCTGTAAAAAAAAATGTAAGTAAGTGCAGCTAAAGTAAACAGGCTCGTCACTCCACAGAGAGAAGAGAGGGGTGGGGCGAGCAGAGCTCATTTGCATTTAAAGGAACAATCCCTCAGAATGGGATGATTTTTGCAGAGCTCATTTTGACAAGGTAAAAAGAGTGTTGTTTTACACTTCCATTGAGAATTTTTAACCAAAGTATATTATAGACTTTTCATTAAGACCCTAAATAATCATATCAACTTGTGGAAAATGGGCATCCGATGACCCCCTTAAAAAAGCAACAAAGATGCAGTAGATCACTTTCATCAGCATTCTCAAAGCTTCCAGTCCTTTACCACTTCCTGGATCGACATTTCATTCGGTAACATTAGGCAGTTTTCATTTATATGCTGTTTATTGTTGATGATCACCATTATTTGTCATATGCGTCTGTTTACATATGAAAAATTTATTTGCAAAAACAGATAACTGTTTTGTATATTATGTTTTTGTTCTGTTGTGTTAGTTGTGTTTTTTAGTTATTTTTACTTTTAGTTATATTTTACTCAAAATAACCCAACTGCAGTTTGATTAAGATTATTTGGAATGCACAATGAAAAAACATGATTTTTGAAAATTGTTATCTGTTTTTGCAAATAAACACTTCATATGAGATCGCTGGTATCTGCGTCTTCCTCGCGTGTGTTTGTGATGTTCAGATTCTGAACTCATTTAGGAGTTGTGTAATAGCGCCCCCATGTGTATATCAGTGAAAACGTGGAAACCTGGATAATTCCGTGTTTTTTGACGCGGAAGCGTTGTCTCATGTTTGGTGGGGAAAGAGTTAAAGATTAACTTTAAGCATAATGTGACAGCATTGGTAATTTAAATGTTCAACTGAGGAAAATGAGCAACAAAATATCTTTAAAAAAAAAATTAAAATCTCTAAAACTGGCTGATAACTGATGTGGTACCGATATATTGTGCATCTCTAAATTTGACCCAGTGCTTTTAAGAATAAAGGTTTTTATTGGCATTTATGGTTCCGTGAAGAACCTTTTACATCTGCCACACCTTTCCACTGCACAAAAGGTTCTTTATAGTGGAAAAAGGTTTGTTAGATTATTTAAAAAATGGCTCTTTACTGACCTTGTTGCTGAAAGGTACTTTGGAGGTCTAAAAATAGCTCAGAGCTGCGTAAACCTCCTTTTGGAACCTTTATTTTTAAAAGTGAAGCTAAACGACAATAGGAATACAAGTTGTTGTTATTTTTATAATGCATCTGTTGGGTTTATAACATATCTTTCTTGTTTAAAAGACCCTTCTCCTTCTTCTGATGCGGGTGACGATGATGTGTTGCTCCATGGGTCCGAGAGGTCTCCAATGTTTTCCAGCTCTACCATCGATGCTGACATGCTTAACATTATTTTGGACAGCGATGCCGATAGCACTATTCCAGATGCATTTCCTCCAAGCGATCTCCACATTTCACCATCTTGCCTCCAACTACCCTTTCCAGAGAGTGCCTTACTTGCAGAAGCTTTCTCTCCAGAAATGAATGTTAATGACACATTGCAAGAGTTTTTAAACTGTCCAGACATACTAAATGGCATAAACTTGCATATTCTGCAGGAAAAGTCAGATGACTTCATCGTTGATCCTGGTTTTCAAGACCATGTCTATCCCAACACACCGCTGACCCCCTGAATTGAATCCATTTAACAAAAAATCTCTGATTTGTTGTAAATAGAAAGACAAAACACAGCTCATTACTTCATGTTCAGTACCGATTTCAATATTCCTTTATCTGTTTAGTGTTTGAATGTCTACACATCTAATCATCTGTTACTTATGTCTAAGGCGTAGAGGTCAAAAAAAAAAAAGAAACAACTTTGGGATGGAGTCTTGTGACCTCGCTAAGCTGCTAGTAAATATTTGTCCCTATAAATATAAGCTTGAAAAAAAAAAGAAAAAAGATCAGAGCACTTTTGCAAATGGAAATTAGGGGAGATTAGAGACTGGATGAATTTTTATGTTTAAAAAAATAATAATAATAATAATTATATAAAAAATATATATATTCCTGCCATTTGACCCAAGTATTGATCATGCTTTTATGATCCTAGTATAAAAATAGCTTTTATGCAGGTTGAAGAACAGTTTGTATTCTAATTAACTGGGCTGTTTTGGAGAGATACTTTGATAGTGAAAGCAAAAAACTTTATTAATGTGTTGAACACCTTTAGTAATGTGAATCGGGCATTAGCTTTGAGTTTATGGTTTGAAAATCTCAGCAGCAAAGCCATTTCTGTGCATACATTTACAACTATGGAACAAATTTTCCATGCACACGGTGCAATTTTAAAGTTCTCAAAAGTGAAAAATGTCTCTAGCAAAAATTTATTTAAAACATCTTTTACGAGTTCGCCTGCCCATCTTGTCTTGACGGCCAATGATAAACAAACTTAGCTTGCTGTCAACCCAAGGCTTGGCTTGAGCGTCGAGTTCAACCCCCCATTGCGATATTACCTAGAGGGAGAACAGAAATGGAGGAGGAGAAGGGGAGCTGGAGGGATGCTGGACTAACACTGGGACGGTGCAGTGAGAGCTGCTTATATAGACTCGTGATAACGATTGACGGGACTGAATGATTAGGCTCCTCCCAAACCTACTTTTGGAACTTCATTAAAATAGTGCTTGGTTTAAATGTTAACACTTCATTTGACATCAAAAGGCATCAATGTTGACGATAGTTTTATAGTTTTTAACTCTAGGCACCTTTGAGGCACCTTCACTTTTTTGTATTTTATGATCAATTTATATTTTTATATAACCACTATTGAGATGGTAGAAAAGTACCTGAATGCTTTGCTTTTGACTCAACTGGATTTTTTATTTTTTTTTTGTAGTTAATCATGAAAGAGATGGTTTTCATTAATCTACCCAACTCCAAGCCAATAGAATTACTTAATTTTCCAGTTTTTGGTATTGCAGAGTTGAGTGATGATTAAGCAGAGTTTTGATTAAGCAGATATTATTTCTGTAAATATGAAAATGATAATTGACACTTTTTTATTATTTTGAAACTTTAATTAAGTTCTGTTATCCCAGCTGAAGGCAGATTATTCAGAACTTTATCTTGCTGGTAAAAATACTTGCTGATATTTGTTTTAGATGTTGTCTTTTAAACAAAATGAATTTGAATTAGACCGACTGTATGATTGCGCTAACATTCCGATGACAGAAATTGCACTCGAATGGAAATGTGTATAAACAGTGCTTCTGCTAAATGAAACTATTTGTTTAATGTTTACAGATAAAATGAATGTGTTTCTCTAACTGAATCTGGTCCCGGAAAGTGATTGGACAATATCTGAAATCTTTTAGAGAAAAAAATGCCAAAATTTTGCCAAAAACAAAAAGTTTTCTTTTCTTTCTCTTTTCACTAAAATTAAATAATGAATCACTTTATCTTTCAGAATCATTTACCCCGTAAGCACTTCTATTTGGTTTTGTTTGTTTTAAATGCATGTAACTACGTTTTGCATTCTGTCCAATGTCATTGTCCAAGACAGTTATCTTACATTAATTGTGTTGTATATTTGTGAACAAAAGTTTTATAGTTGAAATTTGAGAGTCCTAACTTTTCTCCAATAAAACATCACATGAGAGATAGGTCTGTCATAATGTCTTTGTAATTGAAATCCAAGACACTTATCTGATCAGGCAGAATGTTTTATACAGTCCCATAATAGAGTGGTAAGATATTGTGTTGTAAAGTTGTTAAAACCAGGCAGTATCTGTATACCGTATCTGCTCCCTTACACAGGGACAAAATTAGATTTGTCCCATGTTCCGTTGTGCACACACATTTTAAATAGACTAGCAAACTGGATTTGGAATTGGTGTGACTTATTAAACACTGATTCCACAAAAAAAATATAATAACCAATTCTTGTGGCCATTCTGAATTCCCTGGTTCCAGGATTTTGTGTGATCTTAAATTTCTAAATACGACCTTAGCTTTGACGTCATTTCTGATATGGCTCTTCTTTTGTTGCATTGTTAAGAATCTTTAAAGATTACGCAGTCAAGAACACTTGCCTGAACTTGCGAAATGCTTGGTTTCGTGTCCAGCTCTAAAATAGCTAATAGCTGCCTTGAGATGGTAATATAAAAACACATAATAAATTAAAATAGATAATAAAAATGGGATCTGTACAGATTCAAACCTTAATCTCTATTATAGCCAACAGCTCCTATATACAGTTGAAGTCAAAAGTTTACATACACCTTGTAGAATCTACAAAATGTTAATTATTTTACCAAAATAAGAGGGATCATACAAAGTGCATGTTATTTTTTATTTAGTACTGACCTGAATAAAATATTTCACATAACGTTTACATATAGTCCACAAGAGAAAATAAGTTGAATTTATAAAAGTGACCATGTTCAAAAGTTTACGTACACTTGATTCTTTATACTGTTGTTGCCTAAATGATTAAAAAAAAAAACACAGTGACTGTACAGTATGATTTAGATTTTTTGATTACAGAAGGTTCAAACACTCACTGATGCTTCAGAAGGAAAAACGATGCAGAAAGTTGAACAGAATGAAAATGTGTACATTTTTCTTATTTTGCCTAAATATCATATTTTTTGGATTTAGTACTGCCCTTCAGAAGCTACAGAAGATACGTTAAATTTACCCTGATCTTCAAATTCAAAACGTTTTCAACCCCCGGCTCTTAATGCATCGTGTTTTCTACTGAAGCATCAGTGAGTGTTTGAACCTTCTGTAATAGTTGCACATGAGTCCCTCAGTTGTCCTCAGTGTGAAAAGATGGACCTCAAAATCATACAGTCATTGTTGGAAAGGGTTCAAATACACAAAACTGCTGAAAACCCAAAGAATTTGTGGGTCCTGAATGATTTTTCTGAAGAACAGTGGCAGTTTAACCATTCAGTACAAACAAGGAACTCATGAACAACTATCAGTAAATAAAAAAAACAAACAGCTGTGTATCATTCAGGTAAGAACACAGCATCAAAAATCAAGTGTATGTAAACTTTTGAACTGGGCCATTTTTATAAATTCAACTATTATTTTTTCTTGTGGATTGTAAACATCTTCTATGTGAAATATCTTATTCAGGTCAGTACTAAACAAAAAATGACATGTATTTTGTATGATCTCTCTTATTTTGGTAAAATAATCAACATTTTGCAGATTCTGCAAGGTTTTAGCAAGTGCATATAATTTCTGTGCCACAACCTTAACAGTTTAAGTTATTTCTTTATTTAAAAAAGCAATGCAGAAAAGAAATTATAATACATGTTACAAGTTAGCATTTTGAATAATCTTTTAATTGTAAAATATGATGTGCAATGTTATACACACATTACAGATCCACCTACATTTTAAAAAACTGTGCAAATAATCCTTAATAAAAAATAAAATTTTACAGCTTCTGGAGGTCCAGCATAAACAGTAGATATATAAAAATGGAAACAACACCACAGCAAGCAAAAGAGGACTTTACAAACTGTTGTGGTTTCCCATGTGAGGTAATAAATGAAGCAATGAGGCATGTCTGTTCTTGTTTTCTCCATTACCCAGCTTTAAACTCCCATGCTCACTTGTGCATGAGGTTAAAATGTTCATCATGTCATTATGAATCATTCCCGTGGCCGCACGCATACTTACTGCATATGTGCAATCAGAAAAATGAGGAAATGAAACAGAGAAAGTTTGTGCGTGTTTGCAGTAAAACCCCACATGACACATTTGCTTTCTGATCTTTGAAAGAACTGAAAAATCCCACTGCTTGAAAAAGAAATGCCTACGGATCATGATAGTCAAAGATGAGCTAAATTAAGAAGTACAAGCTGTTTGGCAATATAGAAAGTGAATTAAACAACACAATACAAAATGTATATGGCATGCAATTTTGAGTTAGATTTGGTTGTATTGCTTTAATTGTGCTTTAGATGGAGATAAACCTGAGAATGTGATGTTCTCCAAAGAATGAATGGAGTGCAGCTCCATGCAAAATATGTGGTCACTGAACATCTACACCACAAGGTCACTTAAAGGGATAGTTCACCCAAAAATGAAAATTCTATCATTTATTACTCACCCTCATGTCGTTCTAAACCCGTAAGGCCTTTGTTCATCTTCAGAACACAAATTAAGATATTATGATGAAATCCAAGAGCTTTCTGACTCTCCGCAGACACGTTCAAGGTCCAGAAAGGTACCAAGAATAGTCCATGTGACATCAGTGGTTCAACCGTAATTTTATTTTTAGACAAAAGTCTTACGGGTTTGGAACGACATGAGGGTGAGTAATTAATGACAGAATTTTCATTTTCAGGTGAACTATTCCTTCAAAAAGCAGTAGCTTTCAGTCATATTCAGATGACCTGGACAACATTCTTCATGATCGCTTATCTTACTGTGAATCGACGGGTTCTCCATATCCAGGTTAATGGATGTATAGCTTTACGTAGTAGGTCTTTGTAGGCCTGGTTAAACTGTCGGTTCATGGCTGCATACAACAAAGGGTTAATGCAACTATTTAACCAAGTGAGGTTTGCACAGAACATATGAAGGACCTGTGGCGCACGGTTCCCCTTATCAGTGACATTCAGCAACAGAAAAGGTGCAAAGCAGCCAACAAAACACAAGAAGACTGTGAAACACATCCGAGTCACACGTTTAAATTCACTGTCCTCTCCTGAGTTGGCAGCTGGAGTGATCTGGATTGTTACAGGAGCTGGTTTAGAAGACATTTCTGAGGCATCTTGAATGGAGTTTTTGGGTTCTTGTGTGGTTTTGGGGCCTTCAGATTTCCCCAGCGCTTTGTTACTATTCTGGTCCGCTCCTGCCTCACTATTACTGATCTCACAGCTTTGAGTTGTTGAAACTCCAGCACTGATCCCGCTGTCATCCGTCGTCCCTTCGGCTTCGGCCCGCTTGCGTTTTGATGAGCGACGACTGGGCCTGTACTTCAGAAAAGCCTTAGCGGCTACACGCACCTTAAGGTAGATCAGAAAGTAGAAAAGACCCACGCAACCCAGACCCAAGAAGAAGTACAGGAAGAGCAGAACGGTGGTGTAAGGCCGCCCTTTAGTACGGTGAAAACTGCAGGTGCACACTTGTGGGGCAAACACGTAGACGGGCCAAAGTGGGGCGAAACTGGCCAGACCAAGAAGCCAGGATGTGATGAGGAGCCCCGCCACTCCACGGTGGGACAGGAGCAGACGGGCACAGCTAGAAGTGCGATGCGCAACAACCAAGTAACGGCTCATAGCGATGAGGCATAATGTAATAATGGACACACTGTTGGACAGAAACAGAAGGAATCCAAACATCCGGCACCAGATGGCTCCTCCTCTCCAGTGCAAGTGCAGGTACGAGTCAACGCTGACCGGTTGGAGCACAGTGCAGTATAGAAGGTCAGCAAAGGCGAGGTTTACTATAAGAACATTGAAACGTGTCCTCAGGCTGGCATCAGTAGCAAAGGCGAGGACTGTCAAAATATTCCCTATGGTTCCTACTACGGTCACCGCCGATCCTAAGAGGACGCCGAAATAGCGGTAGCCCTCCACAGACGGTGATGCACAAGAAAAGGTGTCATTTCTCAGAAGATCCGTGTCGTTCAACATCCTGAGAAGACACAAAACAGTAAACTCGTCAAAAATCTATGTAACATCCTTGTGGTCCTAACAAATAGGTCAAACTTATTTTTTGTTGTACTTATATAAGCACAAACATGCTGTCTGTGTGTTTTATTGCCCACATGCCACATTAGGGGTTGCTGGTTTCATTTTCTGAAAATGAATGCCAGTTTAAGGCCAGTACATACCACATCCTGTTTCCTCACATCCTCTGAATATCTCACCTTTGTGTTTTATTCTCATAGTGTGAGATATATGGACAATAAGCATTATGGACATTTTAAATCAATATTTTTGCTTCTTAACACAAACCGAGACCACGCATAGTTACTTTTTAAAAAAAAAAAACAGTTGAGGTCAAAAGTTTACATACGCCTTGCAGAATCTGCTAAAATGTTAATTCTTTTACCAAAATAAGAGGGATCATATAAAATGCATGTTATTTTTTATGTAGTACTGACCTGAGTAAGATATTTCACATTAAAGATGTTTACATATAGTCCACAAAAGAAAATAATAGTTTTATTTATAAAAATGACCCTGTTCAAAAGTTTACATACACTTGATTCTTAATACTGTGTTGTTATCTGAATGATCCACAGCTGTAGGTGTTGTTGTTTTTTTTTTTTTAATGATAGTTGTTCATGAGTCCCTTGTTTGTCCTGAACAGTCCTGAACTGCCTGCTGTTCTTCAGAAAAAACCTTCAGGTCCCACAAATTGTTTTTTTAGCATTTTTATATATTTGAACCCTTTCCAACAATGACTGTATGATTTTGAGATTCATCTTTTCACACTGTGGACAACTGAGGGACTCATATGCAACTATTACAGAAGGTTTAAACATTTACTGATGCTTCAGTAGAAAACAATGCATTAAGACCCGAGAGATTTTGTCTTCTGAGAAACATGTAAGTATCTTCTGTAATTTCTGAAGGGCAGTACTAAATGAAAAAAATATGATGTTTAGGCAAAATAAGAAAAATGTACACATCTTCCTTCTGTTCAAAAGTTTACACCCCTGGCTTTTAACGCATCATTTTTTCCTTCTGGAGCATCAATAAGCTTTTGAACCTTCTGTAATAGCTACATATGAGTATCTCATCTGTCCTCAGAGTCAAAAGATGGATCTCAAAGTAGTCATTGTTGAAAAGGGTTCAAATACACAAAAATGGTGAAAAACTAAAGAAACTGTTGGACCTGAAGGATTTTTCTAAAGAACAGCGGGCAGTTTAACTGTTCAGGACAAACAGGGGACTCATGAACAACTATTACTAAAAAAAAAAAAGGAAAGGAAAAAGAAAAGGAAAATATCTTATTCAGGTCAGTACTAAATTAAAAATAACACATTTTGTACGATCCCTTTTATTTTGGTAAAATAATAAACATTTTGCAGATTTTTACCTCAAATGTAAATATCAACAATTTATATTTATAAAATAATTGACAAAATTGTTTACATATTATTTTTACTTGCATATTATTACGAACGAACGAACGAATGAATAATTGAATAAATGCTCCTCTTTCTTTGCTGACAATACAGCGAATTTGATTGGCTGTGTGGGAATTTTAAAACGAGTCTTTCTGGCGGTTAGATTGTTACACCAGTAGCTGACGACAAATGACAAATCTTTAATATTAAATCTTAAGTGACTCGGTTCAACCGATTCATTTAGTAACAAAACAACAGCTGCGTATGGCGAGGAGAGGCGCGACTTTGTTTGGAGAAGGAAAAATAGACACAATCATGTCTAAAATGTAAGTTACTCAGCATTAACGATGTCTTTTATCGAGCTGTTGTTGAAATGCAGTATCTACCTTATTTTTCAACACGGAACTAAATTGTTTTCTGTGAATGTGTAAGATTTCCGGTTCATTTACAGAAATCGCGAGAACAATAACAAAGTAGTAAACGGTAAAACTGTTTGCACTTCAAACCACTGAGTCCATAATTAAGATAATACATTAAAATAATGTGGTAAGAAACTCCAGTTTGCAATATCAAGCAGTAAAATTAGCTGTTGTACAATTAAAAATAGCTGTAAGCAAATGAGACCGGAAGCCTCGCACCTAAAATTTACTAATGGTGTACTTGCTCTTACAGGGAAAAATAAGGTGGATGACATTTGCTTCCATACTGGTCTAAATATTATTACATCTGTGATTACTTGCGGCCTCATGCCCACGCACAAATCTTTCTAGTGTAGTACAGCTTAGGAGCTACAATGTACAGTTAGGTATCATAATGGGAATTAATTATACATTATTTTTTTAATTAATTTCATTTTATTCATAAGGAATTAAAATTCACCCCTGAATGAAAGTTCTGTAATCATTTATTCCGACTCATATTGTTTCAAACCTATATGAATTCCTTTAGTGGAACACAAAAGAAAATTATGATGCAGCCAACAGTTTTGCTTACCATTGACTTACACTGTATGGACAAACCTAGACATTTCTCAAAAAATCATTTTTATGTTCCACAAAAGAAATAAAGTTGTTTAGAATGACTTTAAATGGTGACTGATTTTTCAGCTGTCACATTTGCAAAATGTAAGCATATTAATGCAGGGCCCTAATGCTACTTGTATTTGGGGGCAATATTTTCACCACCAAATATTCAGTACATTAAGTATAATATAGTTAAATAGAAAACTAACAACACAGACTCATAAAACAACTCATGAAACACATAAAGAATTAATTAGTCAAAGAAACAAGATATTTTGGGCTGTCAGTGGCTTACCTTGCAAAAGCTGTGGTGTCCGTCTACTACTCTATTCTCTAGTTCTGTTTCCTCCTTGATTTTTATAGCTATCTGTACTTTGTTCCCTTTTTGGTACCGTTTGTCTGTGCGTGCATGTCTCTTTTCTCTGTTTGGTCAAATAGACCCTTCAGCCACGCCTCCACCTTCTCCTTTAACCTCATAACCGGTACTGATGCTTTACCACAACACGTTGTTTGTGCATGTATTTGAGACGTCTGTTATCAAATGTGAGGTCACTGTAAGCCAACTCTGTTGCACAATCCTGGAAGAAACTTACGCAGTAACGGTATTTTGCCAATAGATATGAAGAAAGAAAAGGAAAGTCAGTGAGGAAAGATGGTCAACATCTTGCCTTTACTTTGCTGATTCATTCAGATTAATATTTAGATTTGTCACTTGATGAAGCAGCTTGGCTAATCGAATTAGAGAAGTGGAACTATTGTATAAAGCTAAATTTATATCGCCCTTTAAATCATTGAGTGTTCTGCATGTCCATCTTTTATATAACAAGTCATAAAGGTTGAAACTGTTTAAACAATTCTATCAAACACCACCTTCGCTGAAACATAATTGTCAGTTTGTTTTTTAAATGAAGGTTTATGACTGTAGCACAATATCCCTAGACAAAGAACAAAGTGTTTACACAATACACACCAAATATATAGAGTTTGGCTGACAAATGGTACCATACTGATTCACAGCAATACTGCCAGTTTATTAGTTTATAAACTGTCTTATATATACATAAATTAAGCAGATCGATGGCAGGAGAGCCTAAATTTCAGGAGAGAAATTAAATCTCTAAGTCATGATGGCACAGCTGTATTTACTCAAGATAAGCTCCAGATAAGCTCCTGGTTTACACCTAAACCAGTCTGTCTGATCCAAGCTAGATAGATTTAAGCATTTAGCAGGCGATTTTATCCAAAGCAACTTAGAACAGAGAAGCAAAAGTAATTCATCAAACTACATTCTGAGAATGTTTTCATAACATTACAATGAAGTTATAAAAATTTTGTTTCTGAATGTACTCTGACAAACAGTTTTTGAAATGTTTTAAAAATAGATAGATAGATAGATTAATTTGAATGCTTGTCATTCAGCTGTGATAAAGTGAGTACAGGCGTGACCCTTATGAATATAACTTATAAACTTTGACAGATCTCCATCAGTCTTTCCACTCAGACAAAACAGACAAACAGGCAGACATGTTCACAGTAGTTTGTCCCCTCTGACATTTGACCTCTGATTCCTAACCTCACACCTGGTATGTGCACATCTTTAGAAATGGTAGTCCTCTGATCTTGATTACTACTGTTGTTTTGAGTAGACTGGTTTACAAGTCTGGTTTCAGTGTTTTCAACTTTTAAATTTAGCGATCCCTATTATAGTACTACAAATGTTGATAGTCAAGATCATAAAAGTCAGGGATATTGTACAACTAAAAACTGATTTAGCTTGTCATTCTGGTAATTCCAACAAGACATGTACATATTTGTAACTGGCATTTTGTGAGTTACATCAGAGGTGGTTTTGTGCAAAAAGGACTATTTTTATGTTGGAGAAGCATGTTGGGCTGACATGGCAAATTTGATGAGATCACAAGGTCATGTTTTATGAAGACCGCTTTTGGGATGCTTCAACGAGCCGCAGGGCGGCGGGTATAAACACAAGTATTGACTAGAGTGGCCGCGATTTGCTCCAGTAAAACGAATCGGTAAAACGGAGGATTAATCAGGGTTTCTATGTCAGCTGTCATGCCGGTGTTGTGCAGTAGGAGGCGGTATGCACCTTTAAGTGGGTTTGCTTAGGGCTGTTCGATTCCGAAAATTTTGGAATCGAGTCCGATTCCGATTCCTGGTTCTGGAATCGATGAGATTCGATTCCAAGAATCGATTCCTCACTGTTGTTTTCGATTCTTGTTTTTTTTTTTAGAGTGGAGGAACCTAATTTCGCCATGACTGTAGGATATAAAGGTCTTAGAAAGTAGCCTTTTCATAATATTAAGCTTTATTTTTAAAAACTATGATACATTTCTGTATATAAATTGAAATTTTGTCTGTATTGCACATGAAAGTAGTCATACCCCACAGCGCAGCAGTGGACATGCGTTTATTGCATGAATGGAACAAGGCACATATCAGCTGAATGATGTGTACTTGTTTGTGCAAAATTAACAAACTGTACACTGAAACAAAATCACCAGAACAACAACACAGATATAAGAGCTGGTGGTTTATCTGTCAAGTCAGATGCGCTCTCTGCGTTTTCTTTTAGAATTAGCATTGGCTGATAGAATGGTTAAAAAACAGTATTTTATTTAGGATGAAAATAGGATCAAGACCCTCGATCACGTCATGATCTATTCTGTCGTGCGGCGCTCAAAACTGTTTACAATATAAGGCCGTTTCATCGTAAAATAACTTCTGAATCGTTTTTGAACCGGTTTATTAAAACGATCTATCCGAAAGAACATTTTCGTGGAAACGAATCAGATTTAAAATAACGAGCAAGGCTGCATCCTCAAACTCAAACGAGCTCAGTACCGACTCTTTTCATTCAGTTCATTTTCGTGAATCGATGTTCAGCGACGTTTGATGACAGCAGCCGAGATATGCAGCCTTCGTATGATGCAGCCTTTCGTTTGAGAGGCGCCCATAGATAAGCTTTGTTAAACTGAAAACGGCTATGAATGGGAAGTTGATTCCCAACGCCTCGGAATCGAGGAATCGATTCCTTTTGGAATCGACTCCCAGCCCTAGGTTTGCTAACCGCCATTAAAGGAAAAAAAGACACTCAAATGTGTGTGTGTGACACGTAACAAACGCGAAGACACGTTTGAGCTTCAGTATTCAGTGTATTTGATGCACACTTAAATGTACTTAGAGTGTGCAACAAACATACATTCCTGTAGGAATATACAAATATCGCATCGGGACTCATTATTGGCAAAGTATTGGCATTTATTACAACAAAAGCCACTGAAGGACAGACAGTGTTTTCAAGTATTTATTGATTCTGATAAAGGCCATGGCATATCATAATACAGTTGCATTACATAATAAAAAAAGTTCAACTTAAAGAAATGCCCACTTATTCGTCAGACCTCTTCCACAACCACTTAACCACCCCACACTCTTAAACTTATGCACATATGCACACACACACACACACACACACACACACACGCACACAATCTTTGTACTTCTTCTTTTCTTTAGCTGGTTTCCTAATTTAGTTGTTTTATAAATCTGGTATCCTGTACTACAAGTGTTGTTGGCTCTTTGATGAATTGCTTTGTTCCTCATTTGTAAATCGGTTTGGATAAAAGCATCTGCTAAATGCATAAATGTAAACGTAAATGTTCAAAAGGAAGTGTTCAAAAAGAAAAAGATAAGTTTAAAATTTCAAGTAATCATATAATATATTACATTTTTAATTAAGAAAAGTGCAAATGCTAAATGAAAAAAGTTGAATGTGCCTACATTTAATCTTGCTTGTAACATAATAGATTTAAAAAAAAAAAAAAGAAAAACAAAAGAGACAAGGATTCTACTAATGGAGTGAGGTAAATGCTTTGTTAAAAAAAATGTTGAACATAATATGCATTTACACCCCTGAGTGAAGTCAGTGCAGTAGTTTCTTGACAGGCTCTTTGCATTGGTACTCTGTGCAGCGCATCCAAAGCTACACTGAAGTTAAATATCCCTGCAGAATAAGGCAGATAAAAATCATCTGATTTATGTGCAAAAGATGTGATTAAGCCTGTTTTCAAATAATCCATCGAAGTATGACATACCTCACACTGCAGAGACACAAAAACAAAAAAATAAGTCGAGAGATTGAGCAAGAGAGAGTTACTTTTGGCATTTTGGTGCAAAGTGTATGTTTAATGCATCTTAATGGCATTACATGGCAAAAAAATGGGATTTTTGCATTTTTGGGGTATTTAAAATGTATGCAGATTTTTATATCTGTGTTATGTTTTAAAATATCAAAGCAAGTGGCACACTTTTCAAGACATTTCATAAAAAGAACTGGTAACACTTTACAACAGGGCTTTACAAGTAACAAGCACTAAATTTTTTACAGTATTTATCCATCTTTAATGTTAGTTAATAAAAATACAACTTCTTAGTTTTAGTTCATGTTAGCTCATGTCCATTAAAGTATATTAACAGATACTAATGTTCACAAATGGAACCTTATTGTAAAGTGTTACCGAAGAACTTGAAAACAATTAAATATTTTACATCCATTAACATCTTCTTGATACTAGTCGATTAATAGTGTGAATTAAGTTTCTAGAAGTACGTTTGTTTTTTACTGAAAAGAATGTGTTTGGACTTACTGGTACAACGCTGTTGGTAATCCGTGCAGCAGTTTTTACTGCAGTTAGTATTGCAGTTGCAGCGAAAGCGACTGTTGTACTTTTCGTTGCATCTTCCCTTACAGGAGGTTGAGGCTGCACATACAAACCAGCGTTAGTCAAACGAGCTCTGTTAAGTGGGAATAAGCTGTGTAGGTGTCTGAGAGAGAGACTTACTTAGGCTGGCAGAGGAGCATGAGGTCGGGGGGTTGAAGGTGACAAATCCTGGCAGGTTCGTTCTAATATTGCTGGTGATCCAAGTCTGATAACGAGACACGCGGGTGTAAACACCAGGTGCGTTGGGATCGGCACAGCCATAACCCCAGCTGGTGATACCAGACTGAACCCACACTGTACACTGCCTGCTCACCATCGGACCACCAGAATCACCCTACAGAGAGGAACAAGTGGAAAGAGAAAGGAGATTCTTATTTTTATACTTGTTTATAATACCGAAGCTAGTTAATTTTAAGCATTTATCGTAAATAATCAATGTGAATGCAAAAAAATACAATTGTTGTACCTGACAGGTGTCTTTGCCTCCCTGTAGTAAACCAGCACACATCATGTTGCTGGTAACAGATCCAGAACCCAGAAGATTATTACACTGAACATTGTCTACAACTGGAACCACAGTCTCCTGCAGGATCCCAGGAGAAGGTAAACTCACTATACGCCAAAACACACATGTAATTATTAATTAGTGATGTTTGGAGTAGATGCATATGTCAGTTAATGGGTTTGTATGTGTTTGTACCTCCAGCTCGAATATCTCCCCAGCCTGTGATCCAGCTGCTGGTGCCAGCACTGAAGACGCTGCTCTGGGCCGCCAGACACACGGGTCTAATGTAGTTATTAAAGGTAACGGTGGAGGACAGCCGGAGCAGAGCGATGTCGTTGTCATTCGTGTTGCTATTGTAAGCGGAGTGAACGATTATCGTTATCACAGTTCTGCTGATTTCATTGGGATTGGATCCTTCCTGTGTCTTCCTTCCCAAATACACACGCAGACTGGATGCACTGACACTAAATACAGTCAGAGAATGTGAACGTGAGAAGAAAAGAAGGAAAACACTTTTGCCAAAGGTCTTCACATTGCTTTCAAATGTCATGACAACACTTTCTTTCTTTCATTCTTTTTACCAATTAAAACAAAACAGGTACATATGTGTGCTTAGGTGAATCTTACCCAGGTAAACAGTGAGCTGCCGTGAGCACCCATTCATTGTTGATGAGGGAGCCTCCGCAAAAATGACCTCCAAAGTCGGTGCTGTGCAGACTGACCTGCCACGGCCAAGACCCGTCAGGTGCGTTCACACCACCAACAATACGGGTGTTTAGAGGAGCTTGTCCACAAGCTATGAGAAAGTGAAAGAGAAGTTGTTCAAGTATTTCTGCTTAAACTATTTAACTTGAAGCTCTTAGAGAAGCTGAGAGAAGCTCTTACCGCTTAACTGAGAAAGTGAACCTGCAAGGGCAGAAATAAAATAAACATCAGAACAATTTCATCTTCATGGTTTTCTTAATAATGACCCTGCTAGAGATCACAGCACTGATAATGATAGATTTATTTATAGATTTATTCACTTCCAGAACAAACATTTACAGATAATGTACTCACCCCCTTGTCATCTGAAATGTTCATGTCTTTCTTTCCTCAGTTGTAAAGAAATTATGTTTTTTGAGGAAAACATTTCAGGATTTTATGTGGACTTCAATGGTGCCCTAAGTTTAAATATATCCAAAATGCAGTGTAATTGTAACTTCACAGGGCTCTAAATGATCCCAGCCGAGAAAGAAGGGTCTAATCTAGCGGTTATTTTCTAAAAAAAAATGACAATTTATATACTTTTTAACCTCAAACGCTTATCTAGGTCTGCCTGAACTCAGCTGAACATTGCTGTTTTACCTTTTTTTGTAAAGGGTGTTTGATCTTCTTTGCATGTTCACTTTGTAAACACTAGGTTGGTACTTCTGCAGCGATTGAAGGAAAATGAAGTTGAGGGAGAAAATGAGATGGGAGTTTTTTGACATACCCTAACTGTCTTGAACCGTAAAAAAATGAGTTCAGGCACACCTAGACGAGCATTTGAGGTTAAAAAGTTTATAAACTGTAGATTCGAAAATAACCGATTGTTTCGCTAGATAAGACCCTCCTTTTTTGGCTGGGATCATTCAGAGCCCTTCGAAGCTGCATTTAAACTGCAGATATTCAAACTCGGGGGCACCATTGAAGTCCATTATATGGAGAAATATCCTGAAATGGTTACCTCAAAAAACATAATTTCTTTATGACTGAAGAAAGAAAGACATGAACATCTTGGATGACAAGGGAATGAGTACATTATATGTAAATATTTGTTTGGAAGTGAACTTCTCTTTTAACTAATGAGACTAAACATGCAGAAAACATCTGTGGGCAAACCGGTTTAATGATAAACAATGTGCAAAACTAGCAGCCTTCTTTCCCCTAACCAGCAAACTAATGACAAAAATCAGATATTATTTTTAAAAATTTAATTAGGTTAACAAGTTTGTTGATGGGCATAACTTGTATTTACATACACTAGCAGTCAAAAGCATGGATTTTTTGTTGTTGTTGTTTTTGAAAGAAGTCTCTTATGCTCTAATTTTGTGCTTCTGAAGGAAGCATTTGAATTTTTTCAAACAAGATTAAAAATCTTTGAGCAATACTGTAACTGACACATCTGACAAGGCATTTGCTTCATGCAAATACAAGAACTGACTCAAAAGAGTCATTTATTCATGAATCTGATTACACAGCAGCCTGTTTAGTTTGATTGATGAACAAATGATTCTTATGAGTCGGCTCTTGTTCAAAATGACACCTATGACTCCTACGGTCAAATGAGTCAGTCATATGAATCAACATACGATACCGAACTGCAAGTTTCGTGTCAATGCGTCATTATTTTAACATAACCCTTAGGCTGCTCTTATTCGCTGTGCAACAAAGAAAGCAAAAATATATTCTCTCTTTTTTTCTATAATGTCTTAGTTCCAAGTTAGTTCTGTAGGACCTTACCTTTGGCACACAGGAGCAGGGTCAACGTGACACACGTTAATCTCCACATCATCACAGTCTCTCTGTTCACTAGAAGAATGGTTTCTGTGGTAATCTGGTTCACTGTGCCTTTTAAAATCCCTTTTATACAGTTCTATAAGCTGCTCAAATTGCACTTCTCCTCTGTCACTCACCTGCCCACTTCTTTTCTTTTAATGCTCCTCCTCCTTTTTTGTCATCATCTTTCATTCTTCGAATTCTTTTTAGAATGCACTGCTGTCAAGCGCATATCCACTTCACTGAGAACACCGAGTCACAGACTTTTTTGTTAAGTAGTAAACTGATAAGTTTCTACTCATTTGATATTATTTTGTATTTGGTCATTTTTAGAAGAACTGGCCGAACAAGTTGATTTACAAAGAAAAAAATGGAATGACAGATGAAATAAAAAAAATGTCTTCAAAAGCTGGGATTCAAGCATTAAAAATATCCTAAGACAACACTTTTTTTTTTCAGTTTGTCTTCTTTCCTGTTTGCTTTATTTCTGGTAAGGAATGAACAAAGGAAAAACGTAACAGCCTAACAGTCAAAGGCATGACGATAATAATACCTTTACACACAAAGACAGACAATAGACTGTACACATAATGATTAGGTATGACAACTTGTCAGAAGGCAGCAAAAATTACCCATCATACTAGAGCTGTAATCGGGCGTTAAAAGGTAGGCCCGATAGGGCCCGAGCCCGACAAGTATATTTTGATTGGCAGCTTTTTAAAAGCCCGAACCCGTTTACAGCCCAACATTATTCAAATGTGCGCAAGCACACAGCTCTTTTGGCTTTTGTCAAGAATGAGTCATTTATACACGTTTTAACAATTTATTAATGACTAACTTAGGCTATATGCCACTTGGAAGTTGGAACAAAGAAATAAAATAAGTCCTCTGTAACATCTCAGCACTCTAAATAGGCATACACTTAGCCTATAAATAGGCCAACTCGCCAATAAAAATGATTCTTTCTTAACAAATTAAATTAAGATAAGTTCTAAATTAAGATGGGTATTTGGCAATAACGAAATTAAGATAAAGGCTCCGCGGGATTTGCTTCGCCACTTCTCTCCACAATCCGGCCTCAATGCGACGGTGAATAGCATCCGAAATGTAATAAAATAATAATGCCAACATTAGCCTATATACTCTGTCTACATTATGCATTTAGGACTCAATTAATATTTAGTTATATTTGAAAAACCTTTACTCATCAAGATTAGGCTACATATTTTTGTGGAGGAAAATGATTGAATCCACTGTAGTTTCAGTGCGGTCCTGCGCTCACTGATGGTGAGTCCCGCAGCACTGAACACCCTTTCACTGCTGCTGTGACAGGCTGGGATGCATAGTACTGATCTGGCTAATTTTGTCAAAACGTAATCACCAGAGGCAAGTCTCCGTTTCACCTCAGATCAGCATCAATTTTCGCATCTTTCTCGCGCTAATAGAAAAGCATTACATGACCGCTCATTTACCGCGCAAGCCGGAGCTCAAGCCCGAACCCGGCCCGAGCCCGTCTAAAATGATATAAATTAACCCCGAACCCGACCGAACCCGTCGGGTTTCATCGGGTTCGGGCAAAGATCTTCAGCTCTACATCATACATGGTACATACACCGGATAGGTGAGTCAGTGTGCATTTGTTTGTTTGTTTGTTTTTTGTTGTTGTTGTTTTTTTTAACCTGAAGGCAGAAGAATGAATTATCAAACAACAGTTGTGATAATAAAATAATTAAAGTCCGCCAAAGATTAAACGTACACTGTAAAACTCGCAGTGTTTCTTTAGCATAGGTGATGTCATGGAAACTGTGTGTTTAAGAATATTTATATTGCTCTTATGTTCGGCATTTACAGTATCTAGGATCAATTTGATGTTTTTTTTGTGATTGTGTCATGTCTGTGTGGACGTGCTCAGTCTTTCAGGTTTCGCTCCACCTCTCACCTCTAACATAATAATGTCGTCACAACCTCAGAGATCACAAGATCCGGCAAAGTGAAGAATGCAGAACGCTGGCCTTAGAATAAGCCCTTTGTCAGCCTAAAATCGTTTAAGTCTTTTATCAGCCTTTTAGCGCTCATTAATCAGAGATTAAACAGAGAATTACTTCCTGTTTGAGACTCAGGTCAGCCTATAAATTCTTTGTTCAAGCACACAAGGAAAAAGAAGACTATAAACAATGACTTTACAATCTTTTGACCTCCTAATATTAGTTGTTATGTGATGTCTATGGTGTTCCGCGTGCGCTGAGTGGGCATTTGTCAAAATATAAGTGTGTCCATGATAAAGAAAATATATACAGTGGAGATTAAAAATAGAAAACAATCTATAAATACTTTTTTCTGAAATATTGTTAATCTTCATCACTCAAAATTTGAAGGGATATTAGCTGTAGGTGTACCACTGTTCTACTAACATGTTTGAAAAAATAACCAAGGCATTTCAACAAAAAAAACTTCTGATCAAAATCAGAGAACAATAATCACTGTAGCAAGAAAGAAGATTACAACTACGACTTCAGTACATCTGCGGCCGCAAGACAGCACTAGTTTTTCAGACTGCGCTGGTGTGGTCCAGTTTTCTTCCACTCTCTTCCATAGTTTGGTACCTGTAGTGTGTTTCTTATGGCGCTTTTCCACTCCATGGTACGACTCGGCCTGGTTTGTGTTTCCACTGCAGTTTAGTACCACTTTAGAGTGGACAGGGTTATACACATCACCGCGTCAAGCTCTCCCTGGATCTGCTCCTCAGCTATCAACAGACCACAAAACAGCCATTTTTGGTTGTTAAGAAAAAAAGGTGCGCTTGTTCAAAACAGCTGCGTTCATTCAAAAAAAAAAAAAATCTGTGTTCGATCCTTCGCTGGCTGTACTGATTTAAATCTAGCGGGTCTGGTGTCTCATGTCACAGTTTTAAAGTTTAGGATTATCTCTGGCCAATCATTGATCAGTAGGGTTTACGCGTCACATTTGGTATCTCAGCTGAGGTGGTACTGAAGAAAGTTCCAGGTACCAAGTACTGTACACAGTGGAAACCCCCCCAAAAGTGACCCCTTTCGAACCATACCGTGCCGTACCATACAGCAGAAAAGTGCCGGAGATTTTCAATCAGATTTAGATCATTGTTTTGATATTCTTATCTTCAAGGAAGTGCTTTACCCATTTTCGGCAGTATTGTCTTGCATGACAATTGCAGGCTGATTGGAATACGCTTGCAGTGAAGGAACCACGTGTTGCTAAAGGAGGTTCTGATAAACATTTGCATTCACCATGCCATGTAACTGTAACCTGAGGCCCAATTCCTGCTGCACAAAACATCCCCCAAATCATGACACTTCCTCCTCCACCTTTTACTGACTTCTTTATGCACTTGGGCTTCAGTCTTTTGTTTGACGCCAAACAAAATGTTTCCCATCAGACCCAAGTCACTAAACTGAACTTTGGACCAGTTCTCCTCTCTCTACACAACATGCTCCTCAGCAAATGTGAGCTTAGCGTTTTGATTCTTTATACTGATGAGAGGTTTGGTCACTGCAGAGTGTACTTTCAGTCCTACTTCTCTTAAATATGCTGAGACAGATCCTTACCCTGTTCAGCACTGAACTGGCAAGCAATTTCAGCTGCAGTGTTGAACCCATTCCTCACTATGGGTCTCTGCATTATCCTGTCTTCTCATGCATTCGTCTTACTTGGATGAGCAACCTTTTTGGTGAACTTGAATGAATCAGTGTCATTGTTAACCTACAATATTTAAGAAATATATACACAAATTTGACCTTTTACAGCAGGGGTCACCAGACCCGGTCATGGAGGGTCGGTGTCCCTGCAAAGTTTAGCTCCAACCCTAATTAAACACACCTGAACCAGCTAATCAAGTCTTACTAGGTATACTTGAAACTTCTAGGCAGGTGTGTTGAGGAAAGTTAGAGGGAAACTCTGCAAGACACCGGCCCTCCAGGAACAAGTTTGGTGACCCCTGTTTTACAGGGTCACATGTCACAGGGTTTAGAGTGGCACGTCATGTTGCAATCTCAGTGAAAATTGGAGGAATGATGCCAGTCAAATAGGGTTTGTCATGCAATTAAGAAAATTAGAACCCAGGTACAAATTAACGCCAATAGCTTGGAGGTGTCAGTAATTTTTGGAGGTGTTCTCTAATTTGGATCAGTTCTTTTTCAAATATCTCATTTAAATTTTTATACCATGCTTCATGCTTCGTTCTTCTACTCCATACAGTGTTCTCCACTGTGTGTGTATGTATGTATATATATATATATATATATAGCCTGTGTGTGAGAAAGAGAGAGAAAGATTTAATGTTTTAGTTTTAAGAATTTCATTCTTTTAATTACCGTTTTTTCTTTTTTATGATATCAAATAGTGGTGTATTCAAGACACTGTATGTATGAAATGCATTTTATGTTGCATATCATGTTATCATGATATACCATTATGGTCAAGAATTGTGTGACGAAATGAATTGAAACTTAAAGAAGTGCCCATTTATTTGTCAGCAGAAATCACAAATGAAAAAAAATCAATTTTAAATATTAGATATTATATCACATTTTTTAAAGAAGAAAAGTACAAATGCTAAATGAAGGGAAAAAAAGTTGCCCGTGCCTACAATTAATCTTGTTGGCTACATACTAGAACAAGAAAGAGAAAACAAAAGAGACAAGGATTTTACTAATAGAGTGAGGTAAGTGCTGTTGTTAAACATATGTTGAATATAATATGCATTTAGTTCTTTGACATGCTGTTTGTACTGGTGCTTGTTTCTGACTGCGCAATGCATCCAAAGCAGCACTGAAGTAAAACTCCTCGCAGAACAGGCAGATAAAGATCATCTGATTTATGTGCAAGTGACGTGATTAACCCTGCTTATAAATAATCCATGGAAGTATGACATACCTCACACTGCAGAGACACAAAAACAAAAATATAAGTCAAAAGACTGAGCAAGACAGAGTTACTTTTGCTGGACATTCAAAGTATGTGTGAATTAAGTATTTGAAGGTGCACTTGTTTTTTTTTTACTGAAAATAATGTCTTACTGGCACAACGCTGTTGGTAATCTGTGCAGCAGTTTGTATTGCAGTTAGTATTGCAGTTGCAGTGGAAGGTGCTGTTGTACTTCTCATTGCATCTTCCCTTACAGGAGGTTGAGGCTGCACACATAAACCAGCTTTAGTCAAACTAGTATGCTCTGTTAAGTGGGAATAAGCTTTGTAGGTGTCTGAGAGAGAGTTTTACTTAGGCTGGCAGGAGAGCATGAGCTTGGGGGGTTGAAGGTGACAAATCCTGGCAAGTTTGTTCCGATTTTGTTGGTGATCCAAGTCTGATACTGAGACACGCGGGTGTAAACACCTGGAGAGTTGGGATCGGCACAGCCATAACCCCAGCTGGTGATACCAGACTGAACCCACATTGCACACTGCCTGCTCACCATCGGACCACCAGAATCACCCTACAGAGAGGAATAAGAAAAGGAGATTTCATAGACACTTCGGAATGCTAAAAATATACAGTAGGTCTTGAAGTGCACTATACAGTAGCTGTACATGCTTAGATGTGTAGCAATAATCTGGTTATCATTGTACCTGGCAGGTGTCTTTGCCTCCCTGTAGTAAACCAGCACACATCATGTTGCTGGTAACAGATCCAGAACCCAGAAGATTATTACACTGAACATTGTCCACCACTGGAACCATAGTCTCCTGCAGGATCCCAGGAGAAGGTAAACTCTCTAAACACCAAAACACACATGTAATGATGTTTGGAGTAGATGAATATGTCAGTTAATGGGTTTGTATGTGTTTGTACCTCCAGCTTGAACATCTCCCCAGCCTGTGATCCAGCTGCTGGTGCCAGCACTGAAGACGCTGCTCTGGGCCGCCAGACACACGGGTCTAATGTAGTTAGTGAAGGCAACCGTGGAGGACAGCCGGAGCAGAGCGATGTCGTTGTTATTTGTGTTGCTGTTGTAATAGGGGTGCACGATTATCGTTCTCACAGTTCTGACGACTTCATTGGGATTGGATCCTTCCTGTGTCCTCCTTCCCAAATACACACGCAGACTGGATGCGCTGACCCTGAAAACAATTGAGAATGTGAAAATGAAAGAATAGAATAAAAATAGGCAGAGGCTATTTTAGGGATAGATGCCATTTACACTATGTAAAAATAGCAGTATTTTCTTTGCAATAATATTAGTTTGATACTATTTATACTACTCAGTGCAAGTGGCATCTCAGTATTGGAGTAATTAAAAACATTATGCAATATTAACTTATTGAGTGTGAAGTATCATTTTTATTAAAATTATTAAATGGATGCTGCCTTGAGACAATAAACCCCTCATTACACTTTATTTTACACTTTTCAATTATTTCCTTGATTTAATTAAATATAAATGCCTTTCCGATATGTGTGATGTGAAAACGGAGAAGAACGAGTACAGCAAAAGGCAGATTTGAACATGGGTCGATCACATCAAAAAGTCCCCACTACATGCTTCACCATCTTTTGTAATGTCGACTAGCCAAACTACACGTTCGTGTGCAGGGTTGATGTAAAAAGCCTCTCCCAACAATCCAGGCAATCCATTTGCACTCAGAAAAAGGCATACCAAGTACTTTTTTTTAAATGTTGTAATATAATATGGAATGGCAGAACATATTGAAACCTAAAGCTACGTTCACACTGTCAGTTTTTGGGACTGACAATCGCATTTACTTACAGGTTTGAGTCTCGAAATGTCCCGTTCAGACAGCAGCTAACAATAGTGTCTGGAATATTGTCTGTATGAACGTGCAACGGAAGTCATTTCTTAACAGTGACCATAGCAACAGTGGCCAATGTAATATCCAGCATAGCGACGTTCATAAACTGAAAGTCTTATCACTTTCTGAAAGGACAAGAGTCCAATCGAGCCTAGAGTTAATCCGACAGCAGCTTTTATATTTGGGTGAAGAGCGGAGCATATGAGTCTCACCCAGAACACAAAACTGACTGGAGCGGCTCCGGTGGAGACTGGATATAAAACTTTCAGATGACACACAGCTCATTTCTCCGTCACTGTAAGTTACCGAAACCACACATGAAAGCACACAACACACAATAGACGCGCGTTTGTGCAGCAGAGCTGCTCTCTCGCACTGAATAACGTGACAGACAACTTTGCCCAGTCCTGTTCTGTTTACACAGCGTGTGTGTTCCGAGAATGTGGTTGTGAATCCTGTTATAGGGTGTGAGTTCTGTAATAGAATGCGGTGTGAACGTAACCGTATTAAGGACCAGTGTTGGGCATGTTGCTTAAAAACGTAATTAGTTATAGTAACTAGTTACTTCTCACAAATAGTAACTGAGTTAGTAACTGAGTTACATCATTATAAAAGTAACTAATTACCAGGAAAAGTAACTATTGTGTTACTTTTTGAAAAAAAAAATGTATTTATGCTAATGCTAATAATTTGGATACCCCCAATATTAAATATGTTAAATGAATGAAATTCAAATGAAATGAATGAATTTTTAGTTTACTTACCAGATATATAAAGCTTAATGGCACCGTCAGTCAAGCATTATAATATGACATTATGATAATTTAGTGTTAAAATTTAGTAATTAAAATTTTAGAATAACCATGTATGAATGCATATTTGTCATATTGACTGAATTTAGCACTGGTGTTGGTGCTTAAGAAATTGTTTGTAATTTAGTGTTTCTATAAAAAGGGGGAAAAAACTAAAAATAATACAGAAAAGATCATTCTACTACTAATAACAATATAAAACGTACAAAGGTTAATGAGCTGCTGGGTTCATGAATATTAATCACATTGTCTGCGTTCGCTCAAACAGATTTGCTGAAATCAGAGCAGGGGTGATAATAGGTGAGCGCCAGCCAATGAGATTGCCATTTGTGCATTAGTTCCGCCTACTACCAGAGAATTTCATAAAAACTGAAGAATTCCAAAGGAACTCTGTTATTCTGACAGGATAATACAACAAAGAATATCGTTTACATGTAGCGTGTCAATTCTGCATGGTATCTCTCTGTATCTTTCTTTGCGTGTGTGTGAGATAAAGCGACGGCTTGTTGTTGCCTTCACACTAGAGTTTACAGTTCATCAAATACAGGTACACTGCGCATACATTCAGATTAACTGAAAAATAAAATTATAATATTATTATAATTAATTATAGTAACACCGCATTTTATTGTCAGTAACGGAAAAGGCATTGTAACGGGAGAAACAGTAAATCCCTTGATTACTCGTTACTGAATAAAATAATTAGTAACGACATTTATTTATAAGGCAGTTATTCCCATCACTGTTAAGGAATCAAATACAGGACTGACAACCGTATTGTGCTGCTGTTTGAACGTGGCCTAAATGTTTTTGAATGCCAAATATTTTCAGATTACATCTGGAGGTCAAACATAACAAAATATCTTAAGACATCATGCCAACATTTGTTTTTCTTTTATTCTTTTTACCAATTAAAATAAAACAGGTGCATATGTGTGTTCAGGTGAAACTTACCCAGGTAAACAGTGAGCTGCCGTCAGCACGTATTCATTGTTGATGAGGGAGCCTCCGCAAAAATGATATCCAAACCTCTGCAGACTGGCCTGCCATGGCCACGACCCATCAGGTGCGTCCACACCGCCAACAATACGGGAGTTTAGTGGGGCCTGTCCACAAACTATGAGAAAGAGAGATCATTCACATAAGCATTTCTACATTTCTAATACTGGACTGGATGTTGATGTCTAAAGAATGAGAGGAGCTCTTACCATTCAACTGAGAAAGTGAACCTGCAAAGTTAAAAATAAAGTACACATTAGAACAATTTCATCTTTATGTTTCCCCAGCATGACATTATTGCGCTATTAGTGGTAGATTAAGTTCACAAGTTAGTTGGTGAGCATAACTTGTATGCATTGGGCCCTTTTTCCGATCCTAACCTTCCACCCCTGCAATATATGATACCGAACTGCAAGTTTCACATCAATGCGTCATTGTTTTAATATAGTCATTAGGCTGCTCTTATGTGCAGTGCCACAAAAAAAGCAAAAATGTATTCTCTCTTTTTCTATATAATGTCTTTGTTCTCGCTTATCCTCACTTTAAAAGATGGTACCATAAGACCTTACCTTTGGCAAACAGGAGCAGGGTCAAAGTGACACACGTCAATCTCCACATCTTCACACAGTCCCTCTGTTCGCCAAAAGAATGGATGTCGGTGTTTAATTTGGTCCTCTGAGACTCTAACGACCCCTTTTATACAGTTGTTCTTCTCACGTCGCTCTTTTCGTCACTCACTCAACTGCCCACTTTTCATAATGCCCCTCCTCTGTTATTTGTCATCCCCTTTTAATCTTTGTATTCTTTGTAGTATGCAAAGCCATAAAGCATATATCCAATGTCTTCACTTTTTTCAGAATTTGGCATTGTTACTTAATTGCAGGTACGTTTGTAGAGTCTTTGTTAGAGAGTCTCAGAGATATTAAATTGCAGTAAATAGTAAACTGATAACTTTTTACTCATTTGAAATCATGTGGTATTTGGAAGAATTTTAAACTGGACCAACAAGTTAATTTACAGGGAAAAAAATAAAGGAAAAAATATTGTTGATGCCAAAGGTTTCAAATATCTTAAGACATTTTTTAGAAACCAAGACAGAGACAATGCATTACGTGACAACTTATTGTCAGATGCAGCCACAAAAAGCCATACACAGGATAAATGAGTCAGTATGTTACAGTTCAAGAGTTTTACATGAAGGCAGATGAATGAAATATCAAAAGCAAGTGTGTTCTACCAGCCTCATTTATAATAATAAAATAATTGAAGTGAGCCAAAGATGAAACTTAAGCTGTAAAACTTGCAGTGTTTCTTTAGCATAGGGTCACAATTGTGTGCTTAAGAATATTTGTGTTAGGTTTATATTGCATTTATGTTTGACATTTACAGTGTCTAGGATCTCTTTGATGCTTTTTGTGATTGTTTAGTGGCTGTGTGGACGTGATCAGTCTGGCTCTTAGGTTTTACTCCACTTTAACATAATTATGACATTGAAGCATCGCAGATCTCAAGATCCGGCAAAATGAAGAATACAGAATCCTGAAAGTTGGCCTTAGAATAAGCCTTTTGTCAGCCTAAAATCATATTGTCTTTAAATTCGCTCATTAATCAGAGATCAGAAGTCATTAGAGCCAACCAGAATACTAAATATAGAAAACATCAAACAGAGATTTACTTATTGTTTGTGAATCAGATCAACCTATATTTAAGTTCTTTGTTCAAGGGCACAAGGACAAAACAGGATTTTAAACGATGACTTTACATTTTTGGTCTTGTAATATGTTATTTTAGAATTTAGTTTAAAACGTGCCAAGTTCTTACTTTCATATGTTTTTGAAAACCTTTCTAGTTACAATTTATTTAAATAAAAGATGTTAAGTAATTTAGCATGTTTTTATATTTGCATGAATTTATAAAATTCATTGTTTTTGGTGAAAAAAGATTTTACTTTGAATCAGCAGACAAACGTTTTACAAATATTAATAAGCAGTGAAGCAGTTTTACTAAAATGTTTCAAGGATTAAATTTTTACAAGTTTTTTTTTTTTTTTTTAAAGAGGCCTTGATTTCAAGAAGAGGTGTATTCAAGTAATTCTATAGCATTTTATGTATTTTAATTAATGAAGACAAGTAAGGTGTTCATTTTCAAAACTGTTCATACTTGTAACACAGCTCATTCTTTCAAAACCTGATTTCATGATTTCATTACAGCTACCCATAATTTCTTTTCTCATAATCATTGTTTCATTGTAAAACCACAGATCATTGTAATATGTTCTGATCACATTTAATTGAATCACCAGAACACAACAGTATGAGCTTTTTCTATTTAACAATCAGTTGTTTAACTAGCAAATAATGCAAGGCACAACTTTCAACTCATGCTTGTTCCTGAACTAAAAATGTTTAGTAATACAGGCTTGCCTTCTGATGCATCTTTGATGTATCTGATGTATCTTTGATCATTGTGATGGTTACATAGTCATTATGTCATATCTATTGTACCCTGCTCTGTGTTCACAATTACAAATCTCTCTCTCTCTCTAACACACACACACACACACAAATACACACTGTACGAACTGTATGTTCTGTCTCTTAACCCTAAGCCTGTCCCTCAAAAAACATTATTCTGTATGATTTATAAGTTTGTTTTTTCATGTGAACCAAAAAATGTCACAAAGACAAGGATTTTGGATATTACCATCTTTGTAGGGACATTTTGTCCTGAAAACATAGGTTTATACCTAAACCACACACACACTTAATTATTTCATTATATTTAGTTATTCATTTCTAAATTGCAAATCTACATCTATAGAAATGTATAGATGTACTGTACCAAATGATTCACTGATTAACAATTAAGATCAGCTGGATTACATGATACACAAATTTGACTGATGACATTTGACATTTGTGACCCTGGACCACAAAACCATAAGTAGCACGGGTATATTTGTAGCAATAGCCAAAAATACATTGTATGGGTCAAAATTATCAATATCTCTTTTATGCCAAAAACCATTAGGATATTAAGTAAAGATCATGTTTCATGAAGATATTTTGTAAATTTCCTACTGTAAATATCAAATATCAAAACTTAATTTTTGAGTAGTAATATGCATTGCAAAGTACTTAATTTGGAAAACTTTAAAGGCGATTTTCTTAATATTTTGATTTTTTTGCACCCTCAGATTCCATATACTGAAATAGTTGTATCTCGGCCAAAAATTGTTCTATCCTAAAAAACCATACATGGATGGAAAGCTTATTTATTCAGCTTTCAGATGATGTATAAAGCTCAATTTCGAAAAATTGACACTTATAAATGTTTTTTTGGTCCAGCCAGGGTCACATTTACCTGAATGAGAAGATATGCAAATGAAAAGACTGATAGTATTAGCATTATAAAATGTTACTGTAATTATTTACACTGATGGCTACGTCTACATTAATCCGGACACATTTGAAAACGAAGTTTTCGTTTTAAAACGCTCTCCGTCCACACTAGCGTTTTCCAAATGTTTCTCATCCACACTGACACGTAGGAAAACGTTAAATTCGCCATACTGCGCATGCGTAAAAACTAGTTTAGATGATACAGACGGAACAGACATAAGAAATTTTAACGCAATTCTTGGCAGGATCAATTTATTTACGGAAATATCTCATCATTCACTGACGCGTCCATGTCGCGCGCTCTCATGTTTGATCTAAAAAGCAGCTACCCTCACGTTTAGCTGCAGGAGTCAGGACAGCAACTGAGTACATTTCTGTCATCTTTTTAGGACTGTAATGTGAAGAGTGTATAAATATATCTTTAGCAGCAGCAGTGTAGAAGTGAATAGCACATAACAGCCACAATTACCAGTATAAACATATTGGTACAATATACGTCACATGACTAAATATGCGTCATCGTTTTCAAAAGCCTCCGTTTTCACAGTCCACACTGCAACGCGAACACGGCGTTTTCAAATGTATCCACTTTGGAGAGCGTTTTCAAAAAGCTCCGTTTTTCTTGACCAAAAACGCCGTCTCAGTGTGGACGGAAGGCGGAGAGAAAAAGATGCGTTTTCAAACGAAAACGTAGTGTGGACATGGCCACAGAAAAGGATACTAGGCTATGTAATTTGTGTTTGGAAAATATGCTGAAATCTTTGGGAAAAGGTCAATTTTTATGATCTGTTGTGTGATTAGAGTTTAGAAAATGTACTCTTGCTTGTGAAAATCGCTCCAAAGCCATCAAAAAAACGAAAATACAAAAACAAACAACAAAAACAGCTCCGAAAACGGCATCCTTCGTTCACTGGTTGTTGACGTTTGAGTTCTTGCTGCCGGTGCGAATGCAACCAGGGAATCTCCCCTCTCGAAACAGCCCGAGCGGGTTCTCTAGAGGCGCTTTTCCACTGCATGGTAAGACTTGGCTAAGAATCACCACCCTAGAAGGGTCATTCCTGGGATTTAGTGCCTTTGAACATTATAGCTCTTTAAAAAAATGATCTCCTAAGGCACCAATTAATGATAATGTGTAATTAGGAGATGTAAAGCACCAGAAAAACAATTTTGGTCAATCTTAGGTATATAAATTTTAAGCAATTATGAGCCAAATTCAATTTAGTGTTAAGGACAAATGAACAACAGTTTGAAAGATTTATGAATTAAATGTATGGACATCTTTAAAATCCCATATCCCTTTATCTTCTTGAAGTTTATCAGTAAATATACTATTTTATTCAGAATCCTGCTGTTCTCTGTACCTCCTCAGAGTCTCAGCAAAACTAAGAGGTATTCTTTGAGAGGCATACAGTTAATTACAATACTAATTTTGTTTGAACTTGGTTGTGGTGGAAACAGCATGTAAAGCATACACTCTTAATCTGAAAAACGTTCTTTTGCCACAAAAAACCTTTTGTGAAACAGAAAGGTTCTTCAGATGCTAAAGGTTCTTTATGGAACCACTTAGATAAAAAAGGTTCTTCTATGGCATCTTGAAGCACCTTTTTTTTTTAAGAGTGTACCATATGTGACCCTGGACCACAAAACCAATCTTAAGTAGCATGGGTATATTTGTAGCAATAGCCAAAAATACACTAAATGGGTCAAAATTATCAATTTTTCTTTTAAGCCAAAAATCATTAGGATATTAAGATTATGTTCCATGAAGACATTTTCTTAATTCACCTTATGACCCTTATGACTGGTTTTGTGGTCCAGGGTCACATATGTAAAATGTAATACAGTTTAAATATACAACTTCTTCAACTTATTAAGTTACTTTCTTATTAAGAAGAAAGGCATGAACATCTTGTATGACAACGGGGTGAGTCATTCTCTGTAAATTTTTGTTCTGGAAGTAAACTTCTCCTTTAAACATTAATTGCTGTCACTATCACTATACTGTATCCAATGACATTGGCCTAAATTTAGCCATTACATTAAGTCTGAGAAAAAAAAACAAAAAAAAAGCAAGCACAGTCAAATAAAGATTTGAATGTTTTTTTTAAATGCTACATTTACAAATAAGAATTTCCATTTACTTTTTTTCATATTCCCCTTAACACGGTGGACATGTTGAAGTTGACCACATTCGATTAGAAAAATAAATTAAGTAAAAACAGACAATTAACAAAACAGGCTCTCATTTACCTTCCCCAATTGTTCTCTCTCCAAGGAAATTATGTCAGCCATTTGATATCATGTCATTTTCTTCCTCTAACTTTCATTTAAAGGGCCAGTAGTGGAATATAACAGGGTGGACAATATTTTGACGGCCAAGCTAATATTATATTATATTTGTTACGGCGTGGTGTGCGGGGAATGAGGAGGAGGAGCGAGGAGATCCAGATCATACACATTTATTAAATAATCCACAACGTGAACAGGAACGAACAGGAACAGCAGGGAATCCACAAGCACGCAAAAGAAATACAACTGAATAACACAAAAACTGACTTGGAGTGACATACAGAATGACATATAAGAACCGACCACCAAACAGTGAACACAACCAAACTTAAATACACAGACTAATCAGGGGGAGACAGGTGTGATCAATTAAGCAGTGACATCATAATTGAAAACGGAACAGGAAAGACCAAATAAGGGCATACATAAGGAAAAACACACAAAACAGTCCACAGGGGTGTGACAATATTATATTATATTGATTTATTTTTAATGAATTTAATGCTTGGAAAAAAATATATACATTAGAGAAAACTATTAACTGATATACCAAAAAATCACTCATATTAAGTGTTGTATTTATCATCAAAATGGCAGACAGGTCTGGGGACATAGGAAAAATAGTGATATTTAGTGGTTTAAAATGCTGTAAAATGTTTAGAATTATTAAAAAAAAAAATGCTTATAGTTCAAAAGGTTTTATTTACATCAAAGACAACTTTAAATGTTGAATGTTATAAGGCAGTAATACCATAACCGTTACTGGGGACACAAAAAGCATCGAGTCCCAGGAATGACCCAGAACTGTGCAGTGGGAAAGCCCCTACTGTAAGTTGTTTTGGAGAAAAGCATCTGATAAAAACATCTACTGAATGCCTACTTGCTTAGTAACTAGAGCATGAATGGCATCCATTTATTATGTAAGATCCACTGCAGGATGTCACAAGAATAATTCAGTTTAATGTACATGTAAATACACACCAGATGCAGAGACGGATGTCTTGTCTATATGAAGAAAAGTTTTTAACCACAGAACTCCAAAAATAGGCTAATCATCATTGCAAGGTATACCAACAAAATATGGGTAATTAAAATTCTCTGAATTCAGTTATTTGCAGTTCTACACAAATTAATCAGAAATGTTGTAATGTACTTAAGTAAAGAGTAAGTTCAAAATATTAAAAGAGCCTGAGAACCTACACAACTCCTAAATCCAGTTCAGAAGCACTTTTCTAAGCCATATGTACTATACAAACTCATGACAGTATGGTACATTGGCAATGACGCAAGTTGGAAGCAGTTACAATGACAAAGGAATTTGAAAATTTGAAAAGTCATCATGTGAAAAAGTCCCTCAGAAGAGTATCTCAGGAACATCAAGACAATGTGTAAAGGATGTAAAAATAAACACAATAATACATTACACACATATTAAGACTGTGCTTATGTAACATCACACGGTGTAATCATGTACAAGGTAAATATGCATTGTTGAATGTACATACAGGTGACTATTTTAGGAAAGGTTAGAGATTTGTTAAGCAATGTTTATGCTAATGTTCAGTTGGGGTCATAAGATAACAATAAGAAATGTCATGGTGTGATGTAATTCCTCATAGACGTTTTGTGAAAACTTGATCTTTTGTGATTGAAGAGTTCATTGTACTGTGAAAATGTCAGATAATTGACACTGAACACTCACAGACAGGAAACTGCATGACAAACAGGTTTTAGAGCTGTTAGTCATGAATCCTTTTCAATGGAGCAGACTGTAAAATATACCCTTAAAGCCATTTCAAAACACATGTGTCACGGTGTTGTGTGCGGGGAATGACGAGGAGGAGCGAGGAGGTCCAAAGCATAGAGTTTTATTAATATAATCCACAGGGAAACAGGAACGGACAGGAAACAGCAGGGAACCAGCAAGCACAACGTAAATTGACGGAGAAACATACAAACTGACTGAATGACAATTACGAACCGACGATCTAACAGAGGACACAACCAAACTTAAATACACTGATTAATCAGGGGAGGACAGGTAAAAACAATCAAACAGTGACGTAATGAATAGAAAACGGAACAGGAAGTCCAAATAAGGGCATACATGGGGGAAAAACACACAACACAGTCCAAAAGGTATGACAATATGTGACCCTGGACCACAAAACCAGTCATAAGGGTAATTGTTCAACTAAATGAAATGGAATAAATAAGCTTTCCATTGATGTATGGTTTGTTAGGATAGGACAATATTTGGCCGATATACAACTATTTGAAAATGTGGTATCCGAGGGTGCAAAAAAAATAATAATAATACAAAAAAATAAATACAAAACATTGAGAAAATCACCTTTGAAGTTGTCCGAATTAAATTATTAGCAATCAAACATTTTGATATATTTATGGTAGGAAATTTACAAAATATCTTCATAGAACATGATCTTTACTTAATATCCTATTGAATTTTGGCATAAAAGAAAATTTGATCATTTTGGCCCATACAGTGTATTATTGGCTATTGCCTATATATATATATATATATACATATATGATTAGTTATTGTTTTAATCCACTCTGAAGTCCTTTTTTATATATTATCTTATAGTGGTAAAAAAAGAACAATTCATATAGTATAGTATAGCCTATAGTAATATTAATATGGAAGTCCTCTGTGGCTGTTTTTTGTACATTTAATAACAGAGACCCAAGATGGTGTACCTGCATTCACAATGTGAAGTGAAAAAAAAATAAATAAATGTGGTGTGATATCAAAAGTATATATATTGAAAAATATTGGTAACCAAACAGTTGATGGTAGCCATTGATTTCCCTAGCATTATTAGTATTTTTTCAATACTATGGAAGTCAATAACCATCAACTGTTTGGTTACCAACATTCTTCACAATATCTTCTTTTGCGTTCAGCAGAAGATAAGAAAAGTGCTTACAACAGAAAATAGGTTAACATACTCACATAGTGGAAAAAAAACAGCGCTTTAGATGGATTACATTCATTCTAAAAAATAAATGTTATCACCATAGTTGTGAAACTTTCCAAATCCTAGTACTGAGTCAATAGTGTCACCTCTAATAAATGTAAGACTTAACATTAAGTCCATTTCAAGACCATCAAGACCATTTCTCTTGCTTGCTGCTTCCTTATTACCTCATCCTGAATGATGTCATGAACTACCTTTCTGAAAAACACCTTCCCTTCTAAGTAAGTCATTCAGTATCCTTTCCTAAACCTTAAGCTATTGTAACATTCCTGGTGATAGCTCTCTTTTGTGGCTTGTGATTTTATTGTTACTGAGATGTTACATCCATGAGCTGTATTGATTTATTATATCCTTGTTCCTAGTTACCTTGATACAGCAGCGATATTTACTGATGTTTAGCCTATTGAAGATAAACTGAAATTTAGTTTTTAAATAAGCTAATTTTTATTGACATTTATAATAATGGTAGGACTACAAAACATCATTTCCTAAACATTTTTATTGTACTAATTGTGAATAGTATTGTTATGGGTTTGGGGGGAGAGCACAGTTCTTCAGTAGATATGTGTAAGTAACTTAGGCTGTCAAGGCTATTTTATTCACTTTAAACATAGGGTGAAGTGATTTTTTCTCTTTATTACAGATGATGCTGGATCATTAATATATTAGTCATGACAAAAAATAATGATATCTGATGTATTTTTCTGTGAGCGATTATATAGCTTGTCACCCACCAAAACTAACACAGCAATAAGCCTGTGTGTGTACTGATATTAGGCTAATACTGTAGACCTACCGATGTGCTGGGGTTTGCCCAGTATGATGTTAAGTGGCAGATCAGTGGGCTTGCTGCGGTTAAAAATCTAAATAAGAGACATCCTCAGTCCCAGACTAAACCTAAAATACTATGTGGAGGACGCGAAATAATTTAATAATTATAATATGACCGCGTGGTGAACCTATGAACCGAACCAATATTTAAACACGGTCTCCATGCTATGTACATATGCTGTGTACACATATCTATCTTTACAAGTACAAGTTTGGCTGCATCATTTGTGTCCCCTCCAGTGATGGGAAGTTCGGATCATTTTACCGACTCGGACCTTTGAGTCTCGTTCAGCAAAACGAACGAATCTTTTTTCGAGTCATTTCGTTAATTTTAGCAAAATGCAATTAAAATGTTACGTGCTCCCTAACACACACTGTCTACTGCTTACACAAACGTTGATCACACTACAAATAAAAGATTAATTCACTCGGTCTTTAGCAGGGGCGTTTCTAGGATTTGAAAACATCCGGGGCTGGTGCCAAAACATCAGGGGCTAGTGGTAGTGGATGGGAGCTGACATCATACTTTCATAAGATTTAGTTAGACACAGGTGGGTGAACCTGGATCCTTCTAGGAAGGTCCGGGGGCATGCCCCCACGGGAGAAAATTTGATATAATTTGAAGTTAAATTCAATAATCTGGTGCACTTTGAGAGTTCAAAAATAAGAGCTCCAAGTTAAACTATGTTCAGTGTGCAAACTGAACAAAGAAAAAAGGCCAATGATCTGACTGTGCTTTCAATTTTAGTTAATTTGACAGATTCTTTGCCAAAGCAGTGGCACAAAACAACATTGTTACACTATGAAAAATAGTAAATAGTAATCACTGCAAATAGCAAACATATCAAAGTATTAAAACAAAATTATGACTTTACAAAAATACATTACACAAATGAAATAATACATTTGAAAATGTATTTACAACTGTAACAAATATATATTTGCATGCAAAAACAGGGCCCCATTTTTTTTTTTTTTACCAAATTCCATTTTGTTTTTTCCAACTTCATTTTTTTTCTGAACTCCTTTTTATTGGTTAAATTTAATTTTATTAACAAATAAAACCCATCTAATTAATTAAAACAATGAAACATACCATTTAACGTCAATTTATCAAAAGTTAAGTTATGTTTAGGGCCCTATGTAATGTTTTATTTTTTCTCACCTTGTTTTATTGTTACCAAATTTGTTTTAGCATGTCTATTTATTAAAATGCCTTACGGAATTCTGTGTTGTGTATTTAAAATTTTCTGGTTATCAAATAAAGGCATAAAATGTTAATTTATCTTTTAATGAATGAAAATTAAATTTTATTTTTGCCAAATAAAGGGGGTGTACTGTTAAAATTCAAAAGACGGAAGAAATATTGTGTAACAAAGTTTTATTAATTTTTCAACAGTAGTAGTAGTACTGTAGGTACGTTTATTTTACTGAATGGTAGTAATACATTTCTGGCACAATGTCTACAAGCTAAACCGAACTTTTATTTTGACGGGTTACCGTGAAAACCTTTAAATTTCTATTACCCTGGTTTTACTCTAATGAAACTGTGAACTGCTCACGAAGTACTCTCAGAGCAGTTCTGGAGATTTTGTTCATGCATTTTTTATGGCAGACGCTGAAATCACCGCGAGCGTCTCACCTCTTATCTGACTTATTTGAAGTTTTCGGGTTTGAGTCGTTCGTTCATCACGTGACAGCCCCCATAAGCTTAACCAATGCAGTCTGAGCCGGAAAGAGAATTGATTAGTTCATCTCTCGAGTCTTCTGGTTCGAGTCGTTCGTTCATCACGTGACAGCTCAATAAGACGACTCCAAAAACCCGAAGACTCTAAACAGGTGAACTAATTCCAGTACAGAACCTAATAGGATGTTGCGCATGCGCGACTGAACGGATCACTCCCCGAGACGACTAGTTCGACCAGGGGGGCGCAAATCATGGATCGCGGAACCGGGGGGCCGCCCGGGCCTGGGCGCGAGTAACTTTTGACGTACAAAAATACATAGGCTATAGACTCATATAGATTATTCATTGAAAGGTCGCGATCTCGATTCAAACACACGCAATCTTACTGCTATATGATGATGATTTTCATTGATAATAATGATATTCTTTGAAATCGCTATCACATCGGAATATTTAAACCTGCTTTCGCGCAACCGCTGATTCAGAGAGAGCTCTGCTCATGTAAGTTAAGCTTTGTTTGAACAAGCTTCACGACCAGGATACACGGTATAGGTTACATTTCTGTGTTGCAAACACTGAATAATAATTAAAGTATTCGGATAAATGCTCATTAGAGCCCTGCACGGGCCTCATATATATTTCCTAGCCCGGCCCTTGTCCGACAGCTTATCAGAATTATGGCCCGAGCCCGTCTTTTCCCCCCTTCTCCCAAAACAGCTTATACTACTCTTTCAACTATTGAAAGTTCAGTTTTGTATGTAATGGTAAAGTGATTTTATTTCGTTTCATTATTTTGTTACGTTAATTTAGAAAAAACGTTTGGAGCATTTTTGTTCATTAAATATAGCCTAAAGTTTTTGTTTTTTAAAGTAAGGACTGTTTGATCAATTTTGCCTTCTCAAATCATCACGACTTGTTTAAAATAAAATCTATAGATATAGGCCCAAAAGAGTTCAAGTATAAAACAATGTTAGTTGCAATGTTAAACTTAGAGAAATGTGCGCTATTAGACACATACCCAAATTTGTGCGGAGAGTGGAAGCTAAAGGCGCATTGCAGGACATTGAGGCGCCAGCGCGATGACTTGCATTGTTTTTTCAGTGGAAACAATTTAAAATATTCCGTCATTTTTGCTCATAATACATCTTTCGCAACTGTTAAGGGTCAACTTTTATTTGTGTGCATTCACAGCATCAACAAAACGTTGCAAAAGGTGCTTTTATTAAATAAAGAAAACAAACATTATGCGCTTTCTGTTGATTCAACAGGAGCGCTTCACAAAAATGAACCGAAACTCAGCAAATGCATACCTCACAGACATGATACATATATCTATAGAACGCTTGAAATGATTAATTAACGAAATAAAACAAACACTCTGTCACAAAAACTCTTTCTATATGTCATCTGTAAAGATGCATTTCTCTAAAGGCGCGTCCGAGTCAGGATCGGCAACTTCATCCTTGCTACACTGAAAACACTGGTTTATTAATAAATAATTCAAATATCCCCTTATTTCCCCCGAAACATTCATTGTAATTACGTTTGCTGGTGCTTTGTGGCATTTTCAGCCTATTGCGTGCACTTCAACGCGGATCTTCCAGCTGCGCTGATTTGCTGCTGCTGGCGGAGACACTAAACGCTTTCCGAGTCCGTCTCGAAAGTGAAAGCAAAAGTGAAGTCTTGTGGTGTTTCCACCAGCGCGGAAATTTGTTTTCATCACCATAATTGGTGTATGTATAAAATATCAAAATAAGGAGAAGCCAAAAACAGACCAGAGGCCCGGGAGGATAACTTGAAAATTGTCCCGAAGCCCGGACTTATTTCTAACATTTTAAATGGACTAATTTACAAAATTAAATAAAATAATTAACTAATAACTATACTCTTAAAATTGTCTTACTATTAAAATGTAGACTAGCATGTAAAATGTACAATCTTACAGACTTTATAGACCCCCCACACCTTCCAAATTCCGCCCTAAATAGTACTGAATATTATTTAGGGCGGATAGTATGCGTAAAATAATACTTACACGTTATTTAGCGTTTACATGTTACAACTTATAGGCTACTTTAAGTTCTCTTGTTCAAAATCTATCATCTATCTATCCTTTTATATAGTTTTATAAAACTCATCATAGTTATTTTAAAAGTCATAAGTTATGAAAAGTATAACAAAGTACAAAAATACAAAAAAAGTAAAAAACCCTATCTCTTTGGGAGGGACATGATAGGGGAGGTTTGGGGGGGCTTTAGTTCCAAAAGGTTGAGAACCTCTGTACTAAGCAATAGAGAGAAGTCTTAAGTTAAGAGTAAGGGCGGGGTTGACATTGCTCCATAGCAATGATGTCAGCATGCTTACTAACTATGCACACAGTGATTGGCTGATAGGGGTCTCTGTCAGAGATTTATTCATAGAAATATTGTAGAGAGCGATACTATGTTGCCACATAAAGGTTTAAACAAAAAAAATAATAAAAAAAAAATAAAATGCAGTGTGTAAATAAATGCAAAGTGTTTCTAAAATGTTTATGTTCCGAGGCAGATTGCCGGCAACATCCATTTTAGCTGAAAACACAAACAAACAAAACAATAGAAACCATCACAGAATTTTTAATGTTTTTACTGGTTATAATGGGAATTGTACTGGTTTTAATGGTACCTGTAATGGTGCCTGTTGGTCTCTAATGTTAATTGGTCACCCTCTTTTGGTCGCTTGTTAAAACCACAAAACACACTACAGGAAACCATTTTTCAAATGGTTTTAATAGTTAAAGGTTGGTTGTAAGATGGTTGTAATGTTTTTAATGGTATTTGTAGAATTTAGTAGAATTTTTGCGATGGTTTGTATTGCTTCTTTCAGCAGAGATGGTAGTTTGTGATTTGGTCTTAGTAACTTAGGAGTCCTCTTCACTACTCTTAAAGTTTCACCGATTTAGGAGCTAGTTTTAGCGCTAAAAAGCTTTGTGAAATACTCTTAGAGCAAAAATTTAGGAGGCCTAACTTTAGGATCGACGCCCATTATTTTTAAGATTTTCTCCTAAATCAGGAAGTTACTACTAGGAGCTACTTTTTGCCTTAAGATGTTTTGTGACTATGGGCCCAGGATTTTTGTTGTTGTTGTTGTTGTTGTTGTACTTAAAAAAAGAATATGATCTTCTATGCTGTTCATTGCTTGGCTGAATTTTTCATACTTTAAAAAACGACCTTTTTTCACAAAACCTTTTGCGTGCGGTATAAAGAGGCTGTTTTGTTAGAAAGATGACATCTAGGCTCATTAATGTTTTAAACATGTCCATCAGTTTCATCAAAGCAGTCCAATGAGTTATCAGTAATTGATGAGTTTTACGATTGTTTAATTGCTTGATTCTTTGTATACGTGACAATCGTGATACCTTTTAAATGTACAACAACTCCCTCTGTTGGTGCAGTTTATTACAGCAAGAGACTTCACAATGACGCAATATGATGCAAAGTATTTATTTAATCATTTATACAGGTACAGATTTCAAACAAGACTCAAATGATATCATCACTTAATGCTAGTAATGCCAGATATTATGTAATCCAAATATATAATTATTTTGTATACTTTCTATTACATTAATTTAAATCATTTAATTTTTTGACATACAAATTTGATTTAAAATAAATCTTTAGTCTCAAAAAATGTATTTAAATGTTAGTAATTGGGGGCTATTTGTTCTATTAGCTGTACTAATAGCTTATAGAATGTCTAAAACACATATACTGAAACATATATATATAGAAATAGAGCGAGAGAAGGCGAGCCGTGCAGAAGCTTACGCCAACCAGAAATTACCACCTGGGATTCTCTGCAAAGACACAAAAACAAACAGAGCTGAAGGACTTCTGGTCTTTTAAGGTACTGCTGAAGTAATTTACTGTTTAGCTGTGTTGGTGTGTGTTTTTGGACTTACTGCATTGCCTTTCATAATCTCTACAGCAGTTTATGCGGCAGCGAGGATTGCAGTTGCAGCGGTTGCGGATGTCAAATCTCTCACCACATCTTCTGCGACAAGAGATTGAGGCTACAACAGCAACAAAAAAACAATCAAACAAGCATTATGCAGAGAAGTGAGTGGTATTAAGAAGACAAAAATGTGTACAGGTATGTAAGGGAGTTACTCTGATTGGGTGGAGGTCTGAAAGTAGTAGGTGTTCTTGAAGTAGTAGAAGCCCGTGAGGTAGTCGAAGTAGTTGAGGTAGTAGAAACAGGTGATGCGGTAGAAGTAGTTGAGGTTGCAGTAACAGGTGAGGCTGTAGAAACAGATGGGCATGTGTTTGAAGGGTTGAAAATGACGAATCCAGGAAGGTTCTGGCCGATGGTGTTGGTGATCCAGCTCTGATACTGTGACACGCGGGTGTAAACACCAGGAGTGTTGGGTTCGGCACAGCCGTAACCCCAGCTGGTGACACCAGACTGAACCCACACCAAGCACTGCTTGCTCACCATTGGACCTCCAGAGTCTCCCTACAGAAAGACACAGAAAAGGAGTTTATCTATGAAACATACATTAGATATGCATTTGCATGCTCAATCTGGTTGGTTGTTGTACCTGGCAGGTGTCTTTGCCTCCTTCCGTTAAACCAGCACAGATCATGTTGCTGGTAACAGATCCAGAACCCAGAAGAGTATTACACTGATCATTACCCACCACTGGAACCATAGTCTCCTGCAGGATACCAGGAGCAGGCAAACTCACTAAAACACCAAAACACACATGTATTATTAATTAGTGAAGTTAGGAGCGAATGCATACGTGAGTTAATGGTTTTGCATGTGTTTGTACCTCCAGACTGAATATCTCCCCAGCCTGTGATCCAGCTGCTGGTGCCAGAAGCGAAGATGCTGTCCTGGGCCGCCAGACACACGGGTTTAATATAGTCATTAAAGGTGACTGCGGAAGAGAGACGGAGCAGAGCGATGTCGTTGTCGCTGGTTTGACTGTCGTAGGAGGGGTGAACGATGATGGAGATGACATTTCTACTGATTTCATAGGTATTGACTCCCTGCTGTGTCCTCTTTCCCAGGTATACAAGCAGACTGGATGCGGTGACACTGAAAACAAGTGAAAGTGAAGAAATGATCAATAGTGTAAAAGCTTCAGAGGCTGTGGTTTGGATGAATAGTCGAATACTGACTGAATCTTACCCAGGTAAGCAGTGAGCTGCTGTCAGAACCCATTCACTGTTGATCAGGGAGCCTCCGCAGAAATGACCTCCAAAGTTGGAGCTCTGCAGACTGACCTGCCACGGCCATGAACCCTCAAATGCATCCACACCACCCACAATACGAGTGTTTAGAGGGGCCTGTCCACAAACTATGAGAGAAATAGAGAGATTGTTCAAATGTGCAATTCTGTTCAAAAAAGCTAACATCTTAAAAAATGAAACAAGCTCTTACCGTTCAGCTGAGAAAGTGAACCTGCAGTGGAAGAGACAGAGTAGTACACATTAAAGAGGACAGATGGACATCCAATGAATATGGATGGCAGAAACATATGTTTCTAGCTTAAGCATCAAAAGTCCTTACCTTGAGAACATAAGAGCAGGGCCAAACTGACACACGTTAGCCTCCACATCTTCACAATCCGTCTCTTCTCTTGCATATAGGATGGAGATGGTGGATTTGATTCTCTTTGCTCACAAAACCTTTTTATATTCACTTCTCTGCTTGACACTCTAATTACTGTAATGTCACACTAATCCATTTTTATGTTTTTATTGCTCCTTGCCCTGTGTTCATAATGCAGGCCTGTTAAACATGCATTCCAGAACTAAATTAACTAAATAAGGATCTTAAACGCAAGTTTTGTTTTCAGAGATTAAGAGTTTTGTTAATTTCGCTCTAATTTGAACAGGGTGTTTATTATACTCACCCTCATTTTGTTCCAAACCTGTTTGACTTTTAACAGTGGAACAGAAAAGCAGAGGTTAGGAATGACACAGCAGTCACCATTCACTGCATGGGGAAAAAATATATAATTTTCAGTTTTGGGATGAACTATATCTTTAAGAACTGTTTTGTTTTTGTTTTTTTTTAAGATTTAAAGTAAAATATAAAGAATAAATAACAAAATATTATACTAGAAGTAGATACATATAGCCAAGTGTTGTTGCAAAAATAATAAAAGTTACATTCAAAATTCTGTGTATGTGATCAAATATTCTGTTTGCCTTACATTGATTTCCTCCTATCATGGCCAGAAAGTAACTTTTCCATTAAGGTGCAAAATTTGATTTCCAGGGGCATCAAACACATAAGAGCATTCAATATTTTAAACTGTTGTCAATAACAATCGACTAACAATAGAATAGAATAGAATAGAATAACAATATAATTTAAAATTGTATCTAAGTTAGGCTATACATGTAAAAACAGGAGCTCATAGGCCTGCAGTATTATAACGAAAATTATTATTGTACATTATTGCTCTTTATTTTGTAATAATGATTATTAATAGCGATACAGAAAACATATAGCATTTTTTGGGCACGTCACATTCTGGCTTCATAGACAAACATGTTGGTCCATGACCTTAGATTAGTCTAGCACAAGTTGTGCCAAAACGAATTACTAACCGTTATAATCACTGAAGCTACGAAATTAATCTTTTATTTACGTCGTATCTGCACTTTTTTTGAGGGAATCCGCGGACGTGTGCGCTCATCAACAGCTCCTACGTTTTCAGCGCGGACTAATCTAAGCGCCTCTTATTGGCCAATGCATTCCTAAGTTCAACAGAAATGCGTTCGATTGGTTATAAGGCTCAACGCTGCACAAAAGAGCACATAAAGGAATCTGATGGAGTGGCGAGATGTAATTCCGCGAATTGATGCTTTTCATTCGTTTTCACATTTTATTTTAATCAGCCGTAATACGTTGTTTAACTATGCAAAGGCATTTTTTGCCCCTTTTGTTTTGAATTTATGGGGCTTTTTTCATTTTAGGGGCATTTTGCAACAAGCCCTCTTAATTTGCGACCCTGATTTATATATATATATATATATATATATATAAATTCTTTAATAATTAAATGATCCAAAATATACCTGATAAATGCAAAACAATATGTTAGAGAATGAGAGCTGATTATTTAGAGGAGACACACGTCACCACACAGCAATTAAGCTAATCTCAGTTTATCTGGATTTGTGACAAACAGGTACAAAAAAGGTGTTTTCGAAACACACAAATACAAAAATGACAGTATTTGCTAATCTGAGATGATAATTATGATCTAAATGCAGCATGTGGCAATCAGAAATTTTACAATGTCATTGTAAAGTGTTACAGAGGGCATGGGAATAAATAGGTGAATCAGTTGCAGCTGTAGTGCTCCAGGAATTTCAGTTTCATTTTTTAATTAAACTATGAAGTTCAGTCAATGACTATAATTTTTTTAGGTGTTTAATAATCTCAGAAAGCAAGCAAGAAAAACAATAAATATCAACTCATTTTTTCAACACAACATTCATTTGAATTTCTGTCTCTTTCTCTATGTATGTATGCATCTATCTATCTAGCAGATTTCAGTAATATGCTGTGTAAAATATAATGTTAAATGAGTGTTTTTTGAAAATATATATTTATAAAAGTGACGTAACTTATTATAATTACATCATCTTTACCTTGTTGTACAGTACACAAACAGCATAAATTCAAAATGCATACATTGTTATAACAAATATAATGTGAACTTCTTACACAATTTTTAGAGATTAATAAAATGTCTGAAATAAAAACTTGCATTTAAGATGTTAAGAAGTAAATTTAGTTCCAGAATGCATGTCTAACAGGTCCGCATTATGAAAACAGGGTGAGGAGAAGAATATGATATTAAAAATGGATTAGTGCAACATTAAAGTGATTAGACAAATGGCGAGCAGAGGCTGGAGAAGTTAATATATAAAGGGGTTGAGAGAGCAAGGAGAACCAAATTCACCATCTCCTTTCATTCTACAAGAGAAGAGACAGTTTGCAAAGATGTGGAAGCTAATGTGTGTCGGTTTGGCCCTGCTCTTATGTGTTCAAGGTAAGGACTTTTACTTGCTTGGGATATAGTTAGAGGATGCCACACATAGCTGGATGTCCATGAAATCTTTCCTATTTAATGTGTGCTGCTCTGTCTCTTCCACTACAGGTTCACTTTCTCAGCTGAACGGTAAGAGTTTGTCTCCTTCTTCATATGTATCACATAGTTTTATAGAATTGCATATGTGAACAACCTAATCTCTGTTTCTCTCACAGTTTGTGGACAGGCTCCTCTAAACACCTGTATTGTTGGTGGTGTGAATGCCACTGAGGGTTCATGGCCGTGGCAAGTCAGTCTGCACAGCACCAACTATGGAGGTCATTTTTGCGGAGGCTCCCTCATCAGCAATGAATGGGTGCTCACTGCAGCTCACTGTTTACCTGGGTAAGATTCACCTAAACACACATACCTGTTTTGTTTTAATTCACAGAATGTACATTTTCTCACTTTTTCTGTATGTATTTAGTGTCACCGCATCCAGTTTGCGTGTGTATTTGGGAAGGAGGACACAGCAAGGAATCAATGCCAATGAAGTTAGCAGAAATGTCACTACGATCATCAGCCACCCCTCCTATGACAGGAACACAAAAAACAATGACATCGCTCTGCTCCGGCTGTCCGCCCCAGTCACCTTCACTAACTACATTAGACCCGTGTGTCTGGCGGCCCAGGACAGCGTCTTCCCTGCTGGCACCAGCAGCTGGATCACAGGCTGGGGAGATATTCAGTCTGGAGGTACAAACACATGCAAACCCATTAATTCACGTATGCATTCACTCCTAAATTCATTAATTAATAATTACGTGTGTTTTGGTGTTTAGTGAGTTTGCCTGCTCCCGGGATCCTGCAGGAGACTGTGGTTCCAGTTGTGGCTAATGATCAGTGCAATACTCTTCTGGGCTCTGGATCTATTACCACCAACATGATCTGTGCTGGTTTAATGGAGGGAGGCAAAGACACCTGCCAGGTACATCAACCAACCAGATTAAAGGAACACTCCCCTTTTTTTTTAAAATAGGCTCAGTTTCCAACTCCCCTAGAGTTAAACAGTTGAGTTTTACCATTTTCGAATCCATTCAGCCGATCTCCGGGTCTGGTGGTAGCACTTTTAGTATAGCTTAGCATAGATCATTGAATCTGATTAGACCGCTAGCATCAATATTTTTCCTATTTAAAACTTGACTCTTCTGTAGTTACATTGTGTATAAAGACGGACGAAAAATGAAAAGTTGCGATTTTCTAGGTCGATATGGCTAGGAACTATACTCTCATTTCAGCGTAATAATCAAGGAACTTTGATTTTGTGAGTTTGTGTAGATGCAGAGTTGCAGCCGGCAGAGTTGATGGCTGCGTAATATCATTGCACCTGCTGCACCCATGGTACGGCAGCAAAGTTCCTTGATTATTACGGTGGAATGAGAGTATAGTTCCAAGCCATATCAGCCTAGAAAATCGTAACTTTTCATTTTCTATCAGTCTTAGTACACGATGTAACTACAGAAGAGTCGAGTTTTAAACAGAAAAATATCATCATTGTATATGGTCATTTTTGAGCGAGATGCTAACGGTCTAATCCAGGGGTGTCAAACTCCGGTCCTGGAGGGCCGCAGCCCTGCAGAGTTTAGATGCAACCCTAATTAAACACACCTGATCCAACTAATCAAGTCCTTCAGGCTTAATTGAAAACTGCATAGAATGTGTGTTGGAGCAAGGTTGGAAAAAAACTCTGCAGGGCTGCGGCCCTCCAGGAACTGAGCTTGACACCCCTGGTCTAATCGGATTCAATGATCTATGCTAAGCCATGATAAAAGTGCTACCGCCAGACCCGGAAATCAGCTGAATGGATTCAAAAACTGTAAAACTCAACTGTTTAACCCTAGGGGAGTTGGACAATGAGCCTATTTTTAAAAAACGTGGAGTGTTCCTTTAAGCATGCATATCCACCCTGGTGAAAAAAACCAGCACATGCTGGTTAGGTATGTTTTGATGCTGGTTTAAGCTGGTCCTTAGCTGGTTTATGCTCAAGGATCAGCATAAACCAGCAAAGGACCAGCATAAACCAGCCAAGGACCAGCATAAACAAAAAAAAAACAGCTTAAACCCATATCGAAACATACCTAACCAGCATCCCAGCATCAAAACATACCTACCAGCATATGCTGTTTTTTTCACCAGGGCAGACATATCTGAAATGTCCCAAAAAACAAGAACTTCTCCTCTCTGTTTTTCTGTAGGGTGATTCTGGTGGTCCAATGGTGAGCAAGCAGTGTTCAGTGTGGGTTCAGTCTGGTATCACCAGCTGGGGTTATGGCTGTGCCGATCCCAACGCACCTGGTGTTTATTCCCGTGTGTCACAGTATCAGAATTGGATCACCAGCAATGTTGGCAGCAACCTGCCGGGTTTTGTCACCTACAACCCTACAACCACATGCCAGTCTGGTTCTACAGTCTCACCTGCTTCTACTACCTCCTCAACTACTACTACTACTACTACTACTACTACTACTACTACTACTAAACCACCAACTACTACCATCCCAAATACTTTTACTACCTTAAAACCAGCAACTACTGCTGTACCCAATTACGGTAACTCTTTTTCATACTCTACACACTTACACATATATCCTGAAAGGGATAGTCCACCCAAAAATGACAATTCTGTCTTCATTTACTCCTTCATGTCAATCCAAACCTGAATGCATTTACTTTTTCTGTAAGAAAACATGTTTTGAAGAATGTTGTTACCTAAATAGTTTTGGTTACTACTGACTTTTTTTGTCTATACATTAAGGGTCAAGTCAAGGGCAGCAGATTTCATTTACATTACTTACTTCTCCAGATAATGCTTGATAACGTCTTTTTGTTCTAGCCTCAACTTCTTGTGTCGGCCGATGTGGTGAGAAATTTGACTTCCGCAACCGCTGCAACTGCAATCCTCGCTGCTTCATAAACTGCTGCGTGGATATTAGGATATGCAGTAAGTCCAAATACACACACAAATAAGTGTTCGTAATTCTGAAACACAAACTGAACATGATTAAAATTCTGAAAATTGCATTCTGTGCAACAATCTCATGCATCAAGTACAGGTTATAAAACTGTTTTTAAATCAGTATAGAATGAATTCATTTTAAATTAATTTCTTCAAAATATATGTGTAATGAAAGTCTAATTTCTTTTCCTCTTCAGACTAATGATTTATTTATTGTATTGATGTGTCAAAGTTGTGCCTAAATTCATTTTATAGAACATACAAAGCCATACAAGCAGAATATATCATATCATTACTTGATAAAATAATTCGGGTCTTGTTTATAATTTGTATTGTTGAAAGAACTAAATAAATACTTTGCATCATCTGTCTTGTAATGTCTTTTCTGTTATAAATCACACCAGTGGCGGTGGATGAAAGGTGTTTGTAGTGTCATGGTACAAACCACATGCTTTTGTATAACTACAACAAGGATGTACAAATATAAAGTGGTGATTGCTCAAAACTCATCTAAAAGAGTAGATATAAAAAAAATATGATCAGACTGTATGTGTAGAACTGATATGTAGAATTGTAAGTTGCAGTACCATCCGAGAAAACCACACTGAGCTTCTACACAGAGAAACCCTCACCCTCATTTTCCCTCACCAATAATGAGGAGGTCATCCTAGCTTTTCAAAGATGTATCTGCTGTGTAAAAAAAAATGGATCTAGGGTAGAGATACAGAGACATGCAAAGAGAAAGTTTCTATAACTCAGCTCATAGAAAAGCATGAACGGATAAAATGCATACTTTAAATGCAATGCAAGTTGCTTTGGATAAAAGCGTATGGCAGAATAAATGTAGAACAGTTTTCTGGTAATGACCTCAAGGGAGACAACAAAGGCCCATTTCCAACGCACTGAATATGTCCCAAGAAACCCATTTTTTAAAATGGTTTTAATGGTTAAAAGTTGATGGTTTGGAATAGTATTTGTAGTGGAAACCATAAGAATTTCTGTGGTGGTTTTTTTTTTTTTTACAGCAGGATTATAATAATATTACTAAGATAAACAGAAAAGTAAGTTAAATAAGCCTGTATGAAATATTTACGCCATTATCTCTACGTTTTCTGTGTAACAGTTTGGTTGTTTTCTGTTTCCAGAAATGATTACTACCAACTTTCACATCCTCACAAAGTGCATCTTCTAAAAACATGTTTTCTAAGTGAGGGTGTGATGCCTACATGCCCCCGTGACAAATCCCTGACGCTTTCATCCGGGACTCTTTCACCAGAACACTCTCCAACATGGCGGCGTCAGGTGAGAATAATGCGCTCTCTCGCTCTGCCTTCATTTGCAGGCTTCTTTGCGAAACAGATCTAAACAAGTTTGTATAACACTCTTGTGTTCAACCGTAATGGTTACGGCATTCACTGTGTGCGTTTTTCAAAAACCGCACTGCTAAATATAGTGGAAAAACACTGAAAGCATGAAGGATTAGTCGTATTGGGGAAGCCGTATGCTCAAATGAATTAGCCAGTTTGCTAGCGGCCAAATCATGTGCTTCGTCTGTCTTGTTCCCCTCCGGAGTTTAAGGACGGGACGGGATTTCGCAAACGGATATACGGGTGTTTTAATGTACGTGGTAGTTTATAATGTTAATGTACATTTAGTTTTTATATTGTGGTAAATGAAGTGCCTGAAGTTCTGGATGGTGCTAATAACCCGTGCTTGGCGCGCATGCGCAGTGCGGTATAGAGGAGGGACCGGAGAGGTCACCACGTGTGTGGAGCCGTGGACAGAACTGAAATAAACGCTTTCTCACCTTTTTAAAAGAATAGCGATTGTGTTGCTGATTTTTAATTCATTTTAGTGACTCGGGGGGTTTTATGTGTTCACCGAAAAGATCTGTTTACGGCTTTATTCAGTGCAGTTACGTCATTACGCCTGTAGGAGGCGAGTGTCTTTTTCTTTCGAATAAAATGGAGTCATTCATGACCAAAACATCGTGTATTATTCTGTATTAAAATTTACGTGTTAAGAGTTCTTTAAAGATACTTGTGTTTAAGCAACCAAAAAATAAGTTAACAAGTGTTTCCAAAGCTTGTACAACCAACCAGATGGACAGAACTTATGCAAGTACAGCTCTTATGTTTTTGAATGAGGAAAGTCTGAATTATCTAAAGCTGTTTGTTAATGTTGCATCTGAATGACATTTCAAATCAGTAGTAACATTTGATACCAGCAGTTTCATAAATTTTCCTTCTGAGCTTTTTCAGGCCGGTCCAGCTAATGCATATACAAGTTGTAGTGTAAACAAACATAATGTGAGTGTGCCTTATGCCACCTTTTTTCCCACATTGCATAGTGTTGTTAAAGTGTCTTTTGCACAAGGTGTGACATTGCTCACTGGTATAAAAGCTATTAACGTCTGTTCTGGGTTTCATGTAATTTAATAAAGGGTATTAAGAGGTTTTACCTGGAAATCCTGTACAAGGGTAGTGAATAAACAAATGGTGAGATAATAAGCCTCTCTATTTTTTGCATAGTCATGCTTTGTCTGTTATCTGTGTCACCATGTGGCCCAGCTAGGGTGGGAACGTTAAAATGTTCCGAATGGTAATGGTGGCATGAAATTAAAATTCACCCTATCTGTTTTCCAAATGCATGTTAATAATCGTATTGTAAACATTACTTTATCCAAATGTCATAACTCTGACCCAGTCTTCTGGTGAAATGACAGATTTCTGTCTGATTAGGTATGCTGGACTTCTCCAATCATTTTGTCCGTTTAAAGTATAGTTCAAACAAAAATGAAAAAATTTTCATCACTTACTCTCAAGTTGTTCAAAACATTTATGAGTTTCTTTATTCTGTTAAAGATATTTGGAACGTTGGTAACATTATGTCAACTTCAATTGATCAAATAACGAAAGACCTCAGTTTTGGCGTTCTCAAAGCATCTGTTTTTCTTTCTTTAGCTAAGAAGAATAAGAAGAAGGGAAAGACCCTGACCCTGAATGACTTCCTTGCGGATGATAGCAGTGGCAACGCACCCCCCAGTTACCCCAGCGCAAAGACCACCAGCTGGGCAGACGAGACCGATGACTTGGATGGAGATGGTAAGTAAAGGCTGGAATGCACTACGTGACTGAAAATCTGAAGAGCCCTGTTACTAAGAGACTTACGACAAATGAAAACAATATGTGTTCTAAGATTGACTCAAAATATCAAACTATGTTTGATGTCCTCTGACTGAATGAAATCATAGTCTGAATTATGAGTAATAATAATTGTTTAGGTTGCTGTGTGTGTGTTTTTTTTTTTTTTTTAGGGCTGCACAGTTAGGACAGAATTTTGTGGTTCTGTCTCAATGTGGTTATAAAATAATAATATAAAATTATTATAATTATTATTGTTATTATAAAAAAGATAGTAATATGTAGAATGTTTTAATCTAAAACAAATATGTATGTAATTTTTACAACTGTAAAATGATCCTGGTCTTTGTCTCAATTAATTCTGCAGCCCTAATATGAAGCTAAAAAATTGTTTGTGGCAGGCAGTCATCGATTCTGTGAAATTTTCTGACGCCTCCAGACTGTAAATCGTTGCAAGAATATTGTCAAAAGTCAAGTGTATCCCAGCCTTAAACGAGATGTTCACTTCCAGAACAAACATTTACAGGTAATTTACTTACCCCCTTGTCATCCAAGATGTTCATCTTACCTTCTTCAGTCGTATAGATATTTCAAGATCTTTTCTTCATATAATGGACTTCTATGGTGCCCCCGAGTTTGAATTTCAAAAATGCAGTTTAAATGCAGCTTCAAAGGGCTTTAAGCAATCCCAGCAGAGGATTTTTAACCTCAAATGCTCGTCTTGTCTAGCTCTGCATGAACTCTGTGTATTCCGGTTTATGACAGTTAGGGTGAGTTGAAGAACTCTCATAAAAACCTCATTTTCTTCTCCAACTTCAAAATCGCCCTACATCGCTGGATCGGTACTTCTGTCGCAATGTAGGACGATTTTGTTGGAGGTGAAAATAAGATGGGAGTTTTTTGACACTGTATTGAACTGGAATACACAGCGTACACGCAGAACTAGACAAGACAAGCATTTGAGGTTAAATGGTATACAAGTTGTCAATTTTTTTTTGAACATAACCGATCGCTTTGCTAGATATGACTCTTCTTCATCATGTGTATTGGTTAGAGCCCTTTGAAACTGCATTTAAACTACATTTTGGAAGTTCAAACTTGGGGGCACCATAGAAGTCCACTATATGGAGAGAAATCCTGAAATGTTTTCCTCAAAAACAATAATTCCTTTATGACTCATTTATAATTCTTTATTAAGAAAGAAAGACATGAACCTCTCGGATGACAAGTGGGTGAGTACATTATCTGTAAGTTTTTGTTCTGGAAGAGAACTTCTCCTTTAAGAAGGCAAAATGCTAGGGTTGGTACAATGTAAGTTCCAATGCATTTTGGGATTCATGCAATGAAATTACATTTTGTGGTGGTCAAGTTCTATTCTCCTCCTCTTTAGTCTCAACGTCCTGGCATACTGTGGAGGATACGTATCGAGCTCCTCCCATCGATCGCTCCATTCTGCCGACTGCGCCTCGTGCGGCACGGGAACCAAACGTTGACCGCTCTCGGCTGCCACGCAGCCCACCCTACACTGCTTTCCTCGGTAACCTTCCCTACGACGTCAGCGAGGAATCCATCAAAGACTTCTTCAGGGGCCTAGCGGTCAGTGTTTAAATAATACACTTATATTTTGAGTCTTTCCTAGGAGGGAATATTACTCTTAGCTGCTTGACAAATGCAGGTTTTGTGTAACTGGATGTGTTTTGTCTGTACTCTCAGATCAGTGCAGTGCGTTTGCCACGGGAGCCTAATAACCCAGAGAGGCTTAAGGGTTTTGGCTATGCAGAATTTGATGATATTGAATCACTCTTGCGTGCTCTCAGTCTAAATGAGGAGGTGGGTCGTCAGTAAATACTAATACTGACCTTAGTGCATTGCCTTTGTTTTTTATATGAGTTAACATTGCATTAAATTTGTGTAGAATCTTGGGAACAGACGGATCCGAGTGGATATCGCAGATCAATCCAATGACAAAGGTGAACTGATGATATATTAACTCATTTGCATTGTCTTCGCATTTGCATTTTTTTATTTATTTTTTTTTTTTATAATTGATATTTTCTTACTTCTTCCAGAGAGGGATAGTGGGTCAATGATGGGACGAGACAGGGATAGAGATCGTAGTCGTATGATGGACAGTGGCCCTGATAAGACAGATTCTGATTGGAGAGCACGGCCGAGTGGGGACCAGGATGACGGACCGCGCAGAGATGACGGATACGGGGACAGTAAGTTAAATCGATGCTAACTATATATCTTGCTTAAACCAGTGTTAATTTTTTTTGTTTTAGTCAAAGTCTAGTTTTAGTCTAGTTTAAGTTATTAACCAAATATCATAAGATTAGTTTTTTTTTTTTTTTTTTTAATCAAGGAAAGACCAGTGATTATGTATGCTTTCTTTTTACAACTTGGATACAACATCCTTCATTCTTTCAAGCAGACATATTTATTTGAATACATGAAATATAAATTATTTAACATTAAATTATTGTTATTATTAGACATCATATTTATACAATAACATAACATTTTTGGCCAGATTGTGCAGCTCTACGAAATTGCAATTTTAAATCACAGTGCCAATTTTATTTATTTATTTTTCCCCACCAAATGCATGCATCCCTAATTCTGAGAAACTTTATAAAGCTGTTTTTGGCAGTCAAGGTTAATTAGATTTCTTTTTTAAATCTAATTTGACTAGGGCTGTCACTAACTATTATCTTGGTACTAGAGTAATTAGCCGATTATTCTGACGAATAATCAAGTAATTGGTAACTATAATACTTTTTTTTTGTGGTAATAAAATAGACTTAAATGAACAATAGCCTTCAAAAATTACTTAAAATACATGTATAATAGCAATGATGCAATAATTAGTTAAAATAAAGTATCCAAAGTAAGTAATCATATGGTTTTATTGAACAAAACTGTTCAAATACATTGTGTTCTAAACAATAGAGCTAATGTACATTTTGCATTATAACAAATGACTGCAGAGGACGCCAATGGCCTGACAATTGTTTTTACACTTTACTGCATAATCTAATCCTTGTTTAATATTGACTAAACAACATTTCTTTCAAATGTCCACTTAATCTGTAATATTTGGCATTTTTTTAATGACAGAAATGCTAAAGCCACTGTAATTTCTTGAATATGTGGACATCAAAATGTGTAAGCTTAGAATGAGGATTTGAGTTTTTATTTTGAAATTGCAATGAACAGTTAGCATATGGAGAGAGATACTAATGTATTCTCCTGTGTTTTGCATGGGTTTATAAATGATTTGCCTTACAAATCTGATGAATTTGCGCACATTGCGTTCCCAAATGAGTGTTATAATAAACCCAAACTTGCAATATTCAGAGGTGGAGTTTGGAAGTTCAGTTATTTGAGTCTGATGTGAATTTACAATAGCATTATGCTTTATGATTTATAAATGGTTTTTATTCCTCAAATCGAATTGAGGAATCGTGATAGCCCTAGATTTGACTATGTTAACATACTGTTGTTTGTATTTTATGTAACTCGTTGTGGTATCTTCTGCAGGGTCACGTGACCGCTATGAATCGGACCGATTCAGAGATGCTCCAAGACGTGATGATCGTTATGACAGTGGTCGAGATCGATTCAGTGGCAGAGATCGCTACGATGACAGAGGTAGCAGAGACTATGATCGTGGAGGTTTGTAGTGTTTCGTCCATTGGTTTCACACAAAACATTGCTTGTTTTTTCTTATATGATACCCAAAATTAATGTAAATGTTAGTGCAAGTTAATTTCTCTTAGTGTTTTTTATGTTATTGATTGCAGTTTGTTTTTTAAGTAATGCAATGGTTGTGATTGTCTTAGGTTATGACTCACGTGGTGGAGGACGGCGAGGATTCAGCAGTGGCTTCAGGCGAGACTATGAAGACCGGCGAGATGGAGATCGCTATGGAGATCGAGAAGAGCGTTTAGACAGGAGGGATGATGGACGAGATGAGAGGGGTACATGAGACACAACGATAATGCAGAAATTACACACTTCAGCTTTAAAGATTCAAGTCTGATACCAAGAACGTTGTCTCTAATCGTATGAAATTTTTTGTTCCAGGCCCTCCACAGAGGCCCAAGTTAAACCTGAAGCCACGGAGCATCCCAAAAGAGGAGGAACAGAGTGGAAGTTTGTCACCCCAGAGCAACACGGCTAATTCCAGCAGGGCTTCCTCTATATTTGGGGCAGCCAAACCTGTGGACACGGCCGCCAAGGAGAGAGAGGTGGAAGAGAGGCTGAAGAAAGAACAAGAACGACTGCAGAAACAGTTGGAGGAGGATAAGAACAGGCCCTCTGAGAGACGACCACGAGACCGGTGAGAATGGGTGGATTGATGGGCTGATGTAAAAAGGCTTTTCCAAACGTGGGTGCTCACAAGTGAACCGCACTCAGGTTTACTTGGGGAAAGGTGGTCTGTAGTGTGAAAATAGGCTAAAAGTGAATGCCGTAGTGATCTTGAAATAAAATACAGCTCAGGAACATCTGGAGTCTCTGAAAATGTAAATGAAATTGTGATAAAAGAGTATTTAGACAATTTGTGGTTGAAGTTCTCATGTTTTTTTTTTTTTTGTTGTTGTTTTTTTTCTAGAGAGTCTAGTTGGAGGAATGAGGAGCCATCTAAAGAGCGTCGACGCACAGGAAGTGAATCCTCACAACCTAAAGGTAATACGTTTATGCATGTTTAGTGTTGTCAAAAAATTAATCATAATTGATCGCATCCAAAATACAAGTTTTTGATTACATAATATATGTGTGTATGCTGTGTATATTATGTATATATAAATACATAAACATACAGTATGTTTTGAAAATATTTGCATGTATATATTTATATTCATATAATTGATATTATATATATATATATATATATATATATATAACTATTTTTAATATATAATCAATTTTCTTAAATATATACATATGTGTGTGTATTTATATATATATATATACATAATAAATATACACAGTACACATACGTATATTATGTAAACAACAACCTATTTTGGATGCAGTTAGTCACAAATAATCGTTTGACTGCACTAATTTTAACTTGTTACTTTTTGGCTGATTCTTATGACTTTTAATGAACCGAGGCCAGATTCATTTCTTCAGATTCATTTTTTGAGTTATATAAAGTGTGTGCTGTTTATTTTAATTACTGACTAATTAAATAAACTGACATGTATAGCTGACATGGTGCTAAATTATAAAGTATAAACAGTTATTAAAGTATGTATATTCCTAATATTACAATCCTGATGAATTATATATATTTTTATATTATTGCTGATGACTAAAAATGAGGCCCTTATGATACATTTTCTATAACTATACTGTTCTATAACAAATCTTTTATAGTCATAAAAAAAGCTTGTAGAAAGGCTAAATTAGCTTTCTTTAATTGCGTTGAATTAATGACAGATAGTGTTTAAAGCAGTGTTATTAACTAAAACTAGGAAAATATTTTCTTTAATTAAAATAAAGCTAAAATAAAATGTAAATATTAGATGAAAAATTTAAATTGCTGAACCTTTAAATTAAATTAAATTAAAAAATTGAAAACCGAAAATGTTCTAGGGATGTAATGATATTAACAATAGCAAAACTGCCTCAATATTATCGTGGTCACATGACGATATGAAACGATAGGTCTTCCGAGCAAAAAAAAAGTGTAGTTTTTAAAATGTTTAAACTTCTTATTGTAACATAAAAGGTCTTTAAAGTTGTGTTTTGAGCCATTGTGCTTTGACACCGTATCTGTCACATGAACTAAAACGAAAGCAGAATATGGTTTAATCCACTTTGCATAGTAATTGTGGCTTTATCTAGTCTTTTTTTTTAGCTGCGCGTTTTAAAGTTTCTTAGTTAAGAACATGGATTGGATCTGTTAATTCTGAGCTCTCAAAGTGCATTAGATAGAGTACTTTAACTTTAAAATGTACAGAATGTTCATTTTTTTCCAATTCATTGTTTTTTGTTTTTTTTTAAATATCGCAATAAATTTCGTTTCATGGACTTTATATAGACAATATTGTCTATATAAAATAAATAATAATATAATAAAATAAAAGCTAGTTCAAAATATTAATATATAAAAAAACACCATGGTTTAAAAATGTCTACAGTGATAGTAGAAATACATCTCCATTTCAAACTTTTATTTCAAGCAAATATGGCTACAAAAGAAAAAGGTCCTGCCAGTAGTTAACAAAGTGTTAGTTAAATACTTGTCTTGTGTATCTGTGATGTTCAGGATCTAGGTGTCAAGATGGTGAACATTCAGAGAATGAAGTCTTCAGTGGACAGGAGGATGAGCCACTCTCTCCTGCAAGTCCATCACCCTCTCCCAGTCAGGGAGGGCTCCCACTGAAAGTAATGCCAGCTCCTCCCCCTAAAGAGAACGCCTGGGCCAAACGCAGCACAGGGGGCGGTGCTAATGAGAAGGAAGGACCGACCTCAGCTGCCCCTAGCAACATGAGCGCTCTTAAACCCAACAGGTGTGATTTCTCCCAAAAGTTATGAAAATACATGCATAAAAAACACAATGACAAAGCACAAGTAACACTGTGCTTTTTGTCTCTGTCCATCATTGTTTCTCTAGGTCAGTGGAAGAGGGAGTATCGGGCAAAGGTAAAAGTCTCCACATTAACACCTGAAGAGTGTAAAAAATTGCATGAATGTAGAGTTTTCTCAATTGTCTGTTGTACTGTTTGCTAGATGAAAATCGGGTTGATGGCGTTCGAAGGGATAAAGCTGCGCCTCAGGGAAGAGGGAGGAGGAGGAGGAGGAGGAGGAGGAGGAGGAGGAGGAGGAGGGAGGAGGAGGGAGGAGGAGGAGTTGGGAGAGGAGGAGGAGGTCGGGGCGAGGAGTTGACTGCCCAAACAAAGACAAACGGAGAGAACCTGCAGACAAGTGAGGCGGCGTACTTGTACTGTATAAATGTACACAAGTCCATTAACATCACACTGGCTTGAAGCGCATTATCTGAAACTGTAAAATATAGTTAGTAGGGCTGTCACTAACGATTATTTTGGTAATCAAGTAATCTGTCGAATTCTAAATTTTTTTTGTAGTAATAAAAACAGACCTAAGCGAACAGTAGCCTTTAAAATGACTTAAAATACATATAATAGCATCAAGGCAATATAAATTAGTTCAAATAGAGTATCAAAAGCAAGTAATCATATGGTTTTATTGAACAGAACTGTTAAATTCATAATGTATTATGAACAATAGAGCTAATGTACATTACACATTGTAACAAATGCCTGCAGAGGGCGCCAACGGCCTGATGATTTGTTTTCTACACTTTACTGCACAATCTCCTTGTTTAATATTAACTAAACATTTAATTCAAATGTCCACTTAATCTTTAATATTTGGCCTTCATGACAAAAATGCTATAGCCACCATAATTTTTTTTGAATATGTGGACAGCAGAACACGTAAACTCAGAGTGAGGGTTTGAGCTTTTATTTTGAAATTGCGATTAACAAGTTAGCATGTTTAGAAAGAAATTGATGTATTCTTCTGTGTTTGTGTACATTTATAAATGATTTACTTTACACATCTGATGAAATGGTAGACGTTGCGTATAGGTGAACATTATAATAAACCCAAACTCACAACAATATGCAGAGATGGAGTTTGAGACCCTCCACAGAAGTAAATGATAAAAGTTTGTGTGGAGCAGTATTTACTGTGAAAGGAGCTGCTCTGATATGCATGTAATCTACAGGCATGTAAATAATAAAAGCGCATGTATTAAACCACGCATATTTAGTTGAATCGTAGCTGAATTTGTGAATTCACAATAGCATTATGCTTTATTATGATTTTAAATGTTTAATATATCACGCAACCTTGGAAAATGATCTAATAATGCTTTTTATGGACTCTCGTTGATGGAATGTGCCACTTCCAGTATTTTGTCAGTTATTCGGCACAGACAAAATGCAACCTTTTTTTTTAATCGAATACTCATATCGAATAGAGGAATCGTGATAGCTCTAATAGTTAGATTAAAAAAAAAATAATGATAGACTTTTCTGTATATTGAAAGTGAATGTAGAATATAAAAATAGTCTATACAACTAGCGTTTTATTGCAAATTAAGCTGTAAGAATAAAATGCTGTTAGAAAAAATACTCAACACTGGGGTTGGGCTATATGACCAAAATGTTAGCACAATTTTTTTTTTTTTCCATGTTGTACAAAATTAATATTCATCACAATATTCATTTGCCATTGCTGGGGAAGAAAATGCTTTCCACATGTTTGTAATATCTTGAGAATAAATGTAAACCCCCAATTTGTTACTTCACAATTAAACTCCCCAAATTATATGTTTCAGTTTGCGTTTGAGAGTAGTTGTTCTCAAATCAAACAGGAAAGATCATGAAGTGACTGACTCTCAGAGCAGCTCTGGAGATGAAGTACATGTGTAAATGTCCTTATATATTTAGATGCAGATGCTCAAAACACAGTGAGCACTTTTGCGTTTGTGTAGTAGATGAAACCACACCATTAATTTACAAAGAGACATTCACACATAGTACAGGCAAACTTGGCAACATGTGCTAGCTGGCTGTTTTCATGGGGTTTTTTTCTGCTTTTTGATAGGCTGTTATCCATATCAAGTCTTAGTGTCCAAAGCTTATCATCACTATTGACATAAATGTAATTGTGATCTTGATATAATATTGTTTATCTGTTCTTTAACCCTTTCATGTATTTCAATTGACAGGAAGGAGGTCAAACGGGAACGAGATCCCAGAATAGCCTCAGAACCAAAGAAGCATGAAGAGAGCACTCCTCCTGTGAGTACTTCATCTGGTCCTGACCCCTCAATGAGTAGATGTAGTCTACATTACAAAAAAATTAAATCTCAAAAACCATCATCCCACTGTTGTGTAGGACTTGTGGAATCTGCTAATTCAGAGAAAAATACTGGAAGACACTCTGAATTGCTCATCACAAACATTGAGGTCATAAACTTTGTTTTTGTCCCTACAGCAGTTCAGCTCCGCAAGTAAGTATGCTGCCCTGCTAATGGATGGAGACCCGGGAGAAGACGATGGAGAGGAATGAACAATTAGGAAGGCTCAACCAACTACAGAACAGAAGAAAAAGAGCAACTGAACGATCAAATGAGGGGTTCGAGTTTCCTCATGCTGAGGGAGTGGTGTAGCTTAAGCGATGATGGCTAAGAAACCCACAATGTTATTCTCTGTCACGTTTATGGAAATTTATACAGATGTTCCTAAAAGTGGCCCATTTTAATTAAAAATAAAATAAAACAAATCAGTGCAGTACGTAGATAAATACATTCATACATGGTAGACATTTGAAAATCATTGTTAATTTGAAAGTCATTGTTATAATAAAAAATGTATGATACTGTAACTTGTCTATGGATTCTTTTGGTTAGCTGTCAGCTGTTGCAATATGAAGCATAGTAGCTTATTTAATTATTCACTCATAATGCTCACTATTGTGTTGTAATGCCATAAACCATGGTGCATTTTTGTTGATATGGGTCTTATGTGTCTAATCTCCCACTGAAGAGAGTTGATGGTTAGCAGAGAGGGCAGAAACACCCACAGAACTTAGGCGTATGCCATAGGATAGGCTTTCCATTCAAATCCTTTAAAAGCTTCAGACTGAAACTCAAGGTTTCTGCTATCATCTTTTGTTCATCCATTCACCTCAAACCTGTGTCACATTATGTTCTCAAAAGCCAGGATAGTGAACTCCCTTAAACCAATGTAATGGTCCAACACTGAGGCTATGCAGATCCTCCCAGTCCCTTGGTGATTGAGTTTTGAAAAGCTATCCAAGACCCTTAATGCTTTTCCTTCCCAGGGACTATATTATTATTTACCTAATCATAAAAATATGACTGCATGAAAATCTTCAGTCGGGCTGAATGTGTGCCACAAGAAAATTGGTTTCGTTGCGTTTTAGAGCTGTTTTCTCTTAAGCTTTGAATGATTTTGAGCTTTGTGCGTTTCTCAAGGTGTTTTTCCAATAACTGCTTTATTGGATGCATTTTACGGCCCATTCTCGGGTGGGAGCTTTGCATTCTTTGCATGGTCACATTGTGCTGTTCATCCATGTTTTCCCAGCTGCCCTAACTGAACCTCTCTTGCATGTAGCCTGATTTAAAGGCTGTTTGATTTTAGAGCTACTGCAATGCATATATCAGCAATTATTTTTATGGAAAGAGAAAATGATCTTGCATTTTCTCATAATATCCTTCATGCTCAGATGGACTCAGTGGTTACATTCCCTTTTATGAGTGCATTACCAATGTGTCCACACATGGAAATGCTGCAGCTCAGTGACAATTAAAAACACTCTCTGGTTTTGTGATGATTCAGATTTGATGAGCGTAATGTTTTTGTCATCCTAATGGCTTTTATTAACAAGCCATAGTTCTCTGGTCTGCTATTATGGTTTCCTTCAGAGCAGAAAATAATATTTGCCTGGCTTCTAGTTAATGGCTAATGATAAACAAAAGTGAAGTCTAATGACTAGAGAGATAGATATATATATCTGCATCCACATCAACACAGAAACACCGCCACTTTAAATGCGATGGTTTCTCATTGGCCATCAGTGTTTTTATTGTTCGTAAGCTGGAAAAAAGATTGTTCTGAAAGTGATTCGAATGATATTGTTCCTCTATGTTGTTATTTATAAAGTTATCATTCTCTATCCTCATATAATTAGAACTATTATTAAAACTGTATATTTATAACTGTTGTTCTTGGTGTGAATGGGCTTTAATGTACAGTTTGTTTTTTTTTTGGTATGAAAATGCACGGTAATTATAATGATTACTCTTTCAGCATTCACTCCAACGGACGATAACATCCTGTTTATTATCCACCTTTTTCTTCAGTACGCAAATAAGCCTATGGGTGAGACTTCCGGTTTATTATAAGGAGATAATGAGAAGAATAACGTACAGTAAAACTGTTTGCATTACAAACCAGGGTGCTCATGACTAAGATAATACATTAAAATAATATGGTAAGACACACCAATTTCTAATATCAAGCAGCAAAACCAGCTGCTTTTTACAGCTAAAAATAGCTGGACAAAGATGAGACGGAAGCCAGACCCATAGAATTTACAAATGGCCCACTCTTAGGAAAAAAAAAGTTGGATAAAGGCGCACTGCCACTTTAAATTCTCGATCTCTTTAACGTCTAGTGGATTATGATTGGCTGTCAATGTTTAAATCGTTCAGCTGTGCAAAAGAATCGTTTATTCTGTGTCCATAAAGTTATGGATTGGCTGTGGTGTGAATTTCCCTTTCCTCATACAATTTGAACTAATGTTAAAACTTTATAGTTACCACTTTTTAGTTATCATCCTTGGCGTAAACGAGTCTTTAGACAAAAGAACTTACCACAGTAACTTACAAGAGTGGTATCGGATGATGAACATGCCGTGATACTATTATGATGGAATTACCACAGTATATATCTTAAAACATTTTAGTACTTCTATTGGTCTTAGCACTATAAATTCGACTGGTAATTGATATTTTAGCATTTTTACCAACGTATAGCAGTTAGACATCTTGGGTGTACGAAACAAAAAGCAGAAGCAAGGTATGTGAAACTGCAGTCCTGTGTGTTTTCAGCCTCTCGTGACAGATGCAGTGCTTTGTGTTTTTAGGGTTGTTTTCTGCTGTCAGGTGCATATATGTGTTGTTTCTGTTGTCTGTAGAATGACAGTTGGTGCTAACTGGTGGTCTCTGCACACAGAACCGACTAGGATGACCTATACAAGTAACCAAAAAACATTTATGTATTGGTAGTGGGTAGGTTTTGGTAACATTTTTATATATTAGTTTTATGTTAGCTCACTTAAATAGTCTTATGTACGCAAACAAACAGTCCATTAAGCCATAAAATGAGCTCTTAAAGTTCTTATAACCTAATTTTATGACTACATGAGCTGCTTTTAATTATGCAATAATCAGAAGAACTTTAATTAATTTCAAATGCAGTATCACACTCCAAAATACTCATATCTAGACACAGTGAGATTTTTAATGTTTTTTAAAGAAGTCTCTTCTGCTCACCAAGCCTGCATTTATTTGATCCAGCATTTATTTTAAGTACAGCAATAACAGTAAATTTTTTTTTACATATTTTTACTATGTAAATTAACTGTTTTCTATTTGAATATTTTTTAAAATGTAATTTATTTCTGTGATTTCAAGGCTGAATTTTTAGCATCATTACTGCAGTCACATTAACCATCAAAAATAATTCTAATATTCTGATTTGATGCTCAAAAAAACATTTATTATTATGTTGAAAACAGCTGAGTAGAATTTTTTTCGGGTTTCTTTGATGAATAGACAGTTCAGAAGAACAGCATTTATCTGAAATAGAAATCTTTTGTAGCATTATAAATGTCTTTTTCATCACTTTCGATCAATTTAAAGCATCCTTGCTAAATTTCTATAATTATTTTCTCCAAAAAAAGAAAAACATATTGACTCAAGCTTTTGAATGGTATAATCTAAAATGTTACAAAAGCTTTTTATTTCATATTTATATTTATGTAATATTTATAAATTATGATATTTGGACCTTTCTATTCATCAAAGTATCCTGAAAAAAAAATCTACTCAGCTGTTTTAAATATTGATAATGATAATAATAAATGTCCTTGAACAGCAAATCAGCATATTAGAATGATTTCTGATGGGTTGTGTGACACTGAAGACTGGAGTAATGATGCTGAAAATTTAGCTTTGATCACAGGAATAAATTGCATTTTAAAATATTTTCAAATAGAAACCATTTATTTTGAATAGTTAAAAATTTCAAAATGTTACTGTTTTGCTGTATTTTGGATCAAATAAATGCAGGCTTGGTGAGCGGAAGAGAAATTACATTAAAATCATTAAAAATCTTTTGACTGGTAGTGTATAATATTTCCATAATTATCTGATATAATTTGTTGTGTTTTCGTCTAGTAGAAGTACACTGAATTATTTAATGAAAATCTTCAACAAGAGAACCTACACATACAGAAGATGCCAAATCTGTCATGTAACCTTCATTAACGAAATTGCAAATCAAATTGTAAACGGAAGTGAAATTCATCTTTTTCTACCTTAGAATGTTGTTGTTTTATATTTTTTTGACACAGAATCTTACAGCTTCTACTGTAGCCTCAGGAAGATGGTGGTCCTTCACCCCTGTATCTCATTTTCAATTCATTTAATTGATGTTACAACTCACCCTGTTTTACATAAACTTTATAATGAATGGAATTTTATTGATGGAAGTTTTTCATGTGCTTCACAGTAACTTATTCATTATTGCACCCACACATGCAGATGCGAGGCGAGTGCTGCTTGGATGGAGCGGATGTGAAGGAACGAGAACAGATGCTTTGTTGTTTCATTCTGCCAATGAAAGATGGAGATGAGGAAGAACAGAAGACCTAATGCTCTCTGTGTGCAGACTTAGGGACTGGGTGGTGGAGAGATGTTGGAACACAAGCCTTAGGGGTTGTGTGAGTGTGTGTGTGTGATGGCTCCCAGTGGGTGACCAGAGCTCGAGTGCCAAAAAAGTGGAAGGGTCTGACGTAAGCCTGCCAAAAACAGCTGCGAGAGAGACGGAGGAGGGCGTTACATAGTGTGCATGTGAGGGGGCAAGAGACAGTTAGAGGGAGGACACCCCGAGAGACACTGAGAGGGAGACCTTGGAAGTGGGAGAGAATGTGTGCAAAAGTAGGTGTGAGAGACATGATTCTGTGTTGGAACTGGACGCTAAGACATTGAGGAACAAGGAGACGTCCTTGAGGAGAAGGGAACCGTAAAACAAGGAGCAACCTGGACTGAAGACTAAGGAAAACAAGGGCTAAAAAAGTGCAAAAGGAGGAATAAAGCAAGTAAGATGGGTTGTGTCTTCAGCAAGCAGCGGTGGGCTAAAGAGAGAAATCCCCAGCTCTCGGACCCTCCGAAAACACGAGACCTCACAGAGGATGCAGAGATTCTCAGCTTAACAGAGGTATGTGTGTGTGTGTGTGTGTGTTTGTGCATGCATGGGGTCATATATAGGTAAGAAGATCACTAGGCAATGAGTGTAGTGGGTCTTTCTCAATGGTTATGTTTTATGTCTTCATAAATCATTTCATATTTGCAATCCTCAAAGTCAGGAGGTCAGTGCAGAACATACGTAAAACATATACAACCTTTATTTTGAATTTATTGGTAACTTTTTAATTAACGATCTATTTCGCATGATATAATGTAGTAATGTTAATGCACCTTATAAAAGTTATCTTAGTAACAATTTGCAATAAGCTTACATTCATTAATTGTAGATAATACATTAGGTATAGTGAACTAAAATAAAAAAAAGTAAAAAAGTAAAATTTGTATAGCATTTATTCATCTAATTTAATGTTAAGCATACTGTTGTTTTATGTTATGTTAATTTATAATACATTAATAGTCATTTTCTAACTTGAAATGTTAAAATGTATGGTGTACAAGTGAACATTAGATTAATAAATTATGTAAGAGTATTATTTTGTTGTTAGTTCATGATACCAATGCATAAAATGCAATAGTTATAATTATTATATTATATTATATTATATTGTTGACTATAATTATAGTTAAATAGTCATGTTAAATTATTATAATGTACTTAAGATCCCTGGATTGGCTTTTTTTTTCCAGATTAAAGACTGCTAGCAGTCAATACATGTTTAAAGTGGCTCTGTTATGTATGTTTATACTGCTTTCATTTATACTTGCTCAAAATGCAGTTTAATAGACATTAAACAAAGTATGAAGTGCATGTAAAGCTGAGTATTTCTGAGAGTATTCCTGTCAATGAACATCCCCCCCCCCACACACATACACTCACTCATAGTAACACTTCCATGTCTGTCATTTGGCGGCAGGTTGACTCTTTGGGGTCAGTCATCTTTAGTATGTTATGTGCCCTTAGAAAACCAGCCTATAGGATGGAAAATGTACGTAAATAGAATATTTCCACTTCCCATAACACATTGTAAGCAGTGACAAACACTTCCATGTCATGTGCTCTGTGCTCTTGAGAGAAAAAAAGGAAAATATATTCCATAACCGCAGACTAATAGCCAGATTAACACACCCATACAAGCCTACACACAAACACATAGGTTTCCTAGGGATCCTGTGGTCAGAAAGACTGGTTAAAAATAGACGGTGGAATTCTGGGACGGTGGAAGCATACCTCGGCCTTCCCACCTGCTCCCGTCTACTCCTGCCGGGAATCTGAGTCTGTATGTGAGTGTAAGAGAGCCAAAACTCTTATTTCAAAATGTCAGCAGCAACAGTAGCAGAGAGAAAACTCTTTTTGTCTCTCTCTCTCTCTCTGTCACGTCTGTTCATTTGACATTGGAAGAATTTTAGTAGCCTAAACAGTTTTGCACTCCTCAGCGAAGAAGAAGTGAGAAGGCATGAGGAGAAAGCTGTGTCTGTGTGTGTTGGATATGTGGAGGGAAATGCTTTATCCATGAGCCAAACTTTGGCTGGAGACAGCGGGAGAGAGAAAGAGAGAGAAAAGGGTGGAGAGCTGAAAAAGTCCTTTATCTAAAACCATGTTTTAAAACCACAAAAGCATGAAACTAGCGTTTTGTTACAGCTATCTGTGTTTTATATCTGGTTGTCACATGCTCAGAATATGCAAACAACCTCTCTGAAAGGAACTTTTGGAGTAGTTGACGAATGAACGGCTTTATATGTGTTTTTAAAAACATACTCTGTTAATGCAGAACACATATTTTCCGTAAAATCTTTAGATTGATTGAGGTGGTAATACAACTCAACTCAAGGAATTGCGCACCACTCTGCTTACAGCATAGCGATTGTTTACTTCCCATTTACAGTCTGTAGATGGCAGCATTGTCAAGTGCTAAACCTAACCATGTGCTATGAAGGCCTACGTTACCTTTCGAAGATGTTGGGTCAGTATTTTTTTTTTTAAGAAATTAATACTTTTATTCGGCAAGTACACGTTAAATTGATAAGAGTGACAGTAAAAATGTTTAAATTGCTACAAAAGATTTCAGTTTAAAATAAATCCTGTTCTATGGAACTTTCTATTTGTAAAAGAATTCTAAAAAAATTACACAACCGTTTTTAAACATTGATAAGAAGATGATAATAAGAAGAAATGTTACTTGAGCACCAAATAAGTGTATTACAATGATTTCTGAAGGATCATGTGACTGAAGACTGTTGAAATTTCAGTTTTGCCATCACGAAAAATAATTACATTTTAAAATATTTTCAAATAAAAACATATTATTTTAAATTTTAATTTTTTTTAAAACAATATTACTGTTTTTATTGTATTTTTAATTAAATAAATGCAGCCCTGGTGAGCGTAAGAGACTTCTTTCAAGAATATGAAAAATCTTACTGACCCCAAACTTTTTAACAGTAGTATATATAATTGTCTTAAGAAACATTTTTTTAATCAATACATTTGTTTTATTAACAAAATGTTATAAATAGTATTGAGTGGGTTAAAGTTGTTTTTTAGTGTTTAGCTTTTTGTATTTTTTTATATTGTACACTATATGTACACTAGCAGTCCAAATTTTTAATTTTAAAACAGCAAGAATTTTAATGCTTTTTAAAGAAGTCTCTTCTGCTCACCAAGCCTGCATTTATTTGATTCAAAGTAGAGCAAAAACAGTAAAATTATGAAATATTTTGCTGTTTAAAATACCTGTTTTCTATTTGAATATATTTTAAAATTTTATTTATTCCTGTGATCAAAATTTTCAGCATCATTACTCCAATGTTGCATCCTTAAGAAATCCTTCTAATATGCTGATTTGCTGTTCAAGAAACATTTACTATTATTATTATTATTATTATTATTATAATCAATATTTAAAACAATTGATTAAATTTTTTCCAGGATTCTTTGGATAGAAAGATCCAAAGATCAGCATTTATCTGTAATGTAAAGCTTTTGTAACATTATACACTATACCATTCAAAAGCCAGTTTCAGGTTGGAAATTATAGAAAGAAATTATAAAAAAAAAAGTAATACTTTAGCAAGGATGCTTTAAATTGGTCAAATGTGATGATAAAGACATTTATAATGTTACAAAAGATTTCTATTTCAGATAAATGCTGTTTTTTTTTTGTTGTTGTTGTTGTTTTTTAACTTTCTATTCATAAAAGAAACCTGAAAAATGTTACTCATCTGTTTTCAACATAATAATAACTGTTTTTTGAGCAGCAAATCATAATATTAGAACAATTTCTGAAGGATCATGTGACTGGAGTAATGATGCTAAAAATTCAGCTTTGAAATCACAGGAATAAATGATATTTTAAAATATATTCAAATAGAAAACAGTTATTTTAAATAGTAAAAATATTTTAAAATTGATTTTGCTGTACTTTGGATCAAATAAATGCAGACCTGGTGAGCAGAAGAGACTTCATTAAAAATCTTAGTGTTCAAAAACTTATGACTGATAGTGTAATTGATGGCAGTATACCATGGAAATAACTGAATTAGTAGAAAAACACTTATAGAATAGAATAGAATAAATTAGAGTATGACCATATAATAATCGTCAAATCGTCCAGCTGTTTTATGCAATATCTGTCATTGTGCCAAAAACAGTTCTATCATCACAGAACTATTACCCAAAACAAACATGATTTTCATTCATCGCCTCCATACGAGTGATTTATGCTCTTCATATCACCACAACTGGGGGCGTGTGGACATGTGTGCTCAGTGCTCTTGGCAGATGTGTTTGGGTTTGGTTCTTGCCAAATGTACATACATAAAGATCCCACAGTAACTGCTGCTGTATAATTTTGAGGTCTCTGTGTGTGTGTGCTTATATATGTAGTTGGGGAAAATGGGTTCACACTCCTTTAAAGAGAGGAACTTCAAGAAGAAACACCACTGTGCTGTCTGCAGACAAGCACTCAACAGCCATGGCATGCACTGCAGAGGTAAAACACATTTGTTTTTACTGTTTACATTGACTTATGTTGTTTTTCTACTAATAGTAGCAGGTATTTCTATCCCCTAACTTTGCCATTTTTAGTTTTGTATTAAGATGTTTTTATTATGTTTCCAAAGCCATTTCCTCACAAAATGTAGGTGATTTCAGGTTTAATATCATTGTGGGACATTTGGTCCCCATATAAGTAAAACCTGACTGATATATATACACATAACGGACATCAGTATTTATAAATGTAATCCACATTTTCTCCTTGCAGAGTGTAAAACTGCAGTGCATAAGAAATGCGAGGAAAAGGTAAGATTCTTTCTCTCACAGCTGAAATCGTGTTACTACTCTAATGAATTACATTGCATATAGCTAAACTTTAGCTAAACAGTGATTAGCACTTGATTTTGGCTTTAACCACTAAGGAAATGGCAAAAAAATAAGCATTTTTGTTGCCTATATGTGTCCTTGTAGCGCCATATGTTCATGCATGATCTTAGTGGCTTCTGGTCTTGTGATGTGTGTCACTCTCAAATATAGTACAAACAGGTCTAATTCATAGTTATGAACTCTGGTTATCTTTGGTATTAATAGAAATTGCAATCAGTCACCGAATGCCAACAGTGCATCACTCGGATATACACCAGTGTATCCACATGCTACACGCCACAGCTGTTCCTCTCTTTCTCTTCTTCAATTTCTTATTATTCCCCCCTGCTCTCTTTCTTTCTGTTTTACTTTTTCTCTACACTGTAAAAAAAAAAAAAATCTATGTTCACTGAACATTGAATCTTATGTTTTGAGTTAATCAGTTTACTCATTTTAAGTAAATGACTTGTCTAAAACTAAAATGTCAAGTATCAAAACAATGCAACCATAATTATTCATACCCCAGTGCATGCTCAAAGAAAGATGGATGACATTACAGTACAAAAAACATTGTTAGTAACTAAAAAATGCATTATGCAAATCACTATACTAGCTATACTAGTTAGTTTGACTTTGTTAAACACAAAAATATGATACTGGTAACACTTTACAAAAAGATTCCATGAACAAATCAAATGAACATGAATGCTGCTAAAAATGACTTCTAAAGCATTTATTAATCTTAGTTAATGTTATTTCAACATTTACTGATACATTATTGAAATTAAATGTTGCATCTCTTAATATTTAATGAACTTGAGCTAATATGAACCATGATAATTAACAAAATTAATAAATACCCTGAAAAAAAAAACAAAAAACAATTCGTTGAGTCAACTTAAAATAATTTGTTACTCAGCTGCCTTAAAATTAAGTTCAGTCAACTCAAAAAAGTTTACTCAACTTGAAATGTTAAGTTGTACTAAATAACAACTAAGATATTTGAGTTGATTCAACTTAACTATTTAAACTTAAAATTTTAAGTTTAGTCAACTCAAAAAAGATTAATTGACTTGAAGTGTTAAGTTATACCAAGTGACAACATATATGAGTTGATTCAACTTGAAATTGTAAGGCAGCTGGGTAATAAATGATTTTAAGTTGACTCAACAAACTGTTTTAAATAGTTGTTTCAACTTCAAATAATTTGTTACCCAGCTGCCTTAAAATTTTAAGTTCAGTCAACTCAAAAAAGATTAGTCAACTTGAAGTGTTAAGTTGTACCAAGTGACAACTTAGATATTTGAGTTGATTCAACTTAAAATTTTAAGGCAGCTGGGTAACAAACCCAGCTTTTGTTTAACAAACCAATTTTTTTTGTTTAGTCAACTCAAATATCTAAGTTGTCACTTAGTACAATTAACATTTCAAGTTGACTAAACTTATTTGAGTTGACTGAGTTGCAGCACGGTAACAAATTATTTTAAGGTGACTCAACAAACTGTTTTAAATAGTTGTTTCAATTTCAAATAATTTGTTACCCTGCATTAACATTAAGTAACTTAAAATTTCAAGTTGACTAAACTAAAAGTTTTAAGGCAGCACGGTAACAAATTATATTAAGTTGAAACAACTTTTTGAAAGATTTTTTTTTAAAAGTGTAGTAACAAATGTATTGCTCGTTGTTCGGTAATTTATTGTAATTTTGTTATGCAGTTCAAGTAATTAATGCATAGAACTATCTACAATAATTAAGTAAATATTTACCATGTGCATGCCCTTGTTTTAGAGAGAGAGAGAGAGAGAGAGGGAGAGAGAAGGAGAGGAAGAGTTAAGTATGAACAAGAGAGTGAGAGGATCAGAAAGAGAGAGCAAGAGAGGAGAGCACTTGTGTGTGTGCTGTAGGGGCTCTAGAAAACACGACTCATCTGAGAAAGGTACAGACACTGTTTCTTTTTAAAAAAGGCATCAAAGAGGGATTTAATTTTGCTTTTAGCAAATGTGAAGTAAACTTAATGTACTTTTCATTTCAGGCAGTAGAATCAATTTATGTTTGCAGGGAGATAATCAGTTTGGCACAAAGAGAATCACAATATATGGAATTAAAGCAGAGACAAGAGTATAAGACACACTGACACATGAGAGATACAATCAGATGGTTGTTATGGTTTATAAAAGATGAACATTTATCTTTGTTTGTTTAGTGATTGAAATTGTGTACGCGTTTGATTGTGTCTGCGTCACTTGTAATTACTTTTTACCTGTTAAAACAGGATGCAGTTAATGAACTCCATTGTGTCCTCATCCCTCATAAACGATTTGTTTTGTCTGCACTATAATATGATTTTATTATTATGTTATAGCAACATTTTAGTTTCAACTTCCAACAGTTGGATTTTCCAGCAGGGCAATCTAAAGTCACAGCTCAAATAATAAACAAAATGACTTTTAATTAAATTTAAGACAGAAATGCAGTGAACATTTGTGACTTACATGGTGAAAAATACTCTTACAAACAGACTCATGGTCAGACAGAAGCACAGACCAGCTGATCTTCTGAAATAGAGTAGTGGAAATAGTTCATAAAGCCAGCAGGCATTTCATCCGTCCTGGATGGGAGAGATCAGCTGCTTTTGTTTCTCTTTATACATGTGTCTCCACCCTCTGTCCACATCAGACTCCCTGTCTGTCAGGATATCCCACATCACACTTACACTCACTCACCGATATGGTCTATTTAGGTTTTCCAATGACACTTCTGTTTAATTTACCCCTCTTGAATACATGGTTACATCCTTGGCTGTACATTTAATTGCGTTTACTAACAAAATGGTATTATAAGCAAAGCTGTGTTTGTTTGAGTCTGTAAGTTGAAATGTTATGTCTAAACTAATTACTGAGAAGGAAGCGAAGTGAATGTGTGCAAATATGTGTGTGCACACTCTCACATACGGTGTTAAACAGTACCAGATGTCCCCTGGTTTGATAGTAACCTAATGAGGACAGAGAGGATGTCTTAAAATGGAGAGTCACCCCATGGCCCCAAAGTATGCTAGCTGTATGTGTGTATGTTTAAGAGGCTGGTATGTGTCTCTTAAATGGTCTCTAATGTCTAAACCCTCCAAATCATGCATCAAAGACTTGGTTTCCATGTGCCTAAAACACACCTTTTTCTGTCGTTCTTCCAGGTGTCTGTCCCTTGTGAAGTTATCTCAGATCCAGTGAGTATTACCCCAAGTTGCTTTTTACCAAATATCTCAAAACATTGCATCCATATTACATTTACAATAATTAATTTAGCAGAATTGACATTAAGGGATCTAGCTGAGACTTTATGAATCTTATGAGAACTGAGTATACACAAAATCTCAGTGCTACCAAATATTAAGTTAAGGGGTGCCAATAATAAACATGTACCAAAACATTTGCAACTCCAACAATTTTCTGAGAGAAGTGTTGCATTTTCTGACAGAATTGCAAGGGTGCCAATATTTTTGGCCATGACTGTATACACACACACACACACACACACACACACACATATATATATATTTATATATATAACCATGTGTTTTTGCTGAGGTTGAATGAACTTTAAGCAAAAAACAATGTAATTTTATTAGATAATAGTGCTATTTTTGAAAAGTGCATGTCTGCTTCAGTCAAGCTTCTGTAATTTCTTTCTGCTGCAATATCAAAGGAACATATTAAAACATCTTGAAGGGAAATAAGAGGTTAATTTTCAATTGACCATTATTTTTACAAAGGCATAATTGGAGTCCAACATAAAAGAGCCATTATTATCACAAAAGGAAGGTTAAAGGAATTACGAAGTGTGTTTGATATATTGCAATTTAAAAGCAATGTCTGTAGAGTATGTAACTGCTTTTTATTCACATTTTTTAAAAACTTTATTCACATTTTTTTCCTTCCTAGTCCCCATTTCAAAACCAGATGAACATTCCTCCTGGGTAAGAGCAAATTTCATAAAGCTAACTCTGAATGACAGAGAAAAGAGCAACATTTTATGAATTCAAGAAAAATATCACCCAAAAAGTAACAGTGTGTCATCACTCACATTCAGGTTTAAAAATCATCATTATTTTGGGGATGTACTGCTCCTTTAAATTTGCATATGTTTGTAATTGAGTGTGTTTGTTTTTTATCGTGTGTTTTACAGTAGAGACAAAATGGAGAGTGTTATGGAGAAGTTGATGGGCAGTCATTATGATTTTGACCTGACCTACATAACTGAGCGTATCATCTCTGTCCTCTACCTGTCTGACCTGGAAGAACAGCGTTACAGCGCTAACCTTAAGGAAGTGGCGGCCATGTTGAAATCTAAACATCAAGACAAGTTTTTGGTTAGTTGTATTTCTGTTTAAAATCATTGTTGAGTTTTAAAGGCATATGAGTTAGTAAAATGTGTCTTTCACTTCTACTCAGCTTATAAATCTGTCAGAGAAACGCCATGACATCTGCAAGCTAAATCCAAAGGTACCTTCTTGCTGTTTTATTAAAAACAGCTTTGTATGTATTGTTCCATTAACTAGATTTGCATATACAGTTAAAGTCAGAAGTTTACATACACCTTGCAGAATCTGCTAAAGGGATCATACAAAATGCATGTATTTTTTATTTAGTACTGTCCTGAATAAGATATTGCACATAAAAGACACTTACATGTAGTCCACAAGAGAAAATAATAGTTGAATTTATAAAAATGACCCCATTCAAAAGTTTACATACACTTGATTCTTAATACTGTGTTATTACCTAAATGATCCAGAGCCGTGTTTTTTGCTTAGTGATAGTTGTTCAGGAGTTTCTTGTTTGTTCTGAGCAGATAAACTGTCCACTGTTCCTTAGAAAAATCCTTCAGGTCCCACAAAATCTTTGATTTTTCAGCATTTTTGTGTATTTGAACCCTTTCCAACAATGACTGTATAATTTTGAGATCCATCTTTTTACACTGAGGACAACTGAAGGACTCAAATGCGACTATTACAGAAGGTTTAAACGCTTACTGATGCTTCAGAAGAAAAAAAATACATTAAGAGCCAGGGGGTGCAAACTTTTTGAATTTTAAGATCAGGGTAAATTTAATTTACAATTTAACATGTAAGAATCTTCTGTAGCTTCTGAAGGGCAGGACTAAATTAAAAAAAAAAAAACCCCGGCTCTTAATGCATTATTTTTCCTCCTGAAGCATCAGTGAGTGTTTGAACCTTCTGTAATAGTTGTATATGGGTCCCTCAACTGTCCTCAGTGTGAGAAGATGGATCTCAAAATCATACAGTCATTGTTGGAAAGGGTTCAAATACACAAAAATACTGAAAAACCAAAGAATTTGTGGGACCTGAAAAATCTTTAATCTTTAAATCAGTTTAACTGGACAAACAAGAGACTCATAAACAACTATCACTTAAAAAAAAAAAAAAAAACAGCTGTGGATCATTCAGGTAACAACACAATATTAAGAATCAAGTGTATGTAAATTTTAGAACATTTTCTCTTGCGCACTATATGCAAACGTCTTTTATGTGAAATATTTTATTCAGGTCAGTACTGAATACAAAATAAAATGCATTTTGTATTATCCCTCTTATTTTGGTAAAATAATTTTAACAGATAACAGATTCTGCAAGGTGTATATAAACTTTTGACTTCAACTGTATCTTCATTCAAAATCATTCTATGGCTTACTTGTGTTGACGTATGCCTCTGTTTCTGTATTTCTGGGACCCTGTCTCAGGTTGAGGAGTTTGGGTGGCCTGATCTACATGCCCCGTCCCTCGATAAAATATGCGCTGCGTGCAAAACCATGGAGAACTGGCTTAACTCTGACCCCCAGAATGTGGTTGTACTTCACTGCAAGGTTGAGATCAGAAGTTATTTGATATTTAATTTTTAATTTATAAGAGCTAAAAGACTCTAAATGTCATCAGTCTTATTAAAGGAATAGATCATCCAAAAATTAGATTCTGTCACCATTTACTTACTCCAAAGTCATTCCAAACTCAAATGACTGCCTTTCTAATGGAAAAGTTTAGTCTAATGTACTCTCTTTTTCATGAAGTTACAATTAATTGGTAGTGAAAGCACTATAAAAGTATCATAAAAGTAGTCCATACAACTCTTCAATCCTTCCCACTAGTGGGCTGTTAAACTCGGTGACCAGATAAGAGTCAGCGAGTTAAACTTAACCAATTCAGTCTGATTCAAGATATAAACTTGTAAATGATGACAGAAGTAAATGTTTTACAATTTTCGTGTCATAGAAAGCATGACCCAAAATTAACATTAGTTGTTGTACATATTTTTTTCTCTATTTGTCTCCCTTTTTCACTACCTGTCACTTTCTCAGGGAAACAAAGGAAAAACAGGGGTGATTGTGGCAGCTTACATGCACTATAGCAAGATATCAGCTGGGTATTTACACACACAAACATTCACACATTAAAGAGTTATTTTTTGGTGTTTTATTCAGCAAGGACTCATTAAATTAATTAAAAGTGAAAGTAAAAGTGCTGTTCTTTTGAGCTTTTCCTTAACATAAATAAATTACATTTTAAAATATGTAGCTTTGGTGAACATCGGAGACTTCTTTTAAAATCATTGAAAACTCTGTGTGCCTTTCAGAAGCATTTTACTATAATTACACTTGACTCTTTCTGTATGAATGCGTGCAGGGCAGATCAGGCTCTCTCGACAGTTGCTATGAGGAAATTCTGTGAGGATAAAATCTCTTCCTCTCTCCAGCCATCTCAGAACAGGTATGACCAACCTTTATTTCTGTTTGTTCCAGAATAACTTGTTCTGGATAGGTCATGATGTTCTCTGTCATTTCAGGTATATATATTATTTCGCTGGTCTTCTCTCGGGTGCAATAAAGATGAACAGCTCCCCTCTGTTCCTGCATCAAATTCATATTCCAGCTTTGCTCAACTACCGGTCAGGAGGAGGTACACAGCATGTTCAATCATAACCAGGCCTTATTTTGTATTTTCTGAACTGATTTTGGGGAAAAGACTACAAAAATCTGTATGAATGTTTTACATCTTGAAAATGTGTTAAAGTGATAGCTGAAGCAAAAATATCATCTTATTTTACTCACCCTAATGACGCTCTAAACCTGTATGACTTTATTCCATCATACAGGTTTGAAACGACATGAGAGTGAGTAAATGATGACAGAATTTTCATTTTTGGGTGACCATCCCTTTCATTGTGAATACTCATATGTGACCCTGAACCACAAAACCAGTCATAAGGTGTCAATTTATAATAAATAAGCTTTCCATTGATGTATGTTTGTTAGGATAGGATAATATTTGGCCGAGATACAACTATTTGAAAATCTGGAATCTGAGGATGCAAAAAAATCTAAATACTGAGAAAATTGCCTAAAAGTTGTCCAAATGAAGTTCTTAGCAATGCATATTACTAATCCAAAATTACGTTTTGATATATTTACGGTCAGAAATTTACAAAATATCTTCATGGAACATAAAAGAAAAGTTTTGGCATAAAAGAAAAATCAATAATTTTGACCCATACAATGTTTTGTTGGCTATTGCTAATATACCTGTGCTACTTAAGACTGGTTTTGTGGTCCAAGGTCACAGATTTTCCATTGCATTTTGCAGGTTACTCTCCCTTTCTGAAGATCTATCAGTCGTTGCAGCTGGTCTATTCTTCAGGCAAATAGTAAGTGGGTCTGTTTTGTCAGTCTCATTACGTTTGAGATGTTTTTCAGCACTGTGGCTTGGTGATCACTGCTTGCGGTCTGATATATTGACCTGTGGATCTCAACCCTGCAAAAATAAACATCTTGTTGGTTTAAACTGCTCAAAGCTGGTTTAAGATGATCTTAAGTTTTGGCTAAAATGATGTAGTTAGTCTCTCAGCCATGCCATGCTGGTTTAGCCGGTCAACAAGCTGGTCTCCCAGACTGTCCAATTGAAAAGTGTCCAAGCACCTCTAAATCCAGCCAAAATACCTGCCTGAGTAGCTCTGGCTCGCAGTGTGTCCAAATCACACCTCTCCTCATTTTTTTTTTTTTTTATCATGCCATGTCCTTTCTTGACTGTACTAAAAAAATGAGATGTCATACTTTTCTGACTTTTTCTGTTTGTGTTATAGTGATATTCAGGGCCCTGACAGTAAAGTGCTGTGTGTGAATATTGAACCAGCTCTACTGCTGAAGGGAGATATTCTGGTAAGAACACTTATACATTTCACTAGAATACATTCTTGTTACATTCTATTATATTATATACAGATTCTATTATAACCTGCTCACTAGCCATTGCTTTGAATTGAGAAAATATTTTAAAATACATAGTTAAAAAACCACATCACATGGTTGGTGATGGTTCACCCAAAAATGAAAATTCTGTCATTAATTACTCACCCTCATGTTAATTACTCATCCAAACCTGTAACTTTTGTTCATCTTAAGGGCGAGAAAATATAGTCGTTATTTTTGGTTACTTTACGCAAAAATTATTTTCATAGCTTCATATAATTAAGGTTGAACCACTGATGTCACATGGACTATTTTATCGATTACTACCTTACCACCTTTCTTGGCCTTGCTTCGTTGTGTTGCTGTCTATGCAGGGTCAGAAAGCTCTCAGATTTCATCAAAATATCTTAATTTGTGTTCAGAAGATAATCAAAGGTTTTACGGATTTGGAACAACATAAGTTTGATTAATTAATGACAGAATTTTCATTTTTAGGTGAACTAGCCCTTTAAAACCACATTTTCACCACAAAGGCACCACATTTTTCTCAGTAAAAATGTTCATCTTACTGTCTATCTTTAGGTGAAGTGTTATCACCATCTCTCAGAAGATTGTAAGAGAGAATGTGTGTTCAGAATCCAGTTTCACACCTGTAGTGTTCATGGGTCTCAGCTTGCTTTTGACAAAGGAGAACTTGACCATGCTTGCACAGGTAAACTCACTGACTGTCCCCTCCATTGCCACGGCTTTTCAAAAGCAGAGAAATAATGTGTGTTTTCAGTGTTATGATTATGATTTGTGTGTGTGTAGATGACCGTTTTCCAGCAGACGCCACAGTGGAGTTGCTGTTTTCTTCTGGCCCGCAAAGAAGAGGTACACATCTATCAAATGCACTTTTTCAGCTTCCTTCCCTCTGTTAGCTCTATCTGAATGCTATATGTGTTTTTTATGTCTGTTTTGAGGTGGAGAGCTACAAGGAAATGAGCCGGGAGTATCTGTGGATTATGCCACAAAAGATCCAATTGTGCGCTGGGACTCGTATGAGAACTTTAACCTTCACCATGCGGATAGTGCTGAGGGTATGTGCACTCTAAATACTAAATACAACTTGTCCAAATGAATCTGTGAATTTTTCTTTTTTTTTTAATCATAGACTTCATATTCATGTGACTAAGGGTGTGTTCATACTTGTCATGTACCCTGGTGCAATTGCTTTGTTAGTGCGGTTCTGGTGCGCACCAAACAAGTGGACCAAGACTGCTAAAAAGATGAGTTTTGTTCCGATTCCAAACGAACTCTGGTGTGGTTCGAATGAAATATGAATGCAGCATGGACCAAATACTTCTAAACAAACCTAAAGCAGGAAGTAATGACAAGATGCAATGCTATGCAGCATGATTTCACGAAGGGAACGAGGTGTATCCAAAACAAAATGAGGAAGGGCAAACATGTAGAAACAAGGAGGTAAAATGCCTTTTATGAGCTCTTTGTGAGTTCGCAGGTGGTGAAAATAAAATCATATACACGCAACAATGAGCGTGCTTAGTCCAGCAGACGGCATTAGGTTTATTCGACTTAAAGCGAATTCGAAGGCACCTTTTTCTTTTGTTTGGAGTGTGAACATATCACTATGCCTTTAGATTTGTATTTTTAGGTTCGCTGTCAAAAATGTCAGTGTGAACACTAAGTGGACCAGGACCAATTGTGTCATTTTCCTTTTTGGTCTGGACCAAATGAACCAAATGAACCGAACTACAAGTGTGAACACACCCTAAATGTGACCTTGGACCACAAAACCTGTCATAAGGGTCAATTTTTTGATTTTGAGATATTTATATCATCTGAAAGATGAATAAGTAAGCTTTCCATTGATGTATGGTTATGTGTATATATTTGTTAGGATAGGACAATATTTGGCTGAGATACAGCTATTTGAAAATCTGGAATCTGAAGCTGCAAAAAAAATTTTTTTGAGAAAATCGCCTTTAAAGTGGTCCAAATAAAGTTCCTAGCAATGCATATTACTAATCAGAAATTAAGTTTTGATATATTTATGGTAGGAAATTTACAAAATATCTTCATGGAACATGATCTTTATTTAATATCCTAATGATTTTTGGCATAAAAGAAAAATCGATAATTTGGACCCATATTGCTACAAATATACACATGCTACTTGCGACTAGTTTTGTGGTCCAGGGTCACAAATAATATGGTTTTGTCTATGTATTTCCCTGTGATCTGTAGATATCTGTCACACACGTGGACCTTTGGATGGCAGTCTGTATGCTCAAGTGAAGAAGCGTCGAGCACCAGGCTCCAGTCCCACCGGATGCTCGACTTCCGTCAAAACCTCTACACATTCACCCAGTCATTCCTCCTCTACTCCTCCCATTCATCTCTCCATCCAGCCTCTCTCGCTCAGCAAAGACGCAAGCCGCTCCTCAGCACCACCCGAATCCCTCTCTCCACCTCTGAGAGAAAAAAGAGAGAAGGACGAAGACAGGGAAAAACACAGAGAAACTGCAATTCTTGACGATGGCGAGTGCTCTCCTATGAGACCGGATAGGCCCGTTCAGTCTTGTTACGGTCGCCCTTATTCCCACACTCAGTCATTCTGTGACCCCGACCTGACCAACCCACATGCACTTTCACAAACGCTCCATCCCAAACACCACACGCTTCCCTGCAGCCGCGCCGCCCCACTGCCAGTCCGAGACTTGTGTGTATCCCAGCCGGATCTTTTATGGGAGAGAGGGCGATGCCTGCACCATCCCTGCCCAGAAACCGTCAGGCACATGTACTCATATCCCACTCAAGAAACCCACCTTCATTCGCCACTTTCCCACTCACAGTCTTCCCGTTCCCACACACTTCCTGCACAGACACATGCTACGTTCTACTCTGGGGAGGCGTGTCCTGTGTTCCATTGCTCCGCCCTCCCTCAGGGCCACGCCCACATCCCTCCTTCTCTGTCTCCTAATCAGTCCCTACTCTCCAGTCCATATCGAGAATTGCGTTACAGCACAACTCCGCCAACATCGTGCTCCTGCAGAGACTGTTCTCGCTTACGAGAGGACGTTGCTCTTCATTCTTTACGAGGCAGAGAATTAGAAGCTCTCCCTTGGTCTAGAGAAGCGGAGTTTGGGATTAGAAGGGAGGGGCCTACGCACTGGAGAGATGGAAGGGTGGAGTCTCATTGGGAGGGAGTTCAAGAGGGCGAATACTGGCGGCGCAAACTAGCAATGTCACCAGTAATGCTATCATACGGACGATGCCACGCTATCCCAAAACAAGATCAAGCTGTATACATTACAGACACCCAACCTGACCATATTACCCCACTCAGTCCATATCCCAGCCCCCAAAGCAGTGGCTACCATAGCCCTCATCCACCCTGTCCTTGCTCTCCACAACCGTTCAGAGAGAGTCCTGGATACGCCTCCATCAGTCATTCCCCAAACTCCTCCCCCATTGCTATCACTCCATCTCCAAAACGAGCCAATCACAACAATGCTTCAGCTGCAGAGAGTCAGCATGGCGTGAAAGGTAATCACAATGACACAGCAGACTATAAATCATAACTAAACTAAACGATGTAAACAATGACAGAATTTTCCTTTTTGGGTGAACTGTCCCTTTAACTTTCAGCTTTCTTGTCCTTCCCTAATCTAATATATTGTTCATTCTATTTTGTGTGTTTTGTAGATGGGTGTATTAAAGTTTTAGAAGCTGATAAAAGTCACATTGAGGCCTTTTCTCCTCATCGGTAATTGTTTCTTCATGTACATTGATCTCTCAGTCACCGTTTTTGATAATTATACACTGAATTTATTGTACTATCAACCTAACTTCCTCTGTATATTTTAACAGCAGATCAATGGAGGTGGGACAACCAATGAAAAGCAAAGCTCTAGAAAGTAACACTTTCCCTGGGTCTCTGATTGCTACTGTCTCGGCTGTCAGTGGAGCAGAGGATAATATGAAGAAAACACCCATCACAGATTCTACATCTAACACCACCCTCATAAGTAACCCACCATCATCCAAGACTGTGGAGTCAGTGCAGGTACAAACACACAACTCCTGCGTCCCAGAATCAGAGCAGGATAAAGTGGAGCGCCCCGGCTCATGCTACACCTCAACTTCAACCTCAACAAGTCCTCAACCTCCTCTTTGCTCTTCAGAGAGAAGCTCTGCTTCTGAATTCCCTTCATTTAACATAAATGCTGAAAGGCAAAGCCTGACAACCTTGACCGACTGCAATGAGGAAAGCAGCAACAGCGACCTGACAGCATCGTCCCCTGACCCTGACGGCTACATCACACCATCATTTCCTATAGCATCGTACAGCTACCCTCTTCTGACAGTGCCTCATGTGCCATACACAGGCTATACTGAGATCACCATCCCGGCCTCCTTACCCCAACCTCCTCTCCCTGAAAAACAACGTGCCTCCCCGCTTCAGAATGCATCTGATTGCACCAGCACTTCCTCAATAAGATCAACTGGAAAACCTACTTCCTCTGCCCAGTTCCATGTGTCCTTCTCTACTACTACCAATGAATTGCCTCCGGCATCTAAATGCAAAGTAACCCCCTCTAGTGCCGTGGAGGAGCCAGAGAACCGCCTCAGCTCCAAATTTGTCCAAGACAGCTCCAAGTACTGGTACAAACCTGGCATTTCCAGAGACCAGGGTGAGAACATCTGCATTTTTAGTAGTGCTTTCATCAGTATTACTTGCATTACTTACATTTATGCATTTACATTTATGCATTGCTAGCCCTATGCACTACAGTTTTAATTAAATTAAATTCAATTCAAATTTATTTGTATAGCGCCTTTCACGATACATATCGTTGCAAAGCAACTTTACAGCAAATTAAAGTTTTTACAGTATATTTAGTAGTAGCTTACTAGTGGTGACTATGTCAAGTTGATGTACATATGGCAGAGATGTATGGTAAAGATCAACTAATGATGTAATCAAACAGACAAAGAACATCGATCATCAGACTAATGATTTTTGTCTGGTGGATGATAAACCAAGAAAAAAAATCCCTCTTTTTTTTGCAGTGCCCTAGCAACCTCATAGCAACACAATGAAATTAAACAACTCAATACCTTACAGTCATCATGTCAGTGCTCTTAAAGATCAATATTTAGGAGGTGATCTACATTACAGAAATATTCCTGCCACTCTGCTAACAGAAGTATCTCTTTCCCCATTTAGCTATCGCAGTACTAAAAGATAAGGAGCCCGGCTGCTTCCTCATTAGGGATAGTAATTCATTCCAAGGCGCATATGGATTGGCCCTGAAAGTCAGCACACCTCCAGCCCACGCTAGTAACCATGGAGAGACAGGCAACCCACAGGAGCAGCTAGTTAGGCACTTCCTGATTGAGAGCGGTCCTAAAGGAGTAAAGATCAAAGGCTGTCAAAATGAAACATATTTTGGTGAGACAAAAAAAAAGAGATTATGTTTGGTTTATGAATGATTTTCTAAAGCTCTGTGTTGAAAACAGCACCCCCTATTGATTGAATTCTGATTATTCTTTTCATCCAGGCTCCCTGTCTGCTCTGGTGTATCAGCACTCCATTACTCCTGTGTCTCTTCCTTGTGTTCTACGAATCCCAGATAGAGGTCATACAAACACATAAACATACAACAATGAATATTTATCCCATAATAAGTGTGTAATAACTGCCAGATGTGTGTGTGTTTGTGTTTCAGATCTTGTAGGAGAATTGCAAGAGTTGCAGAGTGGAAGTAATACCAGCACAGCTGCAGACCTATTAAAACAGGGGGCAGGTGAGTATTTATTTTATTTTATTTAATTTTTATAGATGGATGGTGGGGAAAGACAATAGTATTAAATGCTTTAAGAAGGATATTAAGTTTTATACACTACCGTTTAGAAGTTTGAGGTTGGTAGAATGTTTTAATGCTTGTGAAATATTGTTATAATTTAAAATAACTGTGTTCTATTTTAATATATTTTTTAAATGTATTATTTTTTTAATCTGTGATTATGAAGCTACAATTTCAGCAGCCATTTCTCCAGTCTTCACTGTCATAATCATTCAGAAATCATACTAATATACTAATTTGATGCACAATAAATATTTCTCATTATTATTTCAGCTGAAAACAGTTGTGCTGCTTAATATTTTTGCGGATACTGTGATATTTCTTCAGGATTCGTTGATGAATAGAAGGTTCAGAAGAACAGCATTTGTTTAAAATGTTGTAAAAATGTCAACGTCTTTACTGTCGCTTTTGAACAATTTAATGCATTTTTTATGAAAAAATTGTAAAAAGTTTAAAGATACACAACCAGTCAAAAGTTTTTGAACAGCAAGATTTTAATGTTTTTGTAAATGTCTCTTCTGCTCACCAAGCCTGCATTTATTTGATCCGAAGTACAGCAAAAACAGTCAAAATTTGAAATAGTTTTACTATTTAAAATGACTTTTTTTCTATTTAAATATATTTTAAAATGTAATTTATTCCTTTGATTAAAGATACATTTTTAGCATCATTACTCCAGTCTTCAGTGTCACATGATCCTTCAGAAAGCATTCTAGTATGCTGATTTACTGTTTAAAAACACTTTTATTATCATTATTTTCAATTTTAAAACAGCTGAATAGAAAGATCCAAAGATCAGCATTTATATGAAATAAGAAGCTTTTGTAACATTATACACTATACCATTCAAAAGCTTGGAGTCAGTGTTTTTTTTTTTTTTTTGGAAAAGAAATGATAGAAATTAATACTTTTTTTTAGCAAGGATGCTTTAACTTGGTCAAAAGTGATGATAAAGACATTTATAATGTCACAACAGATTTCTATTTGAGATAAATGCTGTTCTTCTGAACTTTCTATTCATCAAAGAAACCTGAAACAATTCTACTCAGTTTATTCACAACATCATAATAATAATAAATGTTTTTGAGCAGCAAATCAGAATATTAGAATGATTTCTAAAGGATCATGTGACCGGAGTAATGATGCTAAAAATTCAGCTTTGAAATCACAGGAATAAATGACATTTTAAAATATATTCAAATAGAATTTAGTTACACATTTCAAGTTAAACATTTCAAAATTGTACTGTTTTTGCTATACTTTGGATCAAATGAATCCAGGCTTGGTAAGCAGAAGAGACTTCTTTAAAAAACATTAAAAAAAACTTACTGTTCAAAAACTTTTGACTGGTAGTGTAAGTCTCATAGTGTGTTATGCTCAATATTCTTCATTAAAAGTAACAAATATCCTCTTTCTCCTTCTAATATTCTTTGCTATTCTCTCTCCTTCTCTCATTGTCAGCTTGTAATGTTCTCTACCTAAACTCAGTGGAAACGGAATCTTTGACAGGCCCGCAAGCCGTCTCCAAAGCAACCAAGTGCACTTTGACCCAGGAGCCTCGTTCTTCGCCAACAGTCGTCCACTTCAAAGTGTCCACACAGGGCATCACCCTCACTGATAACCAGCGCAGGTACAAACACACATTTCCAATAACACCTATGTTTTTCTCGCCAAGCAAATTTTTACCTCCATCTTTCAAATACGAGGTTAAAGTTACTTCTTTTAGACTTTGAAGTAAACTACAACCACGTACGGCTCATATCCAAGAAATTAATCAGAAACACTGAAAAGCAAAAACAGACCTCACTCTTTGTCTCTTTCTCTTTTTTCTTTATATAGACTGTTTTTCAGGCGACATTACCCTATTCATAGTGTAACTTTCAGCAGTGTGGATCCACTGGATCAAAGGTAAAATTAAAGAAAAAATACAACATACTACATCTCTAATGTACTTTGCCTCATTGTATGGCCAAGCCAACATGTCTAGAGGAGAAGGTTTGCCTCTCATACTGATCTAATGCTGTCAACCTGCTATTATTTTTTGCGCAAGGGCTCTCCTGCCCTTTTTTATGCTTCTCTCTTACTTGCTTTGCTTGTACATGTTGCTTAGCCTCTGTGTGTGTGTGTGTGTGTGTGTGTGTGTGCGCCAGGTGGACTGATGCTGATAACACTTCCTGCAAGTAAGTGCTTATACTTATACAGCTCTATATTCTCTGTCAGTGTAGCATTTCTAGTGCTTTTAGGAGGCTTATTCCCAAATGTGTAAATATAGGAGTGAGACAAGTGTTTTTCTTTCTATGCCATTCAGATTAAGCAAGTGACATGAAACAAATCTGCCATGGTCTCTGATACATACTTGTTTTCTATAGGATGTTTGGATTTGTTGCACGGCGCAGTGGTGGTTTAGGAAACGTGTGTCACCTGTTTGCAGAGCTGGACCCAGAGCAGCCAGCCACGGCCATCGTGAACTTCATCAATAAAGTCATGCTGGGACCTCAACAGCTGCGAAAATGAACACAGTATAGGAGAGATGGGGAAAAACAAAACAGAGTGAACAAAGGACAAGATGTATCAGTGGATATTGTCAGTGTTACGTTTATATACAGAATATGAGAAGGTTTTCTCATTGGGATACACAAAACTGACTTTTACGACTCCCTTTTTTCTGTCATGTGAGACAGTGAGATTCAATCATGTTGAAATGGAGTGCATTATGAAGTGATTTCAAATTATATGCTTTTTATTAAAAATGAAATGGTAAAGTCTAATGGATAAATAAATGAGAGAGAAAGTTTTCGATGCTCAAACCTATTTTTGGTTGAGAAAATGAGCCTTTTAATTCGACCACTCAGGATGCCAAAGATGTATGACTCTTATGTTGTTCTGTTGTTATTTTCATTGATTTTGTGCGTGTGTGTTTTTTTGTTGTTTTGTTTTTTTGTTTTTTAGTTAAATGGTCAAAATGTTTTGGTTGTTCGTTTTCTATTCAAAATGGCCTTTACAAGACACAAAGTCATATTTTTAGCAACTGGTGCATTTTTAAATTAAATTTTTGGTATTTAAATAAAATATGAATAAAAATATGAAAAACAGAAATGCCCAGAGACTCCTTTTTATTAAAGAAATTTCCAATTTCCAGTTATTTAATAAAGGTTTGCAGTAATAATGTGCTCAGAGTTTTCTCTTGAGGCGTCGGGTTTAAAAAACTATAATTGTAATACACTGATCTGTAACATCATGTACCAAAACACTGTGATTACTTTAATTCTATAGATTTAGATTCTAAATGTGTTAATCATGTCATGTCTCACTCTCTTTCTGGTAAGTGCTGACAAGAAAAGCACTGCTAGTCTTTGCTTGTTGTCAGTTAAGCATAGTTTGCTTAGGTGCGGCGTACAATCCTAAACTTGACATCTTACGTTAAGCCATTTAATTATGTTAAATCAAATTTATCACCTAGTTACCCGCCGATTATAATCAAAATAGAACTTACGTGTTCTGCACAGTGTAGATTTTATTAAGGGTTCAAGCGCCTAGCGCTGAAACCCTATTGTCATTGTTAGAATGGTTGCTCAGTGATCTCCATGTAAAACTGATCGTACAGACCAAACCGTAAGTTGCAGAGACTTCAAACTTGGAGGGATGGTAGTACTCAGACCGCCTACAACGTGACCCAGGCTCGCCCCAGACGGCCTGACGGGGGCGCTACAGCGATCAAAAGTACGACATTGTTCGTAACTCCTAAACCGTCAGTCGCAGGCTCAAGTGACTTATGTCGTTGGAATCTTAGCCTAGCGAAATAATTTTGTAGTTTTGAAAAACCTACTTTTGCGAACTAGTCCTAGGTTTTGGCCCGATCGGAACCAAACCAGTGCAGAAAGATTCTCTGGGGAGTGAATATTAGTAATTATCAGAAAAAGTTGAACTTTCCACTCACTGTTGCAAAGTGGCGCAAAAACGTTCCAAAGGGGTGGGGCCACTTTTAGTAAAATGCCTATATTAATGTCACTGGACCAAGTCGTAACTCTCAGAACATTCGGAGTTCACAAGTTGTAATTACTAGATCAGGAGCACCTGAGGGCTTTGGCACTGATAGTGTTGCCATAGAAACACATAATTCTGATAGAGTAGAATGTCACGTGTTCGTTTTGGCGCGACTTAGGCGACAACAAGGAAAGCTTCCCTAGGCCAATAATTATAAAAAAAAAAAGGTTTAAATTTACCTTTTAGGTAACAGGGTCGTTTGGAAAAGGTGCCTGTACGAATTTACCCAAAATCCTATAAAGCCTAAAGGAAAACTCAAAACTTCATAAAACCCGCTGAGCACATGGGGCAGGTGATTCTAAACAAGCATGCAAAGTTTTATGGGGATCAGACCAATAGCAGTCATAACTGTTAAAAACAAAACAAAAAAATAAAAACAAAATTTCTATGGTAAATTACCTGGATTTGCCAAAAGTGCTTTTTTAAGTGGTTACACTTATACTATTATATTATACTTATACTATTTTGCTAAATAATGTCTTTTTTCATTATGTGCTTAAATGCCTTAAAGCACTTGAACCTCGGTAACAGCTGCTTGCAGCTATATATGTATATATTTATATTTTATTGTGCAATTATTGTGATATATGCGTGCAAGATATTAGCAGATGAATAGAGTCACAGCAGTTGGGCAATTTGCTTACATCTACAGTCTACTATTAGAGTTTAAAAAAAAACATTTTTTTTACAATTACTGCAAAAGAAATGAACTAAAACAAATTACTTCTTATTTATACATATTGTGATTTTCATGTTTACAAACAAAAAATGGCTATTACATCAAGACAACTATTGTGGATGGGCTATTTTTATTTTGCTGACATGAGTTGAGTTTGTTTTACTCGCACAAATTTTGATGACTTTACCATAACCAGCTATCAAATATCAAAATCAGTTCACTCTTTCTCATCAATACATGAAATTTGAGCACACTCACTTCTTGAAGACACTCATTGTTTGTTCTGTAAACAGACTACACAAGCTGAATTACCAGCTTTTCATGTAGGTACATCGTTGATGCTCTCTCCTAATTCAACACGACATCGCATTTGTTTTTAATCTTCGACTAGGGTGGCTTTTTCTGCGTCTTCAAAAGGACGAGGTCCCACCGAGATTTGAACTCGGATCGCTGGATTCAAAGTCCAGAGTGCTAACCATTACACCATGGGACCGCGCTGCCGTGAGGAGCGACATAATCATAATTATTCACTGAATTTGTTGTTGGTCGTTGTTTAATGTTGTGCGTGTATTTGCATCGTGTGTATTATTTTTAAACTAAAATGTGCGTATATGTGCGTTTAGTGTGAATGTGCGATGCTTCCTTTCGAGTATCTATAATGCTTAGCTAGCTTAGTTAGCTATTAGTTAGCTTATAGTAAAGGACAGGTTCTAGCAAACCAGCAGTGTTTTTTAGTAACTTTTGTATAAATTCTAACCTGCTTATTAAATGTTTGTCGAATTGTAAAAGCATTTTCATTTATTTAATTTATTTACACTATCGCTAATGTGTCTTTTCGTATCATGTTTTGTTATGTTAAAACCGTTTATTACACACAGTCATGACCGAGACCTGTTTAAGTAAAGCCCATCTCGTGCTGTCAGAGCCTCGGACTGAAAGCAAATCTCTCACGCACTTAGTCTCGCCTGCTGAAAAGGGTTTTAATCGTATTATTTACTTGTGTATACCTTTTAAACGGCATGCTCCTTTTATTAGCCTCAAAGCCTTACAAAACATGACTTCCGTGCACGAACAATCAAGGGTGTTTACTGATTAAATGTATTCATTTAATAGTGACAAAAACATCTGGAACAAATATAGCAGATTTTTTAAGCATTTACAAGAGTAAAAGAATTGTCGGTCTGTAAAACGTATTTATTTTGGTAATTTTTTTCCAGGTAATCCTATTTTTGCCTCAAGGAAATTAAATGCTTTTTCGTTCCGACATTTTCGCTCCGAGTACAAATGTAGCACGAAACATGAGTGTTTTCTCCGATTTCCTTTTTGGCTAATCTTAAAAAAAAAAAAAATAGATATTTTCATTACTAAATAAAGGTTAGACCAAAAAATCTAGCCAATTTAATCTAATTTGACACAACTCATGCTAATGAATCCCACAAACAACCTTATATTGCACAATAGCAAAGTATACTGTATTAATACTGTAGCAATATTATTTCTGTTTACCAATGTATGTATTGCTGATAATGTTTCACTGTATACAGCTGTAAAAAAATGATTTTAAGTTATGTTTTTATCTGATTTCCATACAGAATCCTCATTGGCTGGCTGCCCTTGACCTTTGACCTACAATGAAGTAACATTCTCTTCGCGCACATTCCACAGTGATCTTTGTAGTCTCTGAGAGGTTATGACCTGTTATATCACTCTAACCGTCAGAACATTTTGTACATAGGAAATGGAAAGAGTGGAACAAAGATATGGTCTTAGTAAAATGCAGACGAGTATCGTGAGAGGGATTTTTTATAGGTGAACACCACGATAGAATTCTCTGAAGGTCACAAGACCAGATTAAACATAGAGTATTATTGTATTAATAGTGCAATGACACTGCACCGATTCTATGATCCTCTGTCTCTTTTTTATTTCTCTTCGCGGGGCTGCTTTAAATGGATGTAGAAAGCATGCTTAGTACCCTAAACGTGCCCCTCTGTATTTCCAGACAATAGCCCATATGTTCCCGTGAGAGGACGACGGAAACAGCCAATGTATAACCGTAAGAGGCCCCTCTCTCTGCATCTTTTTCTTCCGCTTATGCCTCTACGATCTTCCTCTCACTACGTCACTCCATCACATTTCTCTTCCTTTATCTCAACATTCACCATCAGTCATTACAGCTCAGATCCTATACACACACATAACCACGACACAGAGCCGTTCTTCTCCCACTGTGTGCCACAGGGCTGAATTCCGCCATGTGATCATACTAACACAATCAAACTTGTATGTTATTTTTCTCTTACGCATACTCACACACACACACATGCACACACAAAGTCGTGCTTCGCTTTCAAGGTCTGAAACAGTAGCCTCTGCTATACTACTCAGGCAGACACACCCAAGTAAAACATGAACTCATCTCCTTACAAACCCAAATATTATATTTTTAAAAAAGTCTGGCCGTCACAGACGGCTGAACATTTCCATGACTTACTGCGGTAACTGAAATCGCCTACTGCTATTAGGTTAAGTAGGTTATTGGCTGGGCCATAAATTGTTTTGTGTTGTATTTATGCTTTTCTTAAAGGGATCATGACATGAGAAATCAAATTTGCCTTGAAGAGATTTTTGTACCATTTAAAAATCCTGCAAATTTCATAGCTTAAAATGTCCTCCTCATTATAAACTATATTATAAAGGATTTAATCAAGCTTCAAAAACGGCTTGATTGGATCTGAGGTGCAGGATGACATCACAGCAGCACAAAGGCATCGACAAATAGTCATCTTCTCACCATAGAGGCCCCGCCCACTGGCCCTTTAACACTGTTGCTGCGAGTTGTTTCTCATGTCTGCAGGTTAAAGCGACCCCAATAACATGATATTTAGCCCCTGGAATGTAAATTTTACTGGGGAGCCCCCCTTGAAACGCGATTGGGCTTGTTTTGTGTAGAAATTGGGTGGGTTTTGTTGTGAAAACCTGGCAACCCTGGTTTGGTAAATGACAACAATGCAGGAAACATGGAGGAGGTATGGCAAATGTAAACACATAAATCAGATATGGGTCACAATTGACTTTCTGTGTCCGACAAACAACAACGCTTTCACACTACACATCTTGTTCTCACACAGTGAAAAATACATTGTGGAGCAAAAGAGGAAACTGACAACATGCCGGCAGACAAGGCAGAGCAGGTTACTTCTGGTATGAAACAAGGTCTCAGCTTTAAAATGTTGTAATTTTTTAGGAAATTTTAACAAATATCGTTTTGTGGCTCTTTAATCTGTTGTGATAGATCACCTTAGATCAATCGACACGTAAACCAGTTGACTTTTTTTCTTTAATTAAAGCATGAAAAAACATGAATGAACATCAGAACATATTTTATTTCAACCGCGGAAAAAGACATCAGTACACACAATTTTTCAAGTTTAAGTCCACCGAAATTAATCTACTCTCCTGTCTGATTTGTTTGTCGGACAGAATGGCGGATTCGACGTTACGATTGGTCAGATCGCCTGTCAATCAAGTTGTTTGCGAAGGGTCAATTGAAAGAACGTGTAAATGGTCAAAAAATCAGAATTGGGCTTCAGGGACTGCAGTGTAAACAAGGTCAAAGACACATTTGTTGAAAATGAAGCGGTACTAAATCTGAATGCAGCTGCATCACAAACGGTAAGTAAATGATTTCATTATGCTTTGTCTGAAAATGACCTTTTTTTAAAATCATGTTTTCAAAACACTCACATGCAATAGCGAGGAGGTGGTGACACTGTTTCCTATGCAATGACGTCAGCCAATCATAACAGTGGCCGATTACTGAGAAGCCTTAAAGGACCCGCCCCTTAAAACAGGTCGTTTTAGACAAAGGGTCAGAATGAAGGTTGAAAATAATCACTTTTCCACATATCTGTTTTTTTTGTGCAAAAAAACTTATACTTACATTATAAGTAAACCTCACTGAACATATTAAAATAATTTTAAAAAATCCATGACCCGTTTAAGTAGGTCGGTTTAGGTTGGTTGGGCCATAAATTGTTTTGTGTTGTATTTGTTTTCTTAAAAGAACAGCAAAATGCAAAATTAAAACTGGTTCATATTCTCAAAAAGAAAGAATGTTAGAGAATAACAGCCTTGGCTTTTTCTGTTTCACATACAATGAAAAATTAATGGTGCGTGAGGCTGTCATTCCAAAGAAAGAAATAAAGCCATTCAAGTTTGCAACAAAAGGATGAGTAAATGAAGTATTCCTTCAATGCGGAATGAAGTGCCTGCCACTTATTTCTCCTCGTTTAAACACGAAATGTGATGCTCGACCTCATGCGGACAAACTGTTTACCTCGTTGGAGCCTCTGACGTCACGACACACCCCTCGCGCGCGTGAGTGTGTGTGTGTGTGAATGTGTATGTGCGCGCGCGCGCGCAGCGAGCTCGCCTGTGAATGCAGTGGGGTTCGTGCGTGCGTGTGAGTGAGTGTGTTTTGCTTGTGGAATGTGGGAGTTGTCCCCACGCGCTTTACGAACAACCGACCTGTCCAAACAGTGCACGCGTGGCAGAGGATGTCACACCAACCAAAACAGCGGAGGCACGCTCACAGCACAGTCTTTGATCCGTTATTGGAGGAAAATCCGCCGTACAGGGTAGAGTCGGGGCGGGGCGTAATTACACGGAGTCCCATCTATTTAGGGTCAAGTACAACATTTTTACAGTCCTAACCAGCGTGGGTTCAAAGTTTGTTTTGTGCCCGGAAACTGCGAATCACCCACGGGGCGCGGAGGAAGTGCTTTCAGAATCGAGCGATATTTTTGGCCGTGTTATTTTGTCTTTAGTTAATCCACGGACTCGCGATAAAATCTGCACGGGATGGATTGCAAAGCTGCTACAGCCAGCGTAATTCGTTAGCATCTCGTCGACTAGCTCCTCCAGAGGCTCGACCGCCGCGAGTACGGGGCTGCGGCACGGCTGGACGGACGCGGAGCGAGGCGACCCCTCTGCGGGCTGAGCTGCCGAGGCGGTGGGCGTGTTTTCTCGGCGTGCTAGCATGTGAGCTGGCGCCAAGTTCTCGGCGTGAAAAAAACAAGATTTACAAGTTACGGGCTGGAGTGAAGCAGCAAAAGTCACATCTCGCTTGATCGGAAAAGTTGCACGCAGGTACGAAGCAAGCAGTTTACTCTAACACACACTATTACCAAAGTGAACCTTGTGCGCACACTAATGCAATTCAAAACAAAAGCTGCTAGTCTGCTAATGTTAGGTAACCTACTCAAGTGACTGTTTTTTTTTAAACCTTGCACATGAGATCCAGAGAGGGAGAGAGAGTTGCTGTGTTAACGTTAGTCGCTGAGCTAAACACGTTTGACACTTTAATACCCGTTTATTTATTCGTTGTGTGTCTTCGATGCATCTGTCTCGTTGCACTGATTGAATTCAATTTAAACACCGACCTTGGCAAGTTACCCAACGTGGAAAACTTTGCATGTCTCCGAGTACAGCTAGTTCTTAAAAGACTTAAAAGTAGTTAATTCGTGCTAAAAAGGCATTAATTACATCCAAAGCAATGTAAAAGCGTGTAATGGGAATGAGTTTGATAGTATAGCTGCGTATCGGCTCATCTGTTGCAGTAATTTGTAACTGCGACATCATCCAGCCACAGCGACAACATCGCTTCTATAGTTGTAAAGTTACTGCTTTAGATATTGAGCTGACTAACTGTAACGTCTGAGATGTACTGATCTAATTCATAAGAAAACGTGCAATACGAGTGTAACGATTCATGTTTTTTTATGTATGTGTGTGTGTTTGAGGGTATCATTTTATAATAGATTTATTTGGTAATATTACCAAACATTGCTAAATTATATAATGTTTAATAGATGATTAGTTAATATACACTACAATAGTTTCAAAATAATTAAACTTTCATTCATATGTTTTAACACATGTGCATGTTTAAATATACGTAAAGACACTATCTATTATGCATTTGCTTATTTGTCTGTAATGTTTAATTGTAATTTAAAGTTATGGTTTAATTTAAACAATTTTAAAATGTGTTTTCTTGTGCTTGTTAATCTTCTGCGGTCATGTAATAAATATTATCGTCCTTTTTACACTATGCTCGGAACAAAATGTCCAAATGAAGTATTTTACCCTGATGGAATCCTGTATGTTTTATAAAACCTGATGATGAAAGTAAAACATCATAAATGGTTTATTAAAAACCTAATACACTGAAACCTTATCAGTATTGTTGAACATAATGCCCTTGTGGGTCATATAGGCGAAAGAGCGTGTGACTCTGACATGAAAGCACATTGTGCTGTTGGTATGTTGAGAATCTGTTGTAGTTTGCATAGTTTGTTTAACATGTCGGTTGAACTGGGCCAGGACTTTTTCCACCGTTCCTAATGGACAACTAGTTAGGGCATGTCAGACAAGCATGGTCAAAAGTGAATGGCTGGTCATATTAATTCTCATACTTTCTAGTTGTTTAGGTTGATGTCAGGAGGTAGACCTTTAAAATCAATGTAATAGTTACCCTTGTCCCATGTTGGATTGGCTAATAGGTTTGCAGTGTGTGTCAGGTAATGTGTTTGTGTGGCTGCAGTGCAACTGGTAGAAGTGGTTGTTTTGGGAACGATGCTCTGTTGTGCAAATTCAGGGTTGTGGTTTTCTAATTTGAGTGGAAATAGTATAAGATAGCCAACCATGTAACAAGATTAGACGTGATACCCTGGAAAGATTTCAAAACCCTCTTTCCTTTTTGTGTCTTTCGTATGTACACTACTATTTGAAAGTTTGGGGTCAGTCCCTTTTTTAAAAAACAAAACCAAAAACCAAATACTTTTAACAAGCGAGAATGCATTAAATTAATCAAAAGAGACGGTAAAGACGTATGTTCTTTTGAACTCTTTCTTTCTATTCGTCAAATAATCCTGAAAAAGGTTGTTGTTTCCACAAAAAGATTAAGCTGCTTGACTGTTTTAAACATTGATAATATGTTTCTCCAATCATGTGACACTGAAGATTGAAGTAATGCCTGCTAAAAAATTCATCTTTGCCACCACATGAATAAATTATATTTTAAAATACATGAAAATACATAAGAGTTATTTTAAATAGTTTTATTATTTCACATCATTACTGTTTTTCTCTGTTATGATTAAATAAACGCAGCCTTGGTAAGCTTGGTAAGAGACTTCTTTCAAAAACATTGATAAATCTTACAAACCCTAAACTTTTGAACCATATTGTGTACACACACAAACTATATGTGCACACATTTCTATTTTCCCCCTCTTTCTAAAACGTCTTTGCTTTCAGTGCAGGATAAGTGACTGAAAATACATGGATTTGTTTTCTGCTGAGCTCCAGAATGGACCAGAATAGCAGAATCTATATCGTCCTATACTGGATGTTTACATGTGCAGTATAGTCTAGAATACCCATGCACCTGTATAAAACGTTCATAAACATGATTGATTCTGAGTCTGTGTCGTGCAGGACTTCCTTTGTACAAGTCTCTCTGTAAGTAGGTTGTACTGATAATATGTTCCTTTTGTTTAAAGGAGCTGGATTGTGATGTTTAGGTTGTTATTGTGGTGGTGCTCATTTCAGAGGCTGGAATGTGTGTGCCTGTGTGTAGTTTCTGTAACTCTAGGCAGAAGCTGTGAGGCCTTGACTGTAGCCCTGTAGAGAGGCCCATTGAAGGGGAAGTTGGCTCTGTATGTGTGTGTATGCGTGTGTGTGCATGCAGACCACTGGGATTGGACACAGGGTAGAAAGACCCCCTGTACGGAAGGAGGGAAAAGGGAGGAAAGAGGAAGGAGGAGTCAATTACACTTTTCTGGTCATGTGTGTGTTCTTGCCCCGTGTTTTGCACGGACAGAGTGAGTGGTCGCGTTACGGCAAGGGTAACCAAAGACGAATACGTAAAAAGACTATTCGGAGCTGAGAAAGATTTTTCATTAGTAAACAGCCTAAATTTGACTTCAGGCCATTTTTGAAATGTAACTCATACAGTGTTGGCCTGATGTTTGTTTATTTACTGTGGCTAATGTTTTACAGTGCTATCTTTGTCTTTGCATCTCTTTTAAATAATATTTGTTTGCTTATGATGAATTTAACAGTTAAGAAATAATTGATGTTCAGTGTGGGGAGGTTTTTCAGCATGATGGAATGATAAATGATTAATGTATGTCTTTGCGCAGCGTATCTTCGGCTACTGTGGATTGGTACTATTTGCTCAGTGCTTGACATTGCTATATATGGCTTCGCTAAACCTACATGGACTGAGAGTCAAATAGACTGAAATAACACCGAAAATGCATGTTAGCTTTTTTATTTCTTTTCGTTGCATTGATTTTCTCTAAGATCCTATAGATCCTATATACTTTGCATAGTCCTGCAGTATGTAAGGGATAATATACAGTCAGACACGGTGATCAGAAAGTGGAGGGATCTTGTGTCACCCTAATTACATACTTATGAAGTGTACATAAATTATACTTATAAAGTTTAGTGGTCATTACACAAAAAACTGACAGCAGGGTTCTTCTTCAAAATGTTTTTCTTCACAATGTTTATGGTCTGAACTGCGATACATTCGATCAAGATTTCACTGTAAGAAAAAATTTTGTCACTTGGACTGTACCCTTAGGTATAAAAGCTAAAAGCTACATCTTTGTACCTTATTTACCTCACGATACTACATATTAGGTCCTTAAAGGAATAGTTTACTCAATAATGAGAATTAATGTAAAAATGTAATTACTCATCCTCATGTCGTTCCAAACACATAAGACCTTCGTTCATCTTCAGAACACAAATTAAGATATTTTTGATGAAATCCGACAGTTTCCTGACCCTGCATAGACCGCAGTGCAACTGACACATTCAAGGCCTATTTTTTGGCGAGCTAACACTTTAAAGGTGCATGTTAGTACCTGAAGTGTACATATGCCTTTTAGCTTTTGTATCTTAGGGTACCACTTCAGTGGCAGCTTTGTATCTATGTCCTGAAACTGTAATAATAAATATTATGTAACGCTAAATAAATACGTAAATAAGTAAATTAATTCAGAGATAAAGTAAAATAAAAAGTAGATGTCCTCAGCCTTGTGTTGTTCCAATCTGTGTGAATTTCTTTTCTTAAGTGGAACATCAAAGAAGATATTATGAAATGGAATCCTGGGTATGAAGACTTGTATGGCTTAATATAACATAAATGATGTCTCTTACTGAAATATGTAGTAAAAAACCCATGAAAGATTTATGTTTTTAAAAAATCCACATCGTTATATACATATTTAGTTATGCTTTATTTTGGGTCAAAATAGGAAAGATAATACTTTTCTCTAAAGAAACAGAATTCCCTGGATTATTGTCATTGATATCGTTATCGCAATAAATACCAGAAATTATCGTGATACATTTTTAAGCCCATATCGCCCATACCTACTACATAGAGTCTAAACACACTGCTTAAAAAAACAGCTTAGGCTGGTTTTAGCTGTTTTCAGGGCGCACCCGGATATCGAGTGAAATCCGCGCTGAGAAACTCCTTCAGTGGCTGCAGCGTCATGACAAGAGTCGGCATGTTTACATAGTTTGTAAGCTCTTTCAGTAGCTGTGGTCTACTAACAGTGACGTGCTTTCACACCTGGCACTTTGTTTCGGAACCTGGCGTGTTTCCCCCCTTAGCTCGGTTCGCTTGGGCATATGCGAACACAATCGCTTGGGCAATCGCGTTCGGATCCGCGCCAAAACAATCGGTTCGAGATCGCCTGAACAAGGTGGTCTCGGCTCATTTGAAATCAAACTCTGGAGCGGTTCAGTTGTAGTGAGAAAGCAATCCGATCCAACGGACCAACGAACCAGGCTATCCACCTTATTTTTCCCATAAGAGCGGGTGCAGCCATTTGTACATTTTTTGTGTCTGGCTTCTGGTCTCATCCACTTCCAGCTATTTTTAGCTGCACAAAAAGCTCATTTTGCTGCTTGATATTGCAAACTGGTGCGTCTTACCATATTATTTTAATGTATTATCTTAATTATGAACACACTGGTCTGTAGTGCAAACTGTTTTACCGTTTACTGCACTTCGATATTCTTCTCGTTATTTCCCTATGGCGGATTTTGAACCGGACGTCTAACACGTTACCAGAAAACAGCTTATGGAACGTTGGAACTTTGGACCAATGAGTGGGCAGTTTACTTGCGCGTGACTTGTATTAACACATTTTAGTCCGTTTAGAAACTTTGCTGTGTGAAAGCGAACCGCACCAAGAATAAAAAGCAACATTGTAATAATTTTAATCCCTGTTTTGGAACAAAGCAATCGATCTACAGGTGGGAAAGCACCCTACACGTGGCATCGTATCAGTATTTTATTTACTGAGTTGTGTTGCGGTAATAATAACATAACTCAGTGCCAATAGCTCACTGAGTACAACCGTTCTACATAATCAAAATAATGTCGCTCCCCATAGTCCAAAATATGTAATGATGTGGATATTTTTTTAAATAACACAAATCTTTCATGGGTTTTCTACTACATATTTCAGTAAGAGACATAATTTACGTTATATTAAGCCATAGTTGTCTTAATACCCAAGAATGTTGGTAACCAAACGGTTTTGGTTACCACTGATTTCCATTGTTTGGACAAAAATATACATGCATTTCTCAAAATATTATCTTGTGTGTTCCACAGAAGTAAATCATACAGGTTTGAAATGACATGAGGGTGAGTAAATGACTGAATTTTCATTTTTGTGTGAACGGTTTCTTTAAGTTGTGTTTATGCTGAAGCGATTTTAGTCCTTTGAGGATATGATGTTGGCCTACATGGGTTGAATTTGTGAGTTTACCACATTTTTTGGGGTTAAATCTAAACCAGCTTGATTTCAACGCTGTTCCGGCTCCCGAGCGGTATGTTAATGCAAATGCTGCCTGTGGTTAGACATCTAGCATAAACAATTACTTAAACATTTACGTAACGTTTCTATGTTTCTACCCTATGCAATGGAAATCTCTGAAAGAATTCGACAGAAAAATGACTTTACCATGTCCTCATAGAGTGTTGCTTGGCATGAGGCTTAGTTTGTATTTGTGTGGTGTACTTGTGGAATTTTGTGTGTTGTGTGTGTGTGTGTGAGTGTGTGGCAGTGTTATAATCTGGCAGTGTGTTTCCAGTAGGGTTCGTGTGAGGACAACAGCAGTTTCTGTGTGTTCTGGACCCGAACTGACCCAACTGGCTCTGCACGTTACACATACACACGTATTTCCTTGCCGTGTGTGTGTGGAGGAAATGTGTAGGACAGTTTGTCTCGAAGTCTCTGTCTGTTTTTATGGCTTTTATGGGTCTGCTGATCGTTCTGCCATCATAGCCGTCGAAGCCAGTTTGCCGGGTTGCTCCAAGTGTGAGAACATTTCTACAGGGCTTTAGCATGTGATGTTGCATGTGTTCCTGTGTTTTCCACATGGTCTCCATGCCAGGCCTGGCATTCCTGCCGTGTGAGTCTGTCTCTGTCTGTTGTCATAGCTAATGAAGGTTTATGAAACCCTGACAGCATCTCTGTCCTGTCCTGCACACAGGCGCCCCTCAGCCTCTGCTGCAAGGGCTGGGGCGCTTTTCTCTGTTTACTTAAATTTATGACCCAACTATGCCTAAATGTCACACTAGTTACAAAGTCGACCCCGCATTATGCAGTCACTAGAAGTATTTATTGCGAAGGAGCCATAGTTACGTGTGTCGATTGAACCATCACCATAGCTACATGTTATAGAGTTACTATAGCATGAACAGTGTATGTTACACAATAACCACTGGCGATATGTTATGGAATATGCTAATCTCTGGTTATCAGCAATGACTTTGCTCTCTGCATTTGTTTTCGGAAAGGAGGTCAAAGTCAATTCTTACCGTATTTCGATTAAAAGATAACCGTCATGCATGTTACTTCGGAGGCGATCTTCTCCGTTTCAGTCATGCGGTACCTCATGTTCTCTTGTATGATAAACAGGCCATTGCACTCATAACCAGGGCATTCTGCTGAAGAGGGACAGTCTTTCTCGTACACCTTGGCCTACATACTTGTTAGTGCTATGTGATGCTTCAGTCAGTTCAATGATTAACTCTGAACTACCTTAAAGGGCATCAACGATCATACATGTAGCGAGGCCGCAGTCAAAGTGTCGGTCATGCAGTCTTCACATGTCCAGACCTAAAATATCCCAGGTGTTCTCAGATTTCCTAGATGCTGTGTGGCATCAGGTGAAACATTAACCTGACCGACCAATTAAGACACATTTAGCATTTTCGGAAAGTCTCTTATCTCCTTCGTGCTATGTGTGCGTTGATAACAAGAGCCATATACTGAAGCAGGTACGAATAGCAGAGATGTGATGTGCACAGTCCAAAATCTGTTAATGATTTTGGAGACTTGTGAAAGCAAGGGCTAAATTTGTTTTATTTATTTTAGAATGACTGCTTTTAGTGTCCTAAAGAGATTTCAGAGAGCCGTTTCAACGTTATTCTCATGTTATGATTATCAGGAAAACCGTATTAGTATATGGATTTGTGCTCCTAACCTTTAAATCTTTATTTTGCCCTTCAAATCGTTAGGTTCGTTTTAGATTATTGAGTGTAATGCAGAGCATTGCTCGTAATATTAGTTGATGAGGACTATATTGTATAGTGAGGCTAATCACTCATAGCTACAGTTCACTTCACTAAGTCTACTTTATTATTTAAAAGATTTTTCTTTCCACAGGCTGTTGAGAAATTAGGTACAATCCAGAATAATGAAACTCAATGACTTTTTTCCTGCACTTGAGTGCACCGAGACGTGCTTATGTAAGCATGTATGAAGTAAAAAGACCTAAAAAGTACATGAATTCATTACTTTTTTTGTTTTTTAAATAAATGCCAGTCTCTTTTCTTATTTAATGACAGACCCACTGTAAGCCTGTAATGCTTCATAGTTCACAATCATTTTATTAGAACACTCTTTATTTATTTTTGGTAGAGTTATTATTATAATATAATTTACTTCTGTCTCCCTTTTTGAATCTGTCTGAATATTGACAAGCAAAAACAATCATTGTCATTACTGGAAAAGCCAAGAAAAATGACAACGTCCATCTGCAGGATACCTTCAAAAATATGCACATAAGTAGTGCCATGTTTGTGGCCGACTGCCAACTAAATCTTCACAAACGGGTATTGCAAATGTTTCGCACATTTTGAATAGATGAATAAATGAACAGCCCAATTTAGATAAATGCATCATTATGTGCTGAAGTGTTTTGAAATGGTTTTATTAGTGTGTTTTCTGTGTGCATTAGAGTAATTTGAGAACTTTCTCTTGAAGAGGTCACGTCGTGTGTGTGTGTACTAAAGCTCAACTAGTATTGAAGTATGTAAACTTGCCATATATAAAGCTTTTAACATATTTTCCAGGCCAGAGATTCTGTGTTTATACCAAAGAGCTCACAAAAGGTGTTTTTTTTACCTCAAAGTAGGAATTTCCTCATAACTTACTGAGTGAAAACAGGAAAACGGTGACATCACCCTCTATGCGAGGTATGTTTATTTGGTTTGCGCTGTTCCTGTTTGTATACACTGAGTTGTGATGTCCCTGCGAACTTTCACATAGATCTCCACTTTTTTTTTTGTGCTGATCCCATGCATTGCGACAGTGATAAGTTTGAAGAGTTAATCGCGTGCTGTTATCATATACACATTTATTGTGACAATATTCTTATCACCTGATGCTTTTTAGCTGTTTGAGTTGGTGTGTCACTTTGACCTCTGACTCATTTCAGCATGGATGCTGTTCCTCATGGGTTGTTCAGTGGGTCTGTAATGATCTTGTGTTTATGTGTTTGCTGACCTTGTTCTTTTTTTATTTTTTTTTTAAACAAGCTTCTGATGGAGATATTAAAGCTGACATCTGTTTGTTTTCATTTGCATGGTCTCCTACAACCACTAAAATCCTCCTGCCCTTCCTCAATGGTGTAGCACTGATAGCTAATTAATATTCCCCTCTATCTCGTACGCTTTTTATCAATGCGCATACATTAGTGATGCTTACATAAAGAACTCTGTTTTCCCCCCCATTCAGTTTGTGATACTGGCCTCATGGCTTTAATCAGAATGATTTATTGTTGTATTAAAGGACTGTTAATTATTCAACACTTGCTAAAGAATGTCAGTTATGATTTGTGGCTTTGTTATGCTGTCAGTCTGTGGTGAAGAAAGAGGACATTTCCTTTTGTTTCGTTTTTTTTTTCTGCTTTATATACACTACTGATCAAAACTTTTGACTAATCTAAATCTGTTAATGTTCATGAAAGAAGTCTCTTATGCTCACCAAGGCTGCATTTATTTGATCAAAAGTCATTCTGTTTTCTATTTTGTGTTTTAAAATGTAATGTATTCCTTTGATAAATTTAAAAATGTCAGCAGCAGTTACCTCACTCAGTCACATGATCCTTCAGAAATCTTTCTAATATTCTGATATGGTGCTCAGTTTTTATTGGTTATTATTGATGTTCAATTATTTTAATAATGGTTCTTATCAGTTAAAAACTTGTTTTTGCTGGATAAAATGTATATGGTAAATGTGATACTTGATACTTTTCAGTAGGGGTAGGTTTCATTACAATTTCCAAACAGTAGATATTGTTTTGGTGTTGTTTAATGTGAGTGACAGATTGCTGTAGCGCCTCAGTTCAAGAGAAGTGGCAGCGCAAAGCACACATGAACTAATCGTCTCCTCCACTTTAACCAGTTAATGTTACAGCTCAAAATAAACATGAATGAACGTCCGAAGGTATGTTAGAGTACAACTTCCTGAAATCTGTATGCTGTCTCAATGTCAGTTTACCTCAAAAAAATATATTTGGTGACCATGAACTAGTCAAATAAGAAGTTGATATTGTGTTATATTTTAAACACTATATTATGTGTTTTTGCTAAATTTTGCAGAGAACATATTACGTTTGAAGCCATAGCAGAATCGTTGCGCGTTTTGAACAAATCTTATGAACCAATGATTCAAAAGCCCATTCATAAAGAGAGCCATTTACTTCATTCCTAAATGAATCAGCCGTTTGAACGAATCGAATGAATGAATGACTCATAAAGACACTTACTGCCACCTGCTGGCAGAATTATTTTCTTATTTTGAGTATCATTCAAATATTAATAATAAGAAAAAAGTTTCTTGAGCAGCAAATCAGCATTTTACGATTTGTGAAGGATCATGTGACAAGAAGACTGGAGTAATGGCTGCTGAAAATTTAGCTTTGTCATCACAGGAATAATTTACATGTTAAAATATATTCAGTTTGAAGCCAGTTCTTTGAAATTGTAATATTGCAGTCTGTGTTTTTCTTCCCATCCTCCTCATAAATGCGCAACTCTGTATGTTTGACTATGTTTCTCCTCCTTCGTCTCCTATAGTGATGGAGTCAGCCGTTAGTACATCCACTCAAGTGCCAGATGAGTTTGACCGCAATGTTCCACGGATCTGTGGTGTCTGTGGAGACAAAGCCACTGGCTTTCACTTTAATGCGATGACCTGCGAGGGCTGTAAAGGCTTCTTCAGGTACACACACTCACACACTTTCCTTCATCCAATTTGGCATTCACACATTTACACCGATGTTCATTAAGAAACACATTAACACATATTATTTGTAACCAATGTGCCACTGCCAGACTATTTTTAGCATTTTTGCGTGTGTTCATTAGGCGCAGTATGAAGCGGAAGGCCAGCTTTACCTGTCCTTTTAATGGAAGCTGCACCATCACTAAAGATAACCGTCGTCACTGCCAGGCCTGCAGACTCAAGCGTTGCCTGGATATTGGCATGATGAAAGAGTGTGAGTTACTAGCCAACATGACACATCTTGGAACACAGATTCCTAAGAGCCAAGATATACTTTGTTACATCACGTTTTAATTATAGTTTAGATTTGATTTAACCTGGAGTCTCAGAAGCTTCCAAATGTAATTTTTACAGTCTTGAGGGGAATGGTATGCTGTGTGTAAGGTTATTCCAAACAAAAGCAAGTAAGATGATCCATTCACAGAAGGTACCGAAAGGCTCTTGTGAATACTTAGTATAAGGAAGTAGATTCGCCATTCGTGAGCGCATGATTTGTGAGTGTCAGCTCTTTGCAAATCATTTTGAAAGTGAATGGTACTTCAGATTATGGATTTCACAATGTTTGGTTGCTGTTGCATTTTGAAGAATCATCAGCAGAAAGCACAGCTTGTACGTTCTCACATTGTTGTTTTTTTTTAAACAAGCGTCACGTGCAAAGAGGCAATTTTTGATGTAAATGTTTTACTGAGCCCAGCAATCATAATAACTATAAACCTGAATATTGCTTTTAGCCTAAAAACAAATAGTTTAATTTTTATTTAGAGAGACTGAAGATTAATAATAATGCTTAGATTAGTAGGGGAAAAGGATGAGAAATATCCAGTAGTTTTAGCTGTTTTAGAAAGAAAGAAAAATAGATTTCTACAAGTAAAAATGGTGTGTGGAATTGTTCTCCACCTCATCAGTGTCTATGAGACTGAATTAAATGAAAGCTATTGATTAAACTGAGCTCTATCAAACCATACTAAAATAAGTTATAATGAATTATAGTCATAATATAACACAGGAGAACGACATAGGATTGTATTTTCTCATCTGTATTTTACCTGTAATAAAATTATATTGCATGAGCATAGTAATGATACTCATCTGTCTTTTGCTTTCAGTTATACTGACAGATGAGGAAGTTCAGAGGAAAAAGGAGCTGATCCAGAGGAGAAAGGATGAGGAGGCGCAGAGGGAGGCGCAAAAGCCCCGGCTTTCAGAGGAGCAGCGCAGCATCATTGATACGCTGGTGGATGCACATCACAAAACCTATGACGATTCCTACTCCGACTTCTCACGCTTCAGAGTAAACCAATCATTTGATTTTTCTCCATTCTGTTCCTGTATACCACTTTCTTAGTTTCAGCCAGTTTTAAGATATTCTTGTACAATGGGCCCAATGAGGTTTTGGACACTTTAGTGACACTTAAAGGAGAAGTCCACTTCTAAAATAAAGATTTACAGATAATGTACTCACCCCCTTGTCATCCAAGATGTTCATGTCTTTCTTTCTTTCTTTCTTTCTTTCTTCAGTCGTAAAGATATTATGTTTTTTGAGGAAAAAAATTTTCAGCATTTTTCTCCATATAATGGACTGCTATGGTGCCCCGATGTTGAACTTCCAAAATGCAGTTTAAATGTGGCTTCAAACGATCCCAGCCGAGGAAGAAGTGTCTTATCTAGCGTAACAATCGGTTATTTTCATAAAAATAATACAATTTATATACTTTTTAATGTCAAACGCTCATCTTGTCTTACTCTGCCTGGACTGTTTTTTTTTTTTTTGTTTTTTTGTTTTTTTCCAGTTCATGACATTTAGGGTATGTCAAAAAACTCCCATCTCATGTTCTCCCTCAACTTCAGAATCGTCCTATATCGCTGTTTTACCTTTTTTGTTAAAGGTGTTTGATCTTCTTTGCATGTTCACTTGCAAAGACTGGGTCGGTACTTCTGCAGCGATGTAAGATGATTTTGAAATGATTTTTGAAGTTGAGGGAGAAAATATGATCAAGTTTTTTGACATACCCTAACTGTCTTGAGCCAGAATACACAGAGTTCATGGAGAGAAAGGCAAAATAAGCATTTGAGAATAAAAAGTATATAAATTGTAGTATTTTTATGAAAATAACCAGTCGTTTCGCTAGATAAGACCCTTCTTCCTTGACTGGGATCATTTACAACTGCATCTGGGATCGTTTTAAGCCACATTTAATCTGCATTTTGAAAGTTCAAAATCGGGCACTATATCAGTCCATTATGTGGAGAAAAATGCTGAAATGTTTTATCTGAATCTTTGTTTTGGAAGTGGACTTTTTCTTTAAAGGGTTAGTTCACTTTCAGAACAAAAATTTACAGATAATGTACTCACCACCTTGTTTCTTTCCTCAGTCATAAAGAAATTGTTTCTTGAGTAAAACATTTCAGGATTTTTCTACATATAGTAGACTTCTATGGTGACGGTGAGTTTGAAGCTAGAAAAGATCTTTATTCCTTGTCTGGGATCGTTTGGAGCCCTTTGAAGCTGCATTTAAACTGAATTTTTGAAGTTCAAACTTGCGGGCACCATAGAGTCCACTAGAGAAAAATCCTGAAATTTTTTCCTCAAAAAACATAATTTCTTTACGACTAAAGAAAGAAAGACATGAACATCTTAGATGACAAGGGGGTGAGTAAATTATCTGTAAATTTTTGTTCTGGAAGTGAACTAATCTTTTAATGTTGCCTGCATTATCAAACCAAGTGGCATCTGCAGCTTTTCTCATAACTAACATCTCTCAACCAACTGGTGTAAAAATGATTTGTATTTATGTGATCAGAAATACAGAAAAAACAGTATTATTGTGAAAATAGTATTACTATTTAAAATGGCTGTTTTCTATTTTAATATATTTAATTATATTATTTATCAGCAGCCATTACTCCAGTCTTCAGTGTCACATGATCCCTCAAATATGCTGATTTATTATTATCAAAGTTGAAAACAGTTTTGTGGAAACCATGATACAATTTTTTAAGAATTCTTTGATGTATAGAAAGTGCAAAAGAACAGCATCTTCTACTTTTGATCAATGCTGTGCGTATATGATCCCGAATGTTTTGATATTTTGTTATACAATGCAGGGACATTCCTACATTTTTAATTATTCAGATACTTTTTGGGTCCACTTTTGCTGTCTTAGGCATCCTTTGCTAATTTTTTCAGTGTGTTCATATGTTTATGTGTGTTTTGTTTTGCAGCCTCCAGTTAGAGAGGGTCCAGTTACACGTAGTGCCAGCCGAGCCGCGTCTCTTCATTCACTATCAGATGCCTCCTCAGACTCCTTCAACCATTCTCCAGGTCTCTCTCACACACACACACACACACACACACACACACTCACACGTCTGGTTTATTATCCTTGTGGGGACTCTCCATAGGTGCAATGGTTTTTATACTCTCCACACTGTATTTTCTATCCCCTTACCCTAACCCTACCCCTAAACCTAACCCTTACAGAAAACTTTCTGCATTTTTACTTTCTCAAAAAAACTCATTCTGTATGATTTATAAGCTTTTGTACCCATGGGGACCTCAAGCCAGTCCCCACAATGTCAAAAATTTCAGGTTTTACTATCCTTTTGGGGACATTTGGTCCCCACAATGTAGCAAAAACAAGTACACGCACACGCACACACGCGCGTATACAAATGCACACAAACGCTCATTTGTGTGTATATCACCTGTAAAGTTTCTTCTGAGAAATGTTTTTCAGCCCAGTGTGAGGCGCATGTTTTTGTGTGTTAGGGGGTTGTGTGTCTTATATGCACAGCAGGCTCCATCCATCTCACCATGCCTGACGTCACAGGAGAGCCTCTCTAATGACAAACAGACTATTCACATGCATATACACGCACATACACGCGCACGCGCACACACACACATACACATATGGCTCATCATTGAAGCAGCAAGTTGTTTTGGTAACGTATATAAATATAACATTTGTTATAATCCTACAGAGCACACTATGAGTACTTTTTATGTGTATTTTTTTCTGGATTATTAAAATAAATTACCAATTAAAAGCTGTGTTTTTAATACTAAACCTTTCAGATTCATTTTGTGACTGCTGCTGATTTAATTAATCTTGAAAAGTGTTGATTACAGCATTACAGTTATGTCTGCTTGCATTGTATGGAAAAGTGTTTTGCAGTTGTTCTAATATCTTGGCATTGTTTGCTCTTTAGGCAAAGTGTAAATAAGAGATTTATTCTGCTATGTTGACAGCTTTGTTTATTGTTACGAAGGCGTTTGCAAGAGTGCAGAACACAGTACGCTGACAGTCAGTGAGGTTGTGCTGAGCTGCGGGCTCAGCCAGTCACGTGTACCTGTATAAACATACACGAAAGATGTCTTCAGTTGTTTTTAGTGCAAGTGTTTATTAAAAATCTCAGTTAAAAAATTTCTAATTAATAAATGCAATCAAGAAAAATAATCAGCAAGTTTGATTTTTTTTTTTCCCCATAATTGTGCAGTCATAATACAGGACAGGAAGTTTAATGTACACAAATTTGCTGAAATGAACTTTTTTTCTTCTAAAATATTAAAAATAGATGTTTTTGTTGTCTGGCTGTATTATATAAGGCAGATTTTGGAACAGACACAAGGGGGAGATAAAGCTTCTGCTAATCAGATACGTTGACAATTATCAGCCAATGTCTCAAAATAGTTGGAGTGTAAATCCCTTAGTCTGTGTTCAGAAAATGCTGGAAGACTTCCAGTGTATCTGTTACTTAAATTGTTGAGTTTAATAGGTTGCTTAGATGAAGCAAACATTAATCTTTTTTTGTGTTCTTTCTTTCTCTCTCTCTCTCTCTTCAAATCTATAGAGTCGGGAGATCGTAAGATGAATCTGAGCAGTTTGTTGATGATGTATCAGGAGCAGGGTTTGAGCTCCAGTCCAGACTCAAAGGAGGATGAAGGCACTAGTCTTTCCATGCTTCCTCACCTGGCTGACCTGGTTTCCTACAGCATCCAGAAGGTCATCGGCTTTGCCAAGATGATTCCTGGATTCAGGTAAAATTTTGTGTTTGTGTCTATCAGGCAAAATTCAGAATTTAAAGAAATTCTGCAGTTGCACAAAAGAAGTTTTACTTTTATTCCTTACATTTTTATACAAATATCTGTACTTTCTACTTCTTACATTTTCAAACCAGTCTTGTTACTTTAGTTTGAATCAACATTTGGTGGATCACCATTCGATAACAAATCTCTAATAAATCATGGATCGGTTAGTCTGGCAGCGCGATTCAGCTCAGCATCTGTTTCTCACTTTAGTTTTGGATGCTTTAATAATATAATTTGATTTTGCTGGTATGATGAAAGTTGAAGTAATCGCGCCGGCGCGCACAAACACACGACATCAGTTCCAGGCTTCTAGCATTGCTAACTTGACAGCGCAGTTGGTACTTTATCAAAATAAAACACTGTGAACCAAGCATCCACGCGCTCGCCTCACTGTGTCACCGTTAGAACGCATCTGAAGTACAAAGTCTATAATTTCCATAATAAATAATAGTTTAGCATTTGGATGCGTCGCAAATATGAAAATATTATGGATTATTTGGATTTGTGCCGAATGAGAGAGGTAGGATACAAGAGCACAAAGCTCTATTTCGCAGACAGTTGAGTGCGCAAGCCTTTAAAGTTACGTTATACTCCTTTGTCAGTGAGAGACATGTTCAGAATCAGCACATGATTACTGTCTAGTGGGCTTTTTCAAGTGCGCAACTCCTGGCATTCACTGTTCTTCTGCCGACGGTTATCAACAGGCAATTCACGGTTATGAATTGCCTGTATTCGTTGATGCCCGTACCACGACGGTTCGGTACGAATACATGTATCGGTTTTTTTTTATTATTCTTAAAGTAATAGTAGCATTGACATTTTATTATTTTCTCTTGTGGACTTTATGTAAACGTCTTATGTGCAATATCTTATTCAGGTCAGTACTAAATAAAAAAAAAATAACATGCATTTTGTATCTTCCCTCTTATTTTGGTAAAATAATTAACATTTTGCAGATTCTGCAAGGTGTATGTAAACTTTTGACCTCAACTGTACATCTTAAGTGACCTGACGTTGAGTTAACAGCAAATTTTCATTTTTTGGTGAACTACCCTTTTAATTTCACAGGGCCTCGGACTAAACTTATTGTGGGTCTTGAGCAAGGATGTTCTCTACATTCTTTTCATCCATTTTAGTGGTGATTGCTTGTGGAAAGTTCCACCTTTTTCCCAACAGGCTAATGTTGACATGACTGTGTCTATTCAATTTCCTCAGGAACATAAAAATAGGTTTGACCTTATAGACTGTCACTCTCCGTACATGTTTTTTGCCTGCCTCTGTGCACTTCCGTGTATTTCCCAGCTTCCTCAGAATGTGCGTACATGCATATGCATTATGGACCGCATGTTGCTGTGGTAACCATAGGAGTGTCATGTTTTCAGCACCCACTCCCTCTACATCTGCCATTCACAGAATCCAGCATGAGCCAACATTTGACGTGTGTGTGTGTGTGTGTGTGTGTGTGTGTGTTTGTGTCTGTTTGTGTGTCTCAGAGAGCTGACAGCTGAAGATCAGATTGCTTTGCTCAAGTCCAGTGCTATAGAAGTGATCATGCTCAGGTCCAACCAGTCTTTCAATCTGGAGGACATGAGCTGGAGCTGTGGAGGACCCGAGTTTAAATACTGCGTCAATGATGTGACGAAAGGTACACGCAAATAGACATTGTTTCATGCGTTGACGTGCAGTGTTTGCAGTTTTGTTGTTGTTTACTAAAACTAATTTAAAATCATTTTCATTAATTGAAATAAAGCTGAAATAGAAATTACAAAAATTAAAAATCTGTCATTAATTAGTCACCCTCATGTCGTTCCAAACCCATAAGACCATCGTTCATCTTCGGAACACAAATTAAGATATTTTTGATGAAATCTGAGAGCTTTCTGACCCTGCATAGACAGCAATGCAGCTACCACGTTCAAGGCCCAAAAAGGTAGTAAGGACATTGTTAAAATGTTAAAAAGAATACAGTACTAACGTTTTCAGTAACACTTCACAAAGTTCAAACTTCACATGCATTAGGTATAATTAAGTAGCAACAAACAATAATTTTTTTTACAGTGTTTATCTAGGTTAATGTTGTACATTAATTCATTCTAGTTCATGTAATTAATTTTAAATGTTTAAACTGTAACCCCTGGTTTCACAGACAAGGCTTAAGCCTTAAGCCTTAGTCCCAGACTAAAATGTAATCTGAGCTGTTTCAACTGAAAGAATCTTGCACTGACTGATCTTAAAAAATATCAGTGCCTTTGTTTTGTGTCAAGATGAACAGACAGGGTTTTACAGACAAGGTTTATTCTAAGCCAGGATTAGACAAAACCCTGTCTGTGAAACCAGGCCTGAATGTACAAATTAACATTAGAAGTTAGCATAAATATAGATCCATAAATATAGATCATTACAGGAATGTATTGTTTGTTGTTTCATGAAGTTGAAGTTAATTATATATTAAGTACAATTAATTATAATTACTATATAATAACCAATATTAATTGATAATTAACTATAAAAAGGTAACACTTTACAATATGATTTAGTTAACATTACTTAACTACGTTAGTTAACATAAACTAAGAATGAACAATACTCTTCATGTTAATTTCAGCATTTACTAATGCAGAATTCAAAATCAAAAGTTGTGTTTGTTAACATTAGTTAATGCACTGTGAACTAACATGAACAAACAATGAACAACTGTATTTTTAATAGTGCAATATATTGTTCATTGTTCATTCATGTTAGTTAATACATTAGTGTTAACAAATGGCACCTTTTTGTAAAGTGTTACCTGAAAAAGATCCATACATTTGTACAATAATAATCATCCTAATGTTGTGTATGTTTGGGGGGGAACAGCTGGACACACTCTGGAGCTGTTGGAGCCTCTGGTGAAGTTTCAGGTGGGCTTGAAAAAACTCAACCTACATGAAGAAGAACATGTGCTGCTGATGGCCATTTGCCTGCTGTCTCCAGGTCAGTGTGTATTCCACATGCACCAAGCATTAGACCGACTGAGACACATTTAACAAGCCCGTGCTTTCAAACAGGAATCTCATTTATCTGTGTTTGTGTGTTCGCAGACCGACCCGGGGTGCAAGACCACGAGCGAGTGGAAGCGTTGCAGGACAATATATCTGAGGTTCTGCAGGCGTACATCCGTGCGCATCACCCGGGGGGGCGTCTGCTCTACGCAAAGATGATCCAAAAGCTGGCAGACCTCCGCAGCCTGAATGAAGAGCACTCCAAGCAGTACCGCTCCCTTTCTTTCCAGCCCGAACACAGCATGCAGCTGACCCCTCTGGTGCTGGAGGTGTTCGGCGGACAGGTCACTTAGCAACTCGAATCGGAACAAGACGTGCGGGTCAAACGGCGTGACCCGGAGGGTTGTGGAGTGAATGTATGGACAATCACCTTAAACGCATACAGAGTTTCCAGGACGAAGTTTGTGAGTGGTGTGTGTGTGTGTGTAAGTGTATCCCCTCATCATTTACAAATCGGCTAGGTAGTGCCATAGATGTTTCCGTTTATTTGTTTTATGTAAGGAAGACATTCTCATGAGAATGTAATATGGTCATGGTGTTTTTCACTGTGGCAACTAAATACAGTATATCTTACTGTATTGTCAATAGCCAACAGTATTACACTGCATGTGTAGGATGAGTGTGTGAGTGTGCGGTCCTGTTCTAAACCTCTGCATGGTCCCCAAAGCGCTGTCCACTACTGCTGATGTCCTGTCTCTTCACCTCCTGCCTTTAAATGCACAGGGTTAAAAGTACTAATGCAAGCACACAGCTCTAACTCACCCCTCGCCTAGCCACTTAACCAATCAAACGGCAGCTCCGCCCCCCCCTTTCCTCTGCCTCCAGATCTCTGATAGGTCGCTGAACAATGGCTGTCTTCTCTACTGTTATTTGCCTGTGCTGTGATTGGCCAATAACCTGACGCTTCTGCAAAGTGGTCAGTGCGGCATTAGCGCTCGCCACGCAGCTAATCTGTAAATAAGACTCAGTATCTATATTCGTACCTTTTCGAATCAGTGTAAATAGAGTTTGATATAATCGCTTCTTGTGGCTAATGGTAGAATCTAGCAGAGGGAGACCCTGCAGCCCTGCCTGGTTATGATGAATATGTAAACAAAGACTGCGATCTAACTGTGCGTTTATGCAGGAATCATGGATTGTGTTTTAAAAAGCTGAGAGCTTTACCTCCTTTCTTTGCAATGTTGTGAAGTCCTATAGGTTACAGATTTCTCAACTCTCGCATTCCATCATGCATTGTTTTTCTTGGAAACACTTTTTTTTTTAGTTCAGATTAGTTCAGCTATTTACATTTTTCCCTAACAAAGTTTTACCCTTCGTTAGATATCATACTTTTTTTCCTCATGACACCGTTAAATCCTGAATGCTTTTTATCATGAATTCATGAAAAATTGTAGTACATTTCACACAAGCAAGAGTTACACAGCTAAAACAAAAATATCTGGGTCATATTTCAACCCGAAATAAAAAAAAAAATCTCCCTGGATGTAATTTTGATTACTCTAATATGTGACCCTGGACCACAAAACCAGTCTTGAATAGCACAGGTATATTTTTAGCAATATACAAAAATACACTGTATGGGTCAAAATTATCAATTTTTTTTTTTTTATGCCAAAAATCATCAGGATATTAAGTAAAGATTATGTTCCATGAATTTGTAATTTGTAAATTTCCTACTGTAAATGTATCTCAACTTGATTTTTGATTAGTGATATGCATTGATAAGAACTTTATTTGGACAATTTTAAAGGCGAAGGTTTTGATTTTTTTTTTTTTTTTTCCCGGATTTTCAATTTGTTGTATCAATTTATTTATTCAATTTCACAAAATTGACCCTTGAGTAGTTTGTGGTCCAGGGTCACATATGATAATGAATATCTTCCGTATACAATTATGTATTCTTTACATTTTAAATAATACATCTTTTTCCCTTAATATTACATTAATAAGTATTTTTTTACATTATGGGATTCAAAAATTGTGGGAAATATAATTAAATGTAATACTTGAAAATAGTGTCACTTTTAAACTTTGAACTATGACCTGGGAACGATGTTATCTTCCTCTCAGGTTTTGGGAGATTAATCAAATAACTGTTTTGCTTTGGGAAATATGACTTGGCTTATTTGGTTCTCACATTTTTAAAGTAAATTTAAATTTTTGTCATCAGTAACTGCAGTGTTACATGCTGTCTGGATATATTTGATATTTTGTTTGCACAGGGAGGTTTTTCAAAGCATATTCTAATTACAGCATACAACTTGGCACATTCTCGTCTTATGCTGGTTGTTATTATCTAAACAGTAATTACAGACACATAATACCATGTCGCCCGTGGTATAGACTTTTTTTGCATGTCTTTGGACACCATGTTAATATCACACAAGCCACTGCCTGCATTGTGTCCTCAAAACCAAACACAACTGCCTTAGCTTGGCCTCAGCTGTTCACACTTAATCATCTTTATTGATCTTTTAATGCTTTTTAAGTCTGTAAGAATGCTTTTCTCCACTGTGTATAATATGTGTAAGTGATATTTGCGAGGCTGTCGTCAAGGGCTCCTTGAGTCGCATTAGAGGGCTGATGCTTACAGAGTTGCTTTATATATCTCCTTCTCTTCACAAAGTCTTTTTTTTTTTTTTTCTAATCACGTCTGATTCGTATGAATCTTCTTTTTCTCAGTCAGGGTTCAGGGTCATTAGGAAAAACTTTTCTGTGGTATGAGAGTTAATCATAGTTAATGAAGATTGTCTGTAGGTGTGAGTTTGGTGTCGGAACTGGGTCGACGATTTAATGATCACGTAAGCTGAATTTAACTACCTGGAAACTGCGGTTGCTCGGAAAGGCGAGCGCAGTGCGAGTGTGTGTCTGTGGAAGCGTGCGTCTATGAAGTGAGGGCGATTGTATTAATCTATACACCAAGTATATTCATATAGGATTGGGTGTCGCATATTCGGCCCGGCGTTGATGGGGAATGTGTGTTTTTGTGTGAGACGGAGAAAGAGTGAGAAGGTTATTGTTTCCTCAGTATATTACTATTAAATAACTTAGTCATGGCACTTAAGATTTAATGATATGGAAGGTTTGCTATATATATCTATGAGTATTACTTTGCAAATGTAAAAGATTAAAATATTTTCTTGTAGACTAGTTTTGATATTCTGGTATCAGTGTACAAGTGGCGGCACAGGCAGAGGGTTATGTGCGTATATGTGGGTAGGTATGCAAATATAGGAAAGTACGATTGAATGCTAACCTCTAGCCCAGTGCGGGCATATTTCATATATATATATATATATATATATATATAGAATGATATATATATATATATATGAAATGATTTTCTTTCATGATCTTATTGCTCTCCTTCAACTGTCTATTTTATCGTCTTCATGCCTTCTCTCTATACTAAGCTGCTCAGTATTTTGTGGGATGAGGGTGTACACTCAATTTTAAACTGGAAAACGATGTAATCTTCCAGTCTTGAGCGTTTTTGTAATCATTCACTTACTTGTTTCGTTCGTGATGAACGAGTGAGAATATCCCTGCAGCACTTAATCTAGATCAGACAAACCAGGACAACATGTCACGTTTAAACAATTGCAAAATATACAATATGCATGGTGATGGTGGTGATGATGATGATGGTGAGACGAAGATGAAATTGATGTTGGTCTCTTTTCCGAGTCCAAAATGTAACCATAACAAACTACCTCTCTGGGGAACAGACACATTTGATTTGTATTTTTTTTATGATTCATGTTTGTATTTATTGCTGTGCAGTGGCTCACATGGACAACCCAGTACCTCATGTATGAATATCACTTAACAACAAAGACGCCTTAACAGCTGTTTTATCAGATTTTTTTAAACTATTATTATCTGTGTGTACAGTATTTGTATCTTTAGCTTTCTTCAACACGTTGAAGCATCCACATACACGGACAGACAAGACAAGACAGACACCTTCACAAGAAAGCTGAGAGCTGTTAAGGCGTGGTCACTTCCATGATTGACAGTGTTCAGTTGCTGCTGGGATTGGTTGGCCATCCTCAGGCCCCGCCCCTTCTTTATTCTGACTGCTCAGTTGGATTTTGCTGCTCCGCAAAAATAATTACACAAAACCTGTCAGAGCACGGCCTTCTCTCGTTGTCTCTTTTTGAACGGTGACGTGTCAAGCGGACGTCATCTACTCTGCAAATCACACTTGCTCCAACTTTACCTCGTTCAAAAACGCATTTACACTCTACAGTCAATACCTCATGCCTGGTCAATCCTAAAATGGAGTAGATGATGGATTCCGGTTGATGACAGAGTCGTCCGTGACAAAGGGAAAATGAAGAGAGACGTGCTCTTTACCTCTCCTCTTCTGTCTGGGCACCATTGGACAGGAGATCAATAGAAAGTTTGTGGCACTAAATGGCTCATAAGTGCGGAAGCACTTCTGTCTCTGAGTGAATGGGTACCATAAGGAAAACTGTAATACAAATGCTAGCTGTTTACAGGCTAACAGTAGTACGCCTGCTCACCAGGACAAAACCAGTTGAATATGACCATTCATGAAACGGTTAAAATTGCCTGTTTTGTTTTCTTTTTTTTTCTTTTACATCATAAAGTATTGTAAATTCATGTTCCTGATTTCATGTAATATTGGTCAAATGTTTTACAAATCAATAAAAGAATATAATAATAAACACTGATTACTTATTTTCTGTCATATAGAGGAGAGTGGGGTAGGCTGTGTCAGCCTATTAATCTAAAAAAAAAATATTTTTGTCAATGTTATTAAAGGGCACATCAAGCATCTTTAATGCTCAAGACATATTTTATTGTTATTAAAAATGCATTTCTACATGGCAGATATGATAAACTTTGTCTAGATATTATATGTATATATTTCTATGATATGGCTTTCTGTTAAAATGTATATTATCCACCTTATTTTTCCCGTAAGAGCAAAGTATTAAAGCTATTTTTAGTTGTACAGAAGAGCTTATTTTGCTGCTTGGCATTGCAAACTGATGTGTCTTTCCATGTTATTTTCATATATTATCTTAATTATGAACACAGTAGTTTGTTGAGCAAACAGTTTTACTGTTTACTGCACTTCTCGCTATTTCCCCACAGCGTCTAACCGGAAGTCTTGCACATTCACAGAAAACGGCTTACTTCTGCGTTGAGAAATAAGGTGGATAAATTTCTCCAAGTGTATAATATATGTCTATCTGTATAACTGTAAAACGATAATTGTATTAATAATTACAGGACACTTTAGGAAAAAAACTGCAGTCGCTACTCTCTGTATTGAGTGTTAGAAAGGTACATTATACCCAACCGTGCATTAATGTATCTTTAATATGAATTATATTGTATGCTTTCTTATAAAATATGGATGCTTGAGATTCACAATAGGTTATGAGAGGTTAATTTTAGTTGTAAAACGTATATATATAGTACACAAAGCTGACTAATGTATACACCGTATTCTATAAATATTTTTGTATGCATTGATTTGCATAGATATGAGGCTAAGAACGTTCATACAGAAAAGCTTACTTGCATTTCTTTTTCATGGTCACTAGATGGAGACGTTCTACACACACTGAGGCGATCGGCCTGTGGGACAGACCATGCTGGTATTGTCTTTGAAGAGCGTCAGCTGTGTGCTAAGCTATGTTAAACTGGAACTCGACGTGAACAGCGCTGCCATCTTGAAACGGTCAGGAGATCTTTTTAAATGGCAGTCAACAGAGATGATTCAGTTTAACATATTAATAATTAAAACCCAAATAATAGATTAGTCAGTGTAATAATCCTTTATTTTTGCCATGCCATTTTGTAGGGAACTCTTTTTGAAACTTGCTACAGAATGTTTATTTATAACCGAAATCGTGGGAATTTTGCGACATGTAAAACTCATTTACGGCGCAAAACAGCGTTTTCCCGCCCATTTTATACAGGACATCATAGAGTTGGTAAAGTAACGTTAGTTCAAAAGTGAAAGGCTTTAAAGCTTTTTTAGTTTGTACGAACTTACATTATGGATTCTGATATATTGAAAAATATTAGAATGCAAAATGGCTGCTATGTATTCTGATTTAATAACAAATGTTTGATTTAAATAATTGTTTTGTATGTTTTGAACTTTTAATTTGTTTATTTTATGAACATTATTAGTTAGTCATTAGTGTAAGATTTAATTTGGAGCTGTATGTTACCTGGAATATGCAGAATTTATGACAAACTAAATCTTGTGAAACTCCCTTGGAAGACATTGTTACAGACTGTAAATACATTTTTGAGTTTATAGGTGGCGCGTGACCTTTTCAGTATGGCAAACACGCAGATGTAAAAAGGTAATCAGCAACATTTGACATGTACATTCATATCGTTGGCTGCATCCAAATATGCATACTTTAAGTTCGAAATCGAATGCTGTCTAGTACTACATTTGGTTTGGAAAGCATCGTGTAGTATGAATATGAGTAATATGCCGTTAACAACTCAATTAATAGGATAGTAGGTACGGAAGTAGTAGGCCACCTGCATAGTTTTTACATACTGTTTTTCTAATACTATGAATTCTGACAAACTTCTCATTTCATGTGCTGTTTTTCACATACTAAATAGTTTTCGAGTATACTTATTAAAATGCAGCGATCGTCTTCAAGTTGCTGTCATATTGAGGAAAAGAGCTGTTATGAGAGCAGCTGCTGAACCAATATTGGCTGAATGGAAGTGAAATTGCTTCGATTGAAATTTGAGTGGTTTTTATAACCGTGATAGATCTCATCCTTTGAGCACCTCTCAGATATCCAATACAGAGCAGACATTTTTTGCCAGCTGCATGAGTACCTTCAACTCATTGTGGTGAGTGCGTGTGTGTGTGAGAGAATGAGGAGAGAATGGAGTTTATCAGGGTGCACATTCACAGGACGATCGTTAGCAGAGCGTAGCTTGATTTTCGTTGCCATGCGGGGAACAGGAGATAAGAGGTGCCATGTGCCACAGAGTCGGTTGTTACCCTGAACCCAAAAAGAGCAGGGAGGAGAGACTGAGCCGAGGTCAGTGAAGCTATGTGACAAGTGGTAGATTTCACATCAGTACACTGTCTTCAAACGGTCTCCAAAATCAGAGACAGTCCTTTTTTATTTCTCTCCAGGCCTTGTTTGAGTTTTCACACCGGAGGCCCTGTATCATCCAAGACGTTGCAGAGTCTTTAAAATAGTCCTCCCAACATCTAAGGCTTGCATGAATGACCTTTGCATAAAATGCATAAAATCTGAGTAACAAAATAACACAGTAGGCATTCTTGTGTTTAATTGTGTAAGTAATAAATTGATTCTTGGTATTGGTTATTATAGTAAGTTTCTTTATAGACTATTATATTGACGTTTGTTGACAAAAAAGCTATTTAAACTATTTTTACTGCCTAGAAAAAAAATTAATTTACTGACTTTTAGTAACAACATGCCCTCGTTGTTTACTGACAGTGATTTGAGAAGAATACTCAAGAATATTGTTTTGAAATATGAAATATGAAGTAACGTTTAAAAAAGACTTTCAGAAAACAGCACGCATTTAAAATCTACCACCTCATAGCTGAAACTAACATTTTAGATTAGGGAACACTATTCACTATCAAATATATGCATATAACTATATACTTATAAAGCACATATTAATCCTATCTAATCCATACCTAAACTTAACTACCTTAGTAACTATTAATAAGCAGCAAATTGACCTTAATGTACTACAGTGTCGTTTTTGAGGAATGTTACTTGCAGCTTGTATTTTGGGCAAGCTGACCTAAAAGGCTAACTTTGTGTGTGTGTGTGTGTGTGTGTGTGTGTGTGTGTGTGTGTGTGTGTGTGTGTGTGTTTAAACATGGGTCTAAATCAGGGTGGGGTGCTACACGTCTTTTAGATAAAGTTGTGTAAAAGCTAAAAAATTAATGGTTGTCTTATCAGCTCCTGTCCCCTCTCTATTTCTGTCTGGGTATTAATACTGTGGGTGGTGCCTTGGAAGCGTGCCCTAGCTGATATGAGTTTCCTGGTGAACATCAACGTACTGTCTACTGAGAATTTTGTTAGCTTTACTGTAAGCATTCCAAAGCAGGTGTTTGCCTACATTTTATTATTTTGTAATGAGTACAGTTTGTAACATACAGTTTTATGCGAAAGTTTGGGAACCCCTTGCAGAATCTATAAAAATGGGAATAATTTTAACAAAATAAGAGAGATCATACAAAATGCATGTTATGTTTTATTTAGTACTGCCCTAAATAAGATATTTTACATAAAAGGTGTTTACATATAGTCCACAAGACCAAAAAAATCTACAATCTATGACTGTTTTTTTTGTTTTGTGATGGTTGTTCATGACTCCCTTGTTTGTTCTGAACAGTTAAACTGAGCACTGTTCTTCAGAAAAATCCTCCAGGTCCTGCAGATGCTTCAGTTTTCCAGCATCTTGTGCATATTTGAACCCTTTCCAGCAGTGACTGTATGATTTTGAGATCCATCTTTTCACACTAAGGACAACTGAGGGACTCAGACACAATTATTAAAAAGGAAACGTGGGTGAAAACTTTTTAAATTTGAAGATGAAGGTAAATTGTACTTAATTTGTCTTCTGGAAAACTTTCAAGTATCTTCTTTTGCTTTCAAAATGCAGTACTAAATGGAAAAATAAAATATTTCAACAAAATAAGAAAAATTTGGACATCTTCATCCTGTTCAAAAGTTTTCACCCCCCTTAATGCATCATGTTTCCTTCTGGAGCATCAGTGAATGTTTGATCCTTTTTTTAATAGTTGTGTTTGAGTCTCTTAGTTGTCCTCGGTGTGAAAAGATGGATCTCAAAACCATACAGTTACTGCTGGAAAGGGTTCAAATATCCAAAAGATGCTGGAAAACTGAAGAATCTGCGGGACCTGGAAGATAGTTCTGAAAAACAGTGCTCAGTTTAACTGTTCAGAACAAACAAGGGACTCATGAACAGCCATCATCACCATACACAGTATTAAGAACCAAGGCTTCCCAAACTTTTGAAGGGAGTCATTTTAATAATTTAAGCTATTTTTTCATCTTGTGGACTGTAAATATCTTTTATGTAAAATATCTTACTCAGGAGAGTACTGAATAAAAAATAACATGCATTTTGTATGATCTCTCTTATTTTGTTAAAATTATTCACATTTTTACAGATTCTGCAAAGGGTTCCCAGACTTTTGCATAAAACTGTACATTGACAGTGTTACTTAAAACAACTGAAAAGGTGCTGCTGAACCTTAAGAGACTTAAGTCTATTTTTATTACTACAAAAAAAATTCATTATAGTTATCCAATTAGTCGATTAATCGAGAGAATAAACGAATATTACTCGATTACCAAAATAATCGTTAATGATAGCTCTAATCTATACTGTCCCCAGTCAAAATAAAATAATCAAAATAACCCTCCCAAAAATGTTCCTATGCACATTTTATTAGAATGTAATATTATTTTAAAAAATAATGAATTGTTAATATATAGATTTATGTAATTATTTATTTTGAGTTTTTGCAACTTCAGCATGGCATTTAAAACCACTGTGTGGGCCATTACCATCCACTTCACGCCTACTTCACAAAGCACTTCAGATCAACATGGTTCCCCCTTTTTTATGCAGAACATGCAACCAGGGTAACAAAGTTTCAACAAAGTTCAAACATTAGTAAGCACTTAAAGCATAGGATAAACATTTATTATTTAAACTATGAAAAATAATGATTTTACATGCTGTCTTTGAACAGCCTTTTTAATGTTATGTAGCCATGACAAGGCCAATTTAAAGATGCGTATTAATAAAACTATTTTAAAAAAACAGGCTTGTATGTAAAAATACAAGTAAATATAGGATGTTAGAAGTCGAGTATTAAACTCAACCTTCCCACACATGTGGAAAACCCCCGCTGCATCATGTCTCCTGTTTGGCTTGTGCTCAGAATGTCAATGTGTCAGTGAAATGTCATTTGCACAGAAATACAGACACAGAGACACAGATTTGGGCAGATGGAGAGGAATGCGGCAAGGTCAGCACAGGTATTTACTGGAACGGCGTGCAAAATAGTATTCTTATATTCAGAACATCAAGGACACCAGTGAGCTCTGCTCATTTTGTAAGCGAGTTTGGGGATGCATTTGCAGGTGGTTGTGCAACTGGCCTGGGGTGGTTCTTATATGGGGCGGCCCGCTCGTATGTGTTTCTGAGTAAAACCACATTGTCCTCGCTGCTGTCTCAGCAAAGGGCCAAGGTATCTGCAGAGACAAACCTGGATAGAGAGCGCAGAGAATGAGAAAGTATCAGTAAAGGGGGGGGAGGTTTGGTCAAAGCTTCCTGTAAAGCGGTAAAGCAGGTGCAAAACCAAACACAGACACATAGTACATTCACACAGGAACACTATATGCATGTTGAGCTCAGGTCTACAAATAAGCGCCACTAAATATCATCGTGCAGAGTTAATAACAAGTAGTTTGTTTATATAAAAATCAATTTCATAATTTATTTAATGCCTGTGCAAATGCAGCAGTGACAAATGATCATGGAGAGATTAAAAATCACAGAACTTCTGACTTCTACTAGTTACTTGCGAATTGGTACATATATCAACCTGTTAACCAGCTTAGAGATAAAGAAAGAAGGAGTGAGAGAAAAAAGAAAATGAGTCAGTGATTTATAAATGTTGCAGTAAAGGATTTATAAAGGTTGCAATTAAACGGCAACCTATGGCACACGTGCCAACATTGGCACGCAGAGGGATAATCAATGGCACGCGACCAGTAGGGAAAACTGCATACTGACGTACAATGTCAAAATAATTTAGATGGCCAAAGTGTCAGTTTAACATTGAAAGAGAGCAAAGTTAAGAAGGAAATTTGCAAAATGCAAATCATCTAATAATAATCAACTGTTTTATGATAGAAATATTAAATGACCGACAGTGATCCAGTGATGCAAAAGTTTTTTCAAAATATGGCTATTTTTAGAGTGAGTGAATTATCTGCATCTGTGTCTCTCTCTACAAACAATAAAGCTTACTTCAAAAACAGCGATTTTACCACCTTATTGCTGAGAAACTTATTTCTAACCCCTATTCTGACCCTCTGTCTAAAACGACCTGTTTTAAGGGGCGGGGCCTTTAAAGCTTTTCAGTAATTGGCCACTGTTATGATTGCCGCTATTTCATAGGAAACAGTATCAACGCCCCCTCGCTATTGCATGTGAGTGTTTTGACGACATGATAAAAAAAAGGGTAATTTTCGGACAGAGCATTATGAAATCACTTACTTACAGTTTGTGATGCAGCAGCAGATCTTCTTTGTGAACTCTCCATGACACTGTGCCTCATTTAAAAAACAAAATGCTCCAGTCAATCCTCAGACAGGATCCAGGATGCCATTAAAAATGAACTATCCACTTGTTCCTTTACGCTGGGATCCTTCTGATATCTGTACAAAGACGCAATGAGCTGTTTAAAGGGGTCATCGGATGCCCATTTTCCACAAATTGATATGATTCTTTAGGGTCTTATTGAAAAGTCTATAATGTACTTTGGTTAAAAATTCTCAATGGTAGTTTAAAACAACACCCTTCTTACCTTGCCACAATCAGCTCTGCAAAAAACATCCTGTTCTGGTCGAGGTTGCTATAATGTTAATGAGCTCTGCTCGCCCCGCCCCTCTTTTCTCTCTATGGAGAGACGAGCCTATTTACTTTAGCCGTGTTTAGCCGATAAATTTGCTAACTAGCACATTATTAGGAAGGGTGATCGCAAAGATTCATAAAAAACCCTTATATTCACTTCTGCTTTAAGTGAAGCTGGATTACGAATGATTTGCGCTAACATGGACGCATTTATGTAGATCGGGAGGCGCATTTCATTCACAATCAAACGTAATCCACTGCATCAGATGTCGGGAGTAAATGACGACCATGTTCATTATTATCACATCCAGCAACACAACACTTCTATCGCTCAATCGGAGATATTCTTGTCTAAATTACATCCCTGCTCCGGCATCGAAACAATGGAAGTCGGACTGTTCCTGCTGATTTAAGGCGAGACTGAGGTAAGACGCTCATGTCAATCAACTATTGTGGGAGCGGCCTCTATCGGTGTGACGCCACACTGACAGGCATCTGAGAATGGCTCGATTTGAAAAAGGGGATATTATTTTTACAAATTAATTAAACACCACTGCATGGATTTTTATCATTATAGGGTAGATTTGTACATGCACTGCCAACACACATTAATGTTCAAACAACATGTAAAAGTGAACTTTGCATCCGATGACCCCTTTAAGCCAAATGCCTCAAAACGAATGCTCTTTCACTCCATTTGTCGTATTGATAACAGACTCGAGCGTGTGGACTGTGTCGGAAATCAAACGTGCATCTGTATCCAGTGTAGACAAAATAGCAGTGGAGATTGTAATTTCTATTTGCTTTTGACGCAATGCGACACTCGCATTCAGCGCATTTAAGTGACCAGCCATTAAGCGACTGAACATCAGTGGGCGGGGCCTATGGTGAGAAGATGACTATTCGTCAATGCCTTGATCCGGAGTCAGTGTTTATGCAAATGTTTGTGCCCCTGTGATGTCATCTTGCACCTCAGATCCAAACAAGCCATTTTTGGAGCTTAATTAAATAAATGCTTTGTTTATCCCAATATATCAAGGCAAACTTGATTTCTCATGTCATGACCCCTTTAAACCAGTGAGTTAATATAGAACGGTGATTACACTGAATGGTTTTAACACAATTGGCCTTGTCACACACACATACAGTGGTGTTTAGTGGTCACACTGTAAATCTGTTTTTCAAAGTCTAAGTTAAACATTAAAATATAGAATCTGTTAGGATTTAGAAAATTTTAAAAATCAGCTTCAGAAATATTTAAGATTTTGCACTGTTTCTATGATAATCAAATACAGGTTTTTAATCTTAACATTTAAAATTGATTATGTACTGTATAAATACAGCAAGATGTGGGTTTATTGGCACTGGTTAACCAGAAAAATTTAAAATGGCCCAAATGGTTGGTGACACCTGCATTATCGCTTTAAATCCAGGGAGAAAAACGACAAGCAGATATTTAAACAGTATTATTACCTAATTTATAGTTCCTCACTATTTGTTTGCAAGGTCCCTTCTCTTTTAGTAGCATATAGCCTACTTTGATCAGCGTTTCTATTAAACACAATAATAAACCTCACATTTTTGCAGTGTTTTTTGTAGGGGTGACCAGGATGGTTGTAACACTTTTTGTGTAACTGCGAATAACTTTTTTGAGGTTTTGGCCCAAAATCTCTCAATTTCAACACAAGTTAGTTACACTTGTCTGCTACCATCAGTTGTTATGAGCTATAGCAGATTTTAAAAATCGACATTGAATGCAAGGACGTCCATAGGGTGCATTTGCAAGTTCCAGAATTCTCAAAATGTGTTCATAAATAAAATGTGTAAAAAAAAAAAAGACTTTTGAAGACATTTTAAGTGCTCCTCACTATTTGAGAAGTTAGTGAATCAGTCAAATGTATTTTGCATTAAATCTTCTGATATCATCTGGCTTGTGTGGGTTAGAGGTGAGATTGAGGTTTGTGCTTAGCAAATGTCATCACTTCTATATATAAAACATTGTGTATATGAGATGCCCTTATTAATATACCGAAACTAACATGTTTGCATTGAAGCTTGATTATGCAGACCATCCACCGGAAATCTACAGCTAATCCATGTTACAGTTGTATACATTTATTGAAAATGAGGGCTTTCTCACTTATTTTGCCTCAACTTGTATGTCTTTTGACTTTCCTCTCCATCCCAGAATAACCTTTTACTGTACATTAAATGGTAAGGGTGGAGCCAGATAATAATCATGTGCCCTGCCTTTCTTATCTTTTAAGTACACTTCTTCTTTTACGTGACTCTGGTAGCAAATCATTTTACGAGCCAATTACTGCAAACATTAAGATATCAACATTTGTATGTACAACTTAGGGATTCCATATCAAATCAGTGATAAATTTATTAGCGGAGAGAAGCAAACAACTGTTGATGTAATGAGAAGAGAGGAAGCTCAGCAGGAGGGGCTTCAGAGAGGACAGCGCAAACCTAAATGTAGCTTGCTGTCACTCAGCAAAATCACACCTTTGGAGTTCGCTGTAGTGCAGCAGGGCCGGTGTTATCTCCAGGTTCTTCAGATTAGTTTCTTTTCATTTTGTGACGTGGACAGCAAGAGAGTGCAAATGCATGTTATTTGTCTTTTTCAGATGAGCGTTTGATGCCTGGAAACATATTAGAGGTGGAAAAGCTATGCAGACGTGACAGGTAGGAGATCCTTGTGTGTTTAAACTTTATTTGCTTTGTTTAGCTACCATGTAGAGTTTTGAAATTTTGCGTGAGCTGCCACATCACGTTTACTTGAATTTTAGTAGTGCGAGAGATCAAATACAGTGACATATATTCATATAACTAAAGATAGAGGTGCAATGCAGCAATCTTTGCTGGATTTAACTATTGGTTTAACTATTGGTTAACATTGGTGTACATTTATTTTTGGTTTTATTAGTCTTTCATCATGACAAACCAAAAAAAATATATAAGCATGCTAATCACTTAGCCTTGTATAGTTTGACTTCACAAATGCTTGAAAGACTAAAAGTGTGAATTTGGCACTTTTTAGTCTTTCAACTGGTTTTATATTTATCAGATCTTAAAGGATGGATAAATAAAAGCTTTTCAGCTCCAGACCTTTTGCAAGTTAGACCTTTCTGTTGTCTGATGCTTTGGGAAAATGAGTTTGTTGTGCTTTGGGATGGTTTTGACTGAAATGTTTCCCAAAAGCCATTTAACCTAAATATAGGTCAGGCAAATTGTAGGATCAGAATAGCATACCGTACTTACATAAAACACCCCTAAATCAGACAAACAAATTCTAATTTTAGCTTCAGGAAGTGGATGGGTTTCACTCTATTCGTTTTAATTGAGCACTTCCTCGTCAGCTGGAGGGTTACCATAGTGATTCAGCCCAGATTGAGTGCAGCATGGTTTCTGTGGTAGCGTACAACGAAACGGTGATGATGTTTCGGTATATGTTGAGTTCATAAAAAAAAAAAGAATTACAGAGGATGCCACTACAGAAACTGAAAAAGCAATTTAACGTCTCCTCACTTGAGGGGAAGTTTTGTGAACTATTTTTAACTACAGTGTTTTTCTTGGAATGTAAACCAAGCCTTGGATTGCTAAACTCACTGAAGGGAGAAATCCCATATGACAAAAAAAATATATTGTAAACAGTCATTTAGAAAAATATATTCACTTTCAACCCTCATATGCCAAAATATATTTAAAAATGTAATTCAGGGGCAAGAAAATACATTTACAATCTTACAGGAGCCTGCGTTTAGGCTTTGTTCATTATATATTTTAATTCAAATGTGTAAATTGTTCACGTTATTGACAACAAAAAGGTATTTCTTTTTTTTTTGTATTATATTTTATATTATATATTTTAAATAAATTTGAAGGTTTTTTAGTAAATATTTTTGACCATTTTTATTATATATGTATTTATTTATTTTACTTTATTTTATTATTTATTTCATTTTACTTTTTGGTGCACTGTTGTCTGCTTGAAATTAAAGTTGGAACGGCATCTTCAACTTCAAGAAGTACACTTTTTTCTCTTTTTTTGTAAAATGTTCACGTTATTGACAACAAAAAGTTGTTCTTTTTTTTTTTCAAATGTCACGTGAATGTATTATGTTATATGGGGCAACATATAATAAACGTTTTTAAAATGTATATGTATATATTTAAAATAAATCTGAAGGTAATTTTAGTAAATATATTTTTGACAATTTATATAAATATTGAAATATATTTCAAATTTGTGTTATTTTGTTTTTTATTTTATTTTATTTTTTTGGTACACTGTTGTCTGCTTGAAATTAAAGTTGGATCAAAATAACTCCCAATTCAAATAGATAAAAATAAATAAATAAATAATTAGGAAGCATTTTATTTTAAAACAGCAAACAAGTTATAAAAAAAATATTATATACGTACAAGGTAAGATAATCATTAAGCAAACAGACTGTGTGCATGTGTGTTACTTTTAAGAAGTGCACTTTTTTCCTATTTTTTTCTTGTCATTCACTTGAAAGTAAATGTTGAGTAAATATTGTACTGGATCTGCTGACACCAGTTCTGTCATTTAACATGATTGCAAATTAAAGTTTTAAAGGTAACACCAAACAATAACTATAATATTACTCATCATATTATAATTAGTGTCATTTCGTGAAAAATATCTTTGTTCATTTGAGTTAAATTCTTGACATCCAGACAATGGCATTGAAACATCTGATAATAATACACTTTTCCACTGTTCTGGAACCACTGATATACAATATTCCAGTTTCTGAACTGACATTCTGTCTCTCATTATGCAGATGTCTGCACATCAGCACAGGAAGCTGGAGAGAGGGAGGGAGAGCGCAGAACAGCCATCTAATCAGCCTTTGAACAACAAGAAGAGTGAATGCAGCACTCTCATGTTTTTTTTAAAACAAATTTTTTTATGCTTTACCAGTGTTCAAAATTAACTTTCTTTCAATTAGGGTGATTGCATATTGCCCCTAACATCTGTGCATTTTTTCACCCAGCCTTGGTTAATTTCTGACCCTGTTGTATTCTGTATTCTGTCATATAATAACTCCATCTGGACTGGTCTGATTTGATAATTGTTGTGATTGGCAGGTGCTGGTGCCAGTTACTGGGTGAAACGAAAGCTAAATCAGCATATTCGCAATAAACACAGGTTAGAAAGAACACAAACCTGGATCTCAGGTTGCATTTTAGTTGTATAACTGGAGTCATTTATATTTTCTGTTATTCAGGAAAACTGAAAGTCAGGATCCAGCCCAGCTCAGTGCATCCAACATACCTGAATCTCATTATTTTGAGGAGGACAGTCCATTAAGAAGAACAGGTTACACACATGTACACATTCACACAAACATGTGAGCTTGTACACATACACTCGAAATGAGTAGACATCTGAGAACTTTTAAATAACTTTATGAATGCTAGTCTTCACCTGTTTATATTTTAAGCACATTTGTATTTGTGCATTTTCGTGAAAAGCCTCTGAGCCAATTCTGAAGCTGCGACCAAAGAGAAGTGCTTCGGGAAGACAAAACCCACTGCAGCGTAAAACCAGTGCGCCCCCTGCTGTCAGAGCACCTGACTCTATGGGTGTGTAATAACACTGTTCTAAAATTGGATAAAGCAAAGATATCATAAAAATTGTAAATTCAGGTGTAACTTTAACCTGGTATGTGTACATTTTAGGGGGAACTTCCAGTTCTACAACAGTATTCAAAGGAATATCATTATCAGATAAAAAAATGAGCTGTCAAGAGCCACAGACCTTTAGCACATCATCACCACACGAGGTCTGTTACTGGTCTTTCTGTTTGAAAATCTATATATTTTTTTCTGATATGGGTAAAAGATATGTTCCAGGCAGCATCTTTTCTATAGTTAATTTTCTTTATTTTACAAAGCTGAATTTGCATAAAGGTTATTTTTGTACTTTTCTGGTAAATTTTTATTTAAATTGATACTTAGTTTAATCATTGTTTTGTTTATGAATGGTTCTCAGCTGTTTCAACTCGAATGCCCTTCATTGTCCAACACGATATTTGTGTACTGGCATTTCTGCTGTAATTATGACAATATGCTTGTTTTAATATATATATATATATATATATATTTTTTTTTTTAATCAAACTTGCGATTATAAGATAAAAAAAAATCTATCTATTTAAATAAAAAAAGTAAATGCAGGGGGAAAAAATTATAAGATTTCAGTTTACATTTCAGTTAGAGTTGCTAATACAGCTGCTGAGGGTATTACATTTTTATTACATACTTTTTTTTTGTAAGTCATGGAAATACAGTTTTCTTACAAAACAGTGGATTGATATATATATACATACATAGGGGTATGCAAAAATAATATTTGTCTACTACTATAAAGTCAGTATTGTGAGATATAAACTCACAATTGCGAGTTATAAAGTCAGAATTGTGAGAAATAAAGTCAGAAAAAAACCCAAATTGCCAGACATAAATTCTGAGAACATATCAGTCTTTTTTCCCCTCAGAAGGGCACTTAATAACTTTATAACTCACAATTGCAAGTTTATATCTCACAGTTCTGAGAAAAAAGTCATAATTGTGGGATAAATCTCATTTTATCTCAGTTCTGCCTTTCTATTCTCAGAATTGTGAGATATAAACTCACAATTGCGAGTTATAAAGTCAGAATTGTGAGAAATTAAGTCAGAAAAAAGTCTAAATTGCCAGACATAAATTCTGAGAACATATCAGTCTTTTTTCCCCTCAAAAGGGGACTTTATAACTTTATAACTCACAATTGCAAGTTTATATCTCACAATTGTAGAAAAAAAAATCATTTGCCAGTTTTTATAAGAATTGTGAATTTATGACACAATTCTGAGAAATAAGTCATTACAGTATTTTATCTTACCGTTTTGACTTTTTTCTCAGAATTGTGATATAAACTCACAATTGTGAGTTATAAAGTCAGAATTGTGAGATGTAAAATCACAATTATGAGAAATAAAGTCAGAATTGCATGATACAAACTCACAATTGCAAGTTATAAAATCAATTGCAAGACATAAATTGTGAAAACTTATCAGTCTTTTTATCCCCTTCAAAATTGGACTTTATAACTCACAATTGCAAGTTTATATCTCGCAATTCTGACTTTTTTTTCACAGAATTGTGAGATATAAACTTGCATTTGCAAGAAAAAAGTAGTTTGAGTTTGTATCACGCAATTCTGAGAAGAAAAGTCAGAATTGTGATATTAAAAGTCACAATAACCTTTTTTAATTTTTTTATTCAGTTGTGGAAACTGGCTTCCATAACCTTCTATAGTTTACTTCCGTGTTCCAACCCATTAGTGTGAAAAGTGTCCACTGCAATTTTTTAATTTTAATGCTATGTTCAGCCTGAACCTCCCTCATTCCTGACTGCAGCTGTAATTCTGCTTTTCTTCAGGATGAATCTCCTGTACACAGTGTTCAGAGCCCCATGATCTGGACTAGATATTCACAGCCGGTCATTGCCGTGCATCCACCTGTTCTTGCAGGTAACACACATTCAGTAATCTTGAGACCAAACTATCAGTGTAAATGAAAAAAGTTAGGGTAATTTGCTTTTTCTCTCTCACAGTTCCTGGGCAGTGGGCGGTGATGCCTCATAGGCCTTTGAGCAAATCCCAGTCAGCACCTTCGTTTGTCCAGCACTTCCACACTCAGACAGTTATGATTGCACACCCCATGTACCAGCAGCAATGGCCACAGGAGACATTCCAGCACCACACCGAGACAAACGAGCATTTGGACGCAAGCACACAGATCTCTGTTTCACACGCTCTGTCTCATTGTAAGGTACCTTTTCGCACAGCGCTGCCCATGTCTTCTGGATCGCTGAGAAGAGACAGAGAGAGAGCAAGAGAGGACTTGCGCATACCATCTCGGTCGCTGCATGATAACTGTTGCAGTAATAAAATGGGAGTACAGCACCACAGTGAATGCTGTAATGCACAAAACAGAATATTTCACCGGAACCTTGGGCGTGTGCATTCCTCCCCAGTCAGCAGCAGTCTGCCTTCACATTTAATCTCACCTCGGGGTGTCAGAAGCAAATCAAACTACACCACAGGTAGGGGGAATGAGGGTGTCACAACAAAATATTACCATAATGCTCCTGAGGAAAAAAACCTAAGAATTAACTAAATGTTTCTGCACAGTTTTTAAGCCGCTAATCAAATAAGTCAATTTGTGTCATTGAGCTTGTGAATTTGGGTCAGATGTTCTAGCTTCCATTGATTTAACAGTAAGATTTGTTGTTTTTATTAAAGTCTCTTCTGAGCCTGCATTTATTTGGTCCGAGGTACAGCAAAAACAGTAACATTCTGAAATATTTTTACTATTTAAAATAACTGTTTTCTATTTTAATATATTTTACAAATGTCATTTATTCCTGGGATTTCAAAGCTGAATTTTTAGCATCATTACTCCAGTCACATTTTGATAAATTTAAAGCAGCCTTGCTTAATAAAAGTATTAATTTCTATAATTTCTTTCCCAAAATATACTACAAGCTTTTGAATGGTATAGTGTATAATGTTACAAAAGCTTTTTATTTCAGATAAATGCTGATCTTTGGATCTTTCTATTTATCAAAGAATTCTGAAAAAAAAGTACTAAACTGTTTTAAATAATAATAATAACAATAATAATGTTTCTTGAATCAGGAATAAATAGTAAAAATATTTCACAGTATTAGTGCTTTTGCTGTACTTTGGATCAAATAAATGCAGGTTAGTGAGCAGAAGAGACTTCTTAAAAAACATTAAAAATTGTACTGTTCAAAAACTTTTGACTGGTAGTGTATACACACACACGCACACACACACACACACACACATAATTACAGTGTGGCAATTAATTAATTGCATGAATCGCAAAGCAATCGCACATCATATTTGACAAATTACCCCCAAATAATAAAGTCATGATTGTGTTCAGTGAGAAATCTATCAAATAGCATCAAAAAGTAGCTTTAGAAAAAGTATGTTGTTCTGCTATGCCTTTATATGTAATATTTTTGTTCGCAAAATTGAGCAATAAACATAATATTGTGTCTAAAGTATGACACAATGTTAACTTTTATATTACCATGTTAACTTGGCAGCCCTAATATATGTTTATTTCTATTTTAAAGTATATTTGTGTGTGTAGGTTTGGTGTTTGACTGTCAGATGCTGAAACACGAGTGTGACTGTGGAGGGTTTGCTGGCAGAATCGCGAGTATCTGGACAAGATTGCAGGAGTGTGGCCTTAGGAATCAGTGTAAGGTAAATAATGCTGAACAGCTCATAAAGCTCTAACTATTATTGCAGTGGTGAGAATTTACATACAGGTGTGTGTGTGCTTGTGTCTTAGGCTGTTAAAGGCAGGCCGGCCACGTTTGAGGAACTACTGTCAGTCCATTCAGAAGAGCTTGTTTGTTCGTACACTGGGTTGTCAGAAAGAACATCTTCCATAGCATATCGAAGTCAAACAGACCTTGATACGGTATTGAATAATTCCTGCAGTGCAGAAATACTGAAGATGGCAGTCGGCAGTGTGATTGAGCTGGCTCTGCGTGTGGCTGGAGGAGAGCTAAGGGTGAGATTCCCAAAGTTTATTATTTCTCCTATAAACACAGAGCTTCGACCTGTTCAGGTTCTTACACATTCTTTTTGTGGCTCATCCTCAGAATGGGTTTGCTGTGGTCACGCATCCAGGACACCATGCATCACATTCTCAAACATGGTAAGTTATATTTACAACTGCAGACATGTTTTTCAACATGAAATGGAACTTAAAACAGGATGTTCAGCAAGAAAGCATATAGAATCACACTTTCATGGTCGTTCCTTTTCTTGTGATGGCACATTAATATTGAGAAACTAAAAAACAAACACTACTGTTCAAAAGTTTGGGGTCAGTATGATTTTTTTTAAAGACGTTAATACTTTTATTTCACAAAGATGCATTCATTTGGTCAAAAAGTACAAAAAATATATATTTTATTCTATTTTATTGTATATTAAACAGAACAACTGTCTTCAAATTGATAAAAAAGGAAAAACATTTTAAGCTTCAAATCAGCATAACGTGGATCTGAAGGATCACGTGACATTACAGAGTGGAGTAATGGCTGCTGAAAATTTAGCTTTGAAATCAAAGGAATAAATTGCATTTTAAAAATATATGAAAAGAAAACAGTTATTGAAAATTGCAATAATATTTTACAATATCCCTTCTTGGTGAGTAAAAAAAAGAACTTACAAACCCCAAACTTTTCATTGGTAGTGTGCAGTGTTGGGGAAAGTTACTTTTAAAAGTAATGCATTACAATTTTGCGTTTCTCCCTGAAAAAGTAACTAATTACATTACTTTTTATGGAAAGTAATGTGTTACGTTACTTTTGCGTTACTTTTTAAATCTGGGCAGGGCTTGCTTCTTTGGTTTTAATATAAAACAATTCTAATGTAAAAGCCCTTTTACACCAAAAGTGAAATGAATTCACTTCAGGCTGAAAGAAAAGTACATTTATGCAGGAGATCACTCTTCAGCTATAAAAATGAAGCACAAATGTTAGTTTATCTGAAGTATTTTTGCATATTAATAAGGTTGAATTGCATTTTCGAAGGACAGCAGCAAAGACACTGGTTAATAAAATTGGATTAAATACATGAAGGATATGTGTTTTATTTAACATATTTAATTATTGCAGGGTTGCGTCATATTCTGAGTTTGCATTTCACTGTTTTTATTCATTTTGAGGAATATTGAATCTGTTTTTGTGAGTGAGATGAATTAATGCATGTTCACATTTAGTCTAAAATACAGTAACATCATGTTTACTCCCAATTTCCCGACAGGAGACTTGTCAATCAATAAATAGGGAAAAAAGTAACTGGTGTTACTTATTTGAAAAAGTAACTCAGATATTTTCTTAGAAATTCAAAAGTAATGCGTTACTTTACTAGTTACTTGAAAAAAGTAATCTGATTACGTAACTCGCAATCCTTGTAATGCGTTACCCCCAACATTGGTAGTGTATGCAGGTAAATAATGCTGTGTATTAAAAATGTTTCATATTGTTTTTTCTTTCATTCTCTGTCTTACAGTGGTTCCAGCATCTTTAACTCTGTGGCCATTGCTGCTAAACAGCTTCAGGAGCGATTGAAGGTTAAGAAGATCCTTATAGTAGACTGGGTAAGACGCACACACACAGTATTTGCCTTACATATATTTCCACACTTACACACATTTGCAATGACTGGGTATTTGACCATAATATGCCCAAGAACTGTTTTCTAAGTTATAATTTATATAATTTTACAATATAAAGTGCATGTAATTTGCCTGGTGAGGATTTCTCTTAAGCTGTACTCTTTCTTCCAATCTCCTCGCCTTCAACAATCATAATTTTTGCAATTTCATTTGACAAGAGGCACAAAATGAAACACTTTACCTTCAACCTTTAATTTTTTTTGTGCATGAAATCAGTAAAACTTTCCAAAACGTTTGTTTTTTCATCACTAATCATTGCACTCTGCATATTTGTCAGGATGTTCATCATGGTTATGGAACTGAGGAGATATTCTACACAGATCCTAGTGTCCTCTATATATCCCTGCATCGCTATGACAATGGTTTTTTCTTCTGTGGAAATGGACAGCCCACCAGGGTTAGTTTTGTGTACATCCCTTTATGGAACTAGTGAGTGTGTTTGAGATTTGAGCATGACTGTGCATTCTTTAAGTGTCAGATTACTATATCTATGTAAACTGAAGCTATATGTATGTTTTACAGGTAGGATCTGATAGAGGAGAAGGCTATAATGTAAACGTGGCTTGGTCAGGAGGCCTGAGTCCTCCAATGGGAGATGCAGAATACCTAGCTGCGTTCAGGTACTGTTTTGATGTCATTTTAGTGTGTCTAGTGTCATTTTAGACTCACGTTAAAGGATTAGTTCACTCCAGAAATAAAATTAATAATAATTTACTCACCCCCATGTCATCCAAGATGTTCATGTTCAAATTTTTTGAGGAAAATATTCCAGGATTTTTCTCCATATAGTGGACTTCAATGGTGGCTAACAGGTTGAAGGTCCAAAATGCAGTTTCAGTACATCTTCAAAGAGCTCTGCACAATCCCAAATGAGTAATAATGCCCTTGTCTAGCAAAACGATTTGTCATTTAAAAAAAAAATAAAAAAGTATGTACTTTTTAACCACAAATGCTCGACATTCACTAGCTCTGCATCCACAGTGCCCTTTACAAAAACAACAATGTCGGACGATTTTGAAGTTGAGAAGAGAAATTAAGATTTTTGTTTTTTGACCTATCCTACCTTTTTGAACTGGAGAACACAGACGAAGAACTAATCATGTGTGACCTTTCTGATGTGATTATGCAATGCGTGAAGTTGTAGAAGTGAATCACAGAGCTAGTGCAAGATGAGCATTTGTGGTTAAAAAGTATAAACATTTTATTTTTCTTAGAAAATGACCAATCGTTTTAGTAGATAAGACCCTTATTCATCATCTGGGATTGTGTAGAGCCCTTTGAAGCTGCATTGAAACTCCAATTTTCAACCCAATGATCCCCACTGAAGTCCACTATATGGAGAAAAATCCTGGAATGACTTTCTTAAAGGGGTCATCGGATGGCCATTTTCCACAAGTTGATATGATTCTTTAGGGTCTTAATGAAAAGTCTATAATATACTTTGGTTAAAAATTCTCAATGTTTGTGTAAAACAACACCCTTTTAACCTTGACAAAATCAGCTCTGCAAAAATCATTTCATTCTTGTCGAGGCTGCTTTAAATGCAAATGAGCTCTGCTCGCCCCGCCCCGCCCCTCTCTTCTCTCTGTGGAGTGACGAGCCTGTTTTCTTTAGCCACATTTAGCCGCGTCTAGCCGCTAAACTTGCTAACTAGCATATTATTAGGAAAGGCGTGGGAGCGGCCTCTGTCAGTGTGACGCAGCAACGACAGGCATCTGAGAATGACTCGATTTGAAAAAGGGGATATTATTTTTACAGATTAATGAAACACCACTGCATGGATTTTTATCATTATAGGGTAAATTTGTACATATACTGCCAATACACATTAATGTTCAAACAACATGTAAAAGTGAACTTAGCATCCGCTGACCCATTTCAAAACCTTAACTTCTTTTCGACTCAAGAAAGAAAGACATGAACATCTTGTATGACATGGGGGTGAGTAAATTATCTGGAAATTTTTATTCTGGAAGTGAACTAATCCTTTAAAAATCATTCATTTATCATTTGTACATCTTCATGCTATTCCAAACCTGTGACTTTTTTTTCCTTCAGGGAAACTTGCAATTCTGTCTGGTGCCACTGTTAAGTCTACATTGACTAAAAAGCTAAATATTCTGTCTCTCTTTATAGAACGGTGGTTATGCCAATTGCTCATGAGTTTTCACCAGATGTGGTCCTGGTTTCAGCTGGTTTTGATGCTGTAGAGGGTCACCCAGAGCCTCTGGGTGGATACAGAGTTTCAGCAAAGTGTAGGTATCAGAAATACAAACTGTTGCCATAGAGTTTATGTCTACAATTTCCAAATTGTCTACATACTATAAAAAGACTATTAATATTAAATAAGCATGAAGATACATAACCCATTAAAAAAAATATTGGGTAAAAATGCACTTTAAATTAGTTAAAAAAAAATTCAGAATTGAATAAAATGTAAAATAAAATTGTTCATAATCAGTATTTCTTTTGGCTCCTTAACTCACTACGCTTTGCAAAAGCATTTAATTACATGATCTGAGCCTGAGAGTGTTTCTGTTGTTTCTGCATTTGTCTTGCTCTGCAGGGTTTCCCCTTAGAAAAAAAAAACTTCTTTAGATGGAAAGCAGAAGTGCTTTTAATGACTTGGCATTTTTGACTCAAATGTTCTGGCCATATTAAAGTCATGACTTAGTGTCAGCTATCATGAACTGCTAAAGGGTTAGTTCACCCAAAAATGAACCCAATAATTCTGTTATTAATTCCTCACCCTCATGTTGTTCCAAATCTGTTTGATTTTCGTTCATCTTCAAAACACAAATTAAGATATTTTGATGGAAACCGAGAGCTTTCTGGCCCTGCATAGAGAGCAACGCAACTGACATGTTCAAGGCCCAGAAAGGTAGTAAAGACATTATTAAAACAGTCCATGTGAGATCAGTGGTTGAACCGTCATGTTATGAAGCTTCCACTGACATGGAAGAGAAGAAATTTCAGGATTAGAAAGCTTTTGGATTTCATCAAAAATACCTTAATTTGTGTTCCAAAGATGAACAGGTCTTATAGATTTGGAACAACATGAGGGTGAGTGATTAATAAATAAATTTTTATTTTTTGGGGTAAACTATCCCTTTAAATTTAAGAGTAACTATAATACCTCCAGGATGTTTCTGTATGACATGTACAACTGACCAAATATGCAAATTCTCATTTGAAAGTTTTGATTTTACGTGATATGTCTCAGGTTTCGGATTCTTGACCCGGAAGTTAATGGAGTTGGCTGAAGGTCGAGTGGTGTTAGTGTTAGAGGGAGGTTACGTCCTCACATCTCTCTGCGACGCGTTGCAAGCCTGTGTCAGCGCTCTTGTGGGAAATGAGGTGTGTGTGTTTACAGATGCCCACATGTACAATTCAACACCTTGAGTGTTGTGTAAATGCCTGCATGTTTTTTACAGCCTGAGCCTTTAGCTGAGATGGAATTAGTGAGGAAACCCTGCGTCAACGCAGTTGAGTCTCTGAAGACAGTACTACATGTTCAGAGTGAGAATCGTTCAGTTAGCATTGCTCATGTCTATTTTCTGTGGTCTTTTTGATCTTTTCTTCTCATACTACTCTCTGTCTCTCTCTCTTAGGCAGGTACTGGCGTTCAGTGAGGTCTATGGTGGACACTGTGTCTCTGTCCTACGTGAATGCAGAGAGGAGATACTCGGCAGGCACTGAAGCTGCTTTAGTCTTGGATGGCCTCCGTATGAGCATTCCAATCATAAGCCGGTAATACAGCAGTATAGAGTGAAACATTTTTAAAAAGATGGCTAGATATGGACTAAAACTGACACGACTATTGAATCTATTGATGTTCTCTGCTCTATAGTTTCCCAAATGAGCCAATGGAGCATGATGAAGCTGAATCAATGTAGAAGTCTGTCTTATTTTCTGGAAGACTTCATTCCTCTCCAAGAATAGAAGTTGGACATCCGGTGCTGAGGCTGCTGTGATATTACTGTGGTGATTGCAGTGTTGTGTGAGACAGGAGACAATCCTCAGGAACTAGACTATACAAAAGAATTTCATCTCGTGAGTGATTTATTGAAATGCTGAGTCATTTGTTTGATGACATTTTCCAGTTATAACTTGCTCATGATACCTCTGGCCAATGTCAAATAAGGATATCATACAGACAGGAAGTGAAAATTTATGAGAAACATTCTTACCCAGGTTTTATTGTTCAAAAGTTTGATTAAGGGACAAAACTTTCGGTTTATACACTACCTTTCAAACATTTGGGGTCAGTAAGTTTTTCAAACATTCAGCAAGGATGCATTGCTGATCTTTTGAACTATTTTCAATATTGACAGTAACAAGTGATTTTTGAACACCAAATTAGCATATATGTGACCCTGGGCCACAAAATCAGTCATAAGTAGCATGGGTATATTTGTAGCAATAGCCAACAATACATTGTATGGGTCAAAACTATACATTTTTCTTTTATGCCAAAAATCATTAGGATATTAAATAAAGATCATGTTCCATTAAGATATTTTGTAAATAGCCTACTGTAAATGTATCTAAACATAGTTTTTGATTAGTGATATTGCTAAGAATTTAATTTGGACAACTTTAAAGGTGATTTCGTTACATTTTTATTTTATTTATGCAATATTTTTGCACCCTCAGATTACAGATTTTTAAATAGTTGTATCTCGGCCGAATATTGGCCTATCCTAACAACCGTACATCATTGGAAAACTTATTTATTCAGCTTTCAGGTGATGTATAAATCTCAATTTCAAAAAAATTACCGTAATGACTGTTTTTTTTGGTCCAAGGCCACATATTAGAATGGCTACTGAAAATGCCGCGAGCCATCACAAGTTTTCGTTTTAAAACGCTCTCCGTCCACACTAGCGTTTTCAAGCGTTTTCCAAAATTTTGTCATCCACACTGACACGTTGAAACGTTAAATTCGCCTTACTGTGCATGTGTAAACCTTATATAAGCTTACTGAGATGATACAGGCATAGTAAGTTTTCATTTTTACCGTAATATCTCATTAACTGACGTCCATGTCGCGTCTAACGTTACTCATGTTTGAGCAAAAACTCAACTGTCCTCATGTTTTGCCGCAGGACAGCAATTTTCAATTTTCAGCGTTTTCAAATTTATCCACTTCGGAGAGCGTTTTTAAAAAAAAAAACGCCGCCTCAGAGTGGACGGAAGTCCAAAACGGAGAGAAAAAAATGTTTTGAAACGAAAACGTATTAGTGTGGACAAGGCCTAAATTGTAATAATATTTCACAATATTACTGTTTTACTGTATTTTTGATTATATAAATGCAGCCTTGATGTGCATGGGGGTTCTTTCAAAAACATGAAAATCTTACCAACCCCAAACTTTTGAACAGTAGACTGGAATGAAAAATGACTAGTTTTAGGCATCTGTTAGTCCTTGATACCTTTAAAATAGTCTTGAAAATTTAGTTATAAAAGCTTTAATGATTGCACTTTATGTTCATCAATCATTACAAATTTAAAAAGAAAAAACCCTGAGACATTTTGCATTGTGCTCAACTGTCATTATTAATATTGATAGATTTCCCTCAGTGAATATGTAAGGCAGCTATCTTTGTATGTCAAGTATTTATATAGCAAGCATACGGAAAAAGGGTACAAAATACTGTGCTTTGCTACATCACTTAGGCTGAAATTAATTTCTGAGAAAATTTCTTTTTTTTACTAAGTTGGTCTATAATTACATTTAAATATATTCTGAGAAATACAAAGACATCAGCACTTGCATATTTTCCAGTTGTCTGAATTTTTACATTATGTTTTTATAATCGTTTCATTTATTTGTGTTCAAAATGTTTTGTTCTCAAAATTAAATAAACCTGTATTTGTACTTTTTTAGAAATAATTTTGAAATGAAGAAACATGTCAGGTAATTTTTATTAATGGATCACTGACAAATACATTAAGTTATTGATTTTTATAACAATACAATATAATGGATATGTTCACAAGAGTGCCTGAAATGGCAGGCAAAAGCTAAAATCACATTCTAACAGTATAACAATGTTTTTGTGTAAATATAAAAAAGCTCAACTTAATATAACAAGACAAATGCATGCAGTATTATCTGAGTGAATTTATACTAACCAACACTCAGCCATAAAACAGGTGACAGACAAGTGATGGCAAATCTTAAAAACCACTAACCCTGTTTGTCTTGTGAAAAAAACCAAAATGCTACAAAATCATTAATTTCATTCAAATGTGTGCTGGATGTTGTTCTCTAATGTATTGGGGTCATAAAAGTACAAACAAGATGTGAATTTGGCCTTTCCACATAATGTATCCATCGCCAGTAAAGCCACAAGATTCCCACAGGAACAAGGTTTGTGATTGGTTTTACCACATTTTATAGGCAATAAAGTGCTTATTTAAAAACCAATAGTTAGTGGGCAAAACGCTATGCAATTGCAGGAGAAAATGCACCAGCTAAACAAACACCTGTCACATATCCATATCCCATAGTGAGACTGCAGAAAAACATTCAAGAGAACAGCAGCAAAGAGAAAGACAAAAGACTCCTCTTAATACCTCATTCAGAAATGCAAAGTATAAACCATACATACTGAAAAGTGAATAGGCTCAGAAATGTTGATCGTAGATATTAAAAAGTCCAAAATTTAAAATCACTGATGACATCCTTCTCCCTGGACAGACAATAGCAGAAAGAGAGAGAGGTTGTACACTAATGTCTTCTACTGATAGACTAAAAAGACCAAAGCTTTCTGACTCTCCTCACTGAGTGTTCCTGGTCCAGTTTAAATGGTAATAGCCAAGCATGTTGTACACTTGTATACATGTTTGTCTGTGGGCACGAGTGTGTTATTTTGTGTATATTTAAAAGTCACTGAGGATGGAGATGTCGGCAAATTCTTTGCGATATCGATGAGAATAGAGCGCCAGCAGAAACGCCCACTTTAAACTCATGAAGCTCCACACACATGACAGGTACAGACTCTTGGGATCTGTGACAGCTGTAGACACACACACACACACACACACACACACACGAGGAGAGAGCAAACAGTTTTGGTTAATGAGCAAGTTAATGTCCTGACATACTTTTCATATGACACTGATACGGATAAACACTTTACTTCACACCTAAATGTCACGCATTCATGAGCTTCAAAAGGTTCTACTCACATTCTTTGCGGGAGATGGCGACACAGAGGAAGGAGATGAACGCCACAATGGACAACACGGAGAAAATGACGCCCATGACCAGGAAGAACTTCAGTCCCTTTAACCATGTTCTCCAGTAGTCCTGAAGGTACATTATGTGTGTGACCAGAGCCCATAGTGCCAAAACACCTGGGAAAATATGAAGTTTAAAACAATAACTAACCATGTTAAATCAGCAACTGATGCTTTGCAAAGACCCATCCTCCTTTGTTACTGTAGCTATGTCTGAAAAGCCATAGCGCTCTCACACCATACATCATTACAGACATGATGACAGAGCAGGGTACTTTAGGTATGAAACAAAGTCGCAGCTTTCAAATTTTGTCTTTTTTAAAAAACTCAAAGAATAAAAACCATTTTGTGGCTCTCTAATGTTGTGACGGTTTGCTGTAGCGCCTCAGTTCAAGCGGCATGTGAAGTGATCATCTCTTCCTCTTTACTAGATATAGCACAAAATAAACATGAATGAACATCAGAAGGTATCTTGTTTCAACCGCATAAAGACGTCAATAAACTATTTTTCAAGTTCAAATCAACCATTGTTATTCTACTCTCCAGTCTGGTTTGTTAGTCGGACAAAAATGGCAGATCCGGTGTTATGATTGGTCAGATCGCCTGTCAATCAAACTCCCTGCAAAGGGACAATTGCTAGTACTTTTTAAACAACTACAAAGAAATGAATTAGAAACGCTGAAATAGTATTTAATAATCTGTTCTACTTACAACTTTGGAAATAGCATTTTTGCACAGTGGACTGGTTTTGCATGTGTGACTGAATCCATGATTCTGCATTCATTAGTGCTTTGTCATTCTCACATGCATGTAAACTGCTGTTTTCCTGTTTGATTCTATTGACAGCGCTATTTTCTCAGTTCTGCATGTGCTGTTAAATTTGCAGAAGAGAATTTTGTGATATTACACAACAAAGTAGAATCTCCCTCACCACCATATTTCCATTTTAAACACAGTGGTGTATGTGGGTAGGGTGTTTACTATACTATAAATAATAGGTTAGTTCATATTAAATTTCAAGCAGTGTTTTTCCATGTAACATGCTATAGAATTCTTGTATAATTATTATCCATGCATTTTTGTGCCCTCACACACAGAGGAATATTTGGAACATTTAAGTGAACTGCATTTGAACAGTGATTTAAACCAGTGAGCAGTTATAGCTTTCGAAATATACTCCGTGTTACAATTTGTAACCTAAAATGTGTTGAAAAGTTAATGTACATGTGATTAGTCAACGTCTAATAACTAAACAGACCCAAAATGTGCAAAATCATGCCATTCATTTGCAGCAGAAACTGACCAAAGTGTACTACTCAAAGTACAGAACAAGTGAATAGACTATATGAAACTATATGGCTCTCTTACACAACACATACTCAAAGGCTGTTTAAAGAACGCAGTGACAGATCAAAGTGCACTGAGGAATGGATGTTTAACGAGGCCAAAATCTCAAAGCTTTTGTGTGGATTTGTTAAGGTAAAGGTGTCATACCAGTCTCATATAACTGTGTCTCTGTGGAAAGATTTGTGTGAAATAACTTTCAAAAGTTTGGGGTCAGGAAGTTTTATATTTTTTACATTTTAAATTTGCTCATCAAGACTACATTTATTTGATTAAAAGCACTGTGAAATATTATTACACTTTTTATTAACTATTTTCTATTTATTTATTGCTATGATGGCAAAGCTGAATTTGTGGCAGCCATTATTCCAGATGAACCTTCAGAAATCATTGTAATATGCTAATTTGGTGCTTTAGAAACATTTTACAATTATTGTCACAGTTTACAATTATTCTTTTTTTGGTACCAATACAAAGGTATTTTATGTCACTTTTGATCAATTTAATACATCCATTCTGAGTAAAAGTAAAAATCTTACAGGTTCCAAACTTTTTTAATAATAGTGTACGTAATGTATTTTCTCCATCTAAAATTGTGGGTACATTTTCATTACAAAATGTTTGTGTCATTAAAAAAGGAAAAAGTTTTGGTGAGTAGCATTTTATACTACACTGTCCATACTGCACACATTTGAGAACTATTTCAGGACTAACATTAACAATGTGTAAGCTACTAAATTACATATTAAACAACTGGTTCAATACTCACTAAAATGCATAAGGTGAAATATTTAGTGTATTAATCCTGCTTTAATTAATACTTTATCAGCGAACAGCGTAGTCTTGATAATTTACAGAGTGGACACAGCTTTTAACACTAAAACTTTTAGCACTAAAACTGATAAAAACAGCACAAGATTTTTATAGATTAAAGTATAACATTTCTTGTGCAGCACACTTGAGAAATAAAAGAAATTAAGAAATAGTTTACATTTCAGAAAAAAACTGAACGATATTAATCTATGCAGTAACCATTTTAACTGGGTTGTTTGTAAAGTTACACATCTCAGAACTAGAAATAATACAGAAATTTTATTTTAAGGGCCCTAACTTATTTCCTGATGAAAGGCACACAAAAAAGAAAAATAGCAGCAATATTTACTTTTTTTTTTTTACTTCAGAACATCACAAAATGTTTTTTCTCGGTGTTCTAAAACTATATTTGCCAACGTAGACAACATTTGGGCATCATATGCGCGTTCCAAGTCAAGCCTATGATGGCCAAAAATGCTGTCTAGGTAGGCAGCTCACCTGCATTTGAAACACAGCCAAAAAATGTACCTGATAATCCACCCATCGCGGCGGTCCAGGGCTGTTTGTAAGCGATGTTCCACACTAGAAACGCCGAAAATCCCACCAAGATCCCAACACACGAGTAGCCCACGCTTATATAGGTCTTTCTGATCGCCATTCTTGCCGTCAAATTCACACCTGAATGAATAAAGAAAATATTTTTTAGAAATCCCTAAACAACAAAGAACTATGCAGTTTCTAAAAATAGTTGTTATGGAGTATCCGCTCTTTTGACCTGGAGACAGCGCCGATCCAGCTGCAGTAACAGTTGCTAGTGATGAAATGTCATTCGCCGGGGTTTTATGAAGGACAGTAAGACCGCCTCAAACAATCAACACATATTTACTATCATTTACTGCTCCATAACGCGCCGTGCGTTATTGTTGCTTTTCGCCGAGGTACAGCACAAGAGCAAAAGTGAAATTATGCATCCGTCTAAACAGAGAACAGCGACCTCTATGGGTATGGATGAAAATTACACGAATTTTTAAAGACAGACTTGAGGCTTCAATGCGCAAACAAACATGAAACATTATATATATATATATATATATATATATATATATATATATATATATATATAAATTATACGTAGCATCAAGCGAGTCTTAAGATTGGAGTGATGCCAAATTAATATTAAGTTTAGGTCTATATTATCTATATTTTCTGTATTAGTCGTAGTTGTATCAATGACAGTAAATGCGGTGGTGTTAAAAGTATTAGTGGTATTAAAAGAAGTTATAATATGTAGGACTTAGAAATAGAGCTAGTGGTGGTAAAAGCAGTATTTTTAATATAAGGTTCAGGTTTATGTCAGTTATGTTTAATCTGTGAATTCTGAGAAAACTATATGCAAATTACACGAGTGTCCACTAGATGTCACCAAAACTTTAAAAATAATAGTTTTAGTTTCTACAAAACGGTTTTGTCAGTAAATGCAATACACTTATCCACCTTTTTCTTCCCGTAAGAGTGAGCGCGGCCATTTGTAAATTTTATGGGTCAGGCTTCCGGTTTCATCTGCGTCCAGCTATTTTTACAGCTTGATTTGCTGTTTGATATTGCTAATTTGTGTCTTACCATGTTATTTTAATGTATTATCTTAATTATAAACACACTGGTTTGTAGTTCAAACGGTTTTACCATTTACTGCACGCTGTTATTCTTCTCGTTATTATTTCCCTATAATGAACCAGAAATCTCACCCATAGGCTTACTTCCTCATTGAAGAAAAAGGTGGATAGACTTATCCCAGTCCCAGACTTAAACATTTGGCAACCATAAATTCAGCGAAAAAACACCATAGTTTCTTAAGCTATTGCTACTTTGATGCAAACACCTATTGTAATTTATTTTTAATTAAAAAAAAAATCCAAAAGTAATGCTGAGTGATTAGGCAAAAAAACAAACAAACAAAAAAAAACACCCATACAATAACAAAGCAATATAAAACATGTCAGGGTTTTTTTTTCTTCAGCTGTCAACTTTATTGTAGAAAAACAATAATAGATTTTTTCTGTACATTTAAGAAAATTGTTTCACAGTAATACTTATACATTTTGGGTCCTGTAAACATTGTGAAAAGCTTGGTAGTCCATTTTTAACACTGAGATACGTGGGAAACAACAGACATCAACATATGGTTAACACAACACAGAGAAGAGACCACTGAAACAGCCACACTAAACGTGTTTTAATACTCATTGCTTAAATGTTTCTGAGATATTTTCGCATAATAAACACTATATGTGGGTACATTCATGTGAAATGAAAGTGAAGATACATCTGCAAAACTATAAATGATATAAATCAAGTGACCAACATTAAGATCTATAAAAGATGTGAAGAAAATCTGAAAACAGAACCAAGACTGTGCCACTGTCTGCAGTCTTAAAGCTGCATCGGGAAGTTGTAAAGACACCACATACTAAAAAAGTCAGAGTGCATTTCATGTCTAGAGGAAAGTGCAGACAGAGTTCATATTACAACATCCAGTCACAAGGGCATTTAGACAGGCACTTAAGGGGCCTCTGGTTCTTATGCCATCCTATGTTCCCAACTTCACAATATGTCTTAATCAGAGGTGATGCGCTGGATCATAGCCTCCTCGACAATACCAGAGAGAAGTGTTAGATCCTTGTACTGGATCCAGTCCTGCTCTCTCACAGCCCATACACTGCCCTCCGGCTGCAATAAAATAGGTCCACAACATTACAAGGATGTCAAAGAGTCCTAGATTCCAGACTGATTTATTAGAATGAGCAATGAATGATTCATAAAAGCTAATAATAATAAATGAAGAAAAACTAAGAATAAATTTACGAAAAAGGGCTATGAGAGACTAATGTACGAGCTGGACCAGCTGGAATGCCAATCTCTCATGAACACGCGTACCGCAGTTAACGGAAACTAGCGATTTGGGTTTATAAAGTTTTAAATATGGATATTTTTCTTAGACAAATGCATTGATTGGCTTTAGGAGTCCTTTATTAACCAGCGGAACACTTTTTTATAATAGATGGATATACTTTATTGAACTTCAAAATCTCAACACCCATTCACTGCCATTGGAAGATCCAGGACATGTTTTTTTTTATATAACTCCGATTGTATTCGTCTGAAAGACGAAAGTCATATATACCTAGAATGGCTTGACGGTGAGTAAATCATGGGGTCATTTTCATTTTTGAATGAACTATCTATTTAAGTTAACTCAATATGTAACTCACCTTTTCTTCTTCTTCATCAATGTATGCAAGGATCACATCTCCCTTTTTAAACTGCAGAAGCATACCTTCATCTGAGTCCTGACTCTGCAAAGCAACAGCCTGAAAAAAAAATAAAATACAAATGATTGTCTACACAAATACATATCAAACTGTCTCAATAATTCCAAAGACTCTGTACCTTATAGAGGAAGCCAGGAGGATTTTCATACTCTGTATTTTGGACTTTCACATCTTTGCTACATCCTGATGTGTTTTGATTAGCCTCTTCTTCATTTTGCTTGGAGACGCTGGATCTTCGAGGAACTGGGACAGGTGTAGTTTTGTCTTGGGTGTCTGATGTAGGCTTAGCCTCACTGTCTCCATCTGTAGATGCATTGTGGGTTTCTTCTGACGATGCTGCTGATTTAGTTTCCTCCTCTTCGCCGTGCTCAGCTGACGCTGAATCTTGATGTTCCTGGCCGTTTGCTTGCACAGGCTCATCACTGGTAGTTTCTGATGTGTTTTCAGTGGCTTCCTCAGACCGAACCCCTTCACCCTCCGAACACAAGGACTGCCGCTTGGGTGTGTTAGGTTCACTGTCAAAAGAGTTCGATTCTGAGTCTGATATTTCAGACGCTGTGCTTCCCGTGCTCTTTGAGGGAGTGTCTGAGCGTGCGTCCGTGAGAGTGCTGGGCATGCTGAGCTTGCTCATGGCCGGATGATCAGGAGGGAAAGCGGTGTTACAGGGGATGGGTGCAGAGATTGTAACAGACTTTCTCTTCTTCGATTTTGAGCTAGTCACAAGAGGAAGAAAAACAAGGCACATTAAGACCATGAAAATTCTTAGATTTGCCTTTAATTGATACAATTGGGTCTTCATAGACTTTAAAGGGATAGTTCACCCCAAAAGAAAATTACACCATGATTTACTCATCCTCAAGCCATCCTGGGTGTATATGACTTTTTTCTTTCAGACGAATACAGTTGGAGTTATATTAAAAATGTCCTGGCTCTTCCAAGCTTTATAATGGCAGCGAATGGCTGTTGAGATTTTGAAGTCCAATAAAGTGCATCCATCCATCATAAAAAGTACTCCACACAGCTACGGGAGGTTAATAGAGGCTTCCTGAAGCAAACTGATGTGTTTGAGTAGGAAAAACATAAATATTTAAAACTTATAAACCGTAATCTCTATCCTTTTCACGAGAGAGTGCTGTTCCAGCGGATGACGTAGGACGTACGCAAAGTACAAGCTCCAGTGAGAATATGCTAGCCTCGTGAAAACCAACTTTTGTTTACAGGAGCAAAGGAAGCAAAGTTTCTATTTTTTGCTCTTGGCTTATATTGAAATTCCAACATTTTTCTTTACAAATCCTCATTTTGTACTTCTATTTCGTGACTGGTGTTTTGTTTTGCTCTCTCCACTGTGCTTTTGCGTTCATCACTTCTCACCGATTTTCTTTAGGAGGAGCTGTATGGAGCACTTTTTATGATAGATGGATGCACTTTATTGGACTACTGAATCTCAACAGCCATTTAGAACCATTATGAAGCTTGGAAGAGCCGGGACATTTTTTAATATAACTCCGATTGTATTCATCTGAAAGAAGAAAGTCATATACACCTAGGATGGTTTGAGTGTGAGTAAAACACGGGGTAATTTTCATTTGTGGGTGAACTATCGCTTCAAGAATTTGCAAATACAGACATTACCTGTTAAGGCCTTTGACGATGAAGGGTTTGGTGGAGTGCTGATCCTCAAGCTTCTTCATCATATTATAAATGTTATGATTTAACTGAAACATGAAATTAAATTGTCAATCAGCAAACATTAACTTATTAAACATTAAACAATGTCACTCGAAAAGTAATCTTGTGAGTCACACTGATGTGTAGTTTTTAACTGTAATAATGTAATTGCCAAAACACTGCTAGTTCAGTAGCAGAAAGAAGAAGAGCGCACTATGCATGTGAATGTCCATCCCAGAAATACTCTAGACATACAGCTTACTGTTAATACAAATGTAAAAGAAAGAACATCATGATAAAATAATTCACAAACACAAATGGTACATTCTTACCATACTCATTTCCTTGTAGAAGACATCCCGCAGGTTTGAGATGTTCTGGAACATGGTGACATAGCAGCTTATACGGCTGAAAGCAGGAAGACAGTGTAGCCAAATTAAGATACATTACTATTAGTGCCACCACAGTACATTCTGTTAGAGACCTCAGTGATAGGAAGGCACTGTTTATCTCTTCATAGTTTTATTTTTGTTAATAAAGCTGTACTAACCTTTGATAGAGAACAGGCAGCTCTTCTCTCAACTCCTTGTTAATGTCTTCAAACACCTCCTGTGCTTTATTGAACTCCTCCTCGGCCTGAAAAGAATCATAACCAGCAGTCATACATTTTAGCCAACGAACGTTTCTAAAATGGGATATTCAAATGATCACAAGTGAGCTGACCTTTGATATTTTAGCCTCATCTCTCTTCTTGGAGTTTTGTAGCGCCTCTAGATGATGTCGAGCTGAATCGTAGTCAACCAGCTTCCTTCCTCGTTTAGCCACTCTTTCCTGCAAGATCACAAAATTAGAAGAAAAAAAAATTAAAGCTACAGTAACTTTTTAACAATTGCTTGTCAAGTATCATGTAAACACCATGTGAATTTGCTATTAATTCAACACCATGAAAGACACAAAGTACCAGGGTGCCATCACTGTAAAATAAAGGTGTATCTACTAAATATATATATTATTAATAATTTTATTATTACTTTTTAAACAGTGTCAAAAGGCATGAGAAAACTTCAACAAACACCTAACTTGTCAACGTAAAAAAAACCAGTCCTTAAAGGATTAGTTCACTGCCAGAATAAAAATTTCCTGATAATTTACTCATCCCCATGTCATCCAAGATGTTCATGTCTTTCTTTCTTTAACTGAAAAGAAAAAAATTCTAAGACTTTTCTCCATATAGTGGACTATAGTGGAATGGGAACCAATGTGTTGAAGGTCCAAACTGCAGTTTCAATGCAGCTTCAAAGAGCTCTACACGACCCCAGCCGAAAAATAAGGATCTTATCTAGCAAAACGATTGGGCATTTTGTAAAAGATAAATAAATATATATTTAACCACAAATGCTCGTCTTGCACTAGCTCGACTTTACACAATACTTAGTAATATTGGAAAGGTCGCATGTAACGCAAGCGGAGGTACCAACCCAGTGTTTACAAAGCGAATGTGCAAAGGAAGTCAAACGCCCTTTAAAAAAAGGGTAAAACAACAATGTCTAAAAAATTTGGAAGTTGGAGGAGAACATGAGAGGAGAAAGGCCTACCCTACTTTTCTAAACTGGAGTACTAGGGGTGTAACAGTACACAAATATGATGGTTCGGTACGTACCTTGGTTTTAACATCACGGTTCGGTATGATTTCGATACAGCTGTTTATTTTTTAAATAAAAAATGGTTCACTGTTTGTTGCTCTTTGTTTAAATACTTTCAGTTATAATTAACATTTTCTTAGTGCTAAAAATCTATTTCAGCTTATGCTTTAAACTATAGGGAGCCCTTTTATATTTTAAGGTTATAATTAACAATTTAACCCAAACTTAAATTTAATTACTAGTTATTTTTAAATATAATAATATAACATAACACATAATAATATATATATAATAATATAATATAACATAATAATATAATATAACACTTCACTTTAAAAAAAGAATGTATGCAAACATGTAAATTGCACATAATGCAGTTTTTAAATTACCTTATAAATTATAATAATTCTATGTTAAAATATATTCAGTTACACAGTGGCTGTCATCACGTTTCATAACAGATTAATTTAAACATACATTAAATAATTAACAGGTAAAGTTGTACAATATAGTATAATGAGTATTTGGTGTAATATTTCACAAAATGCTCTTCTCTAGAGTTTATTTCTCTAGTAAACTAACAAGCTGTGGACACTGATGACTTGCCTGAGGTAAATGAAACGCTACGTGACGTTTTATTTTCATGTGGTTTTGTTGACGTCTTTCTGCAGTTGAAACACTGATTGAGGCATGAGATGTTGATTAATTTTTATTCACATTAATACTAGTAGTATAGAGGAAGGAATGATCGCGTTCACTCGGACCCCATCAGTATACTCTGCACAAGTCTGCGGCGCGTTAACGGCTCTGACGCAGCCACCGGAGCTGATCGCATCCACTCTAGTCAATGCTTGTGTTTAAACCAGCACGTTTCTGAACCATCCCAGAAGCAGCTCTCCGAGGCGTTTATACAGCGATCTGTCATGCCACATGAAAGACTGTCAAAACGGCATTTATTGTTTGAATTTTTCTGGGGAAAAATGCTATACTTATTCGGTACACATGCATACCGAACCGAAAGAACTGTACCGAAATTTTTTGTGTATCGTTACACCCCTGTTGGGGTACACAGACAAAGAACTAACCTTGCATGACCTGATTACATGATTATGTAACATGTGAAGTCGCGGACACGCATCGCAGAGCTGCAATGAAACTGTAATTTGGACCTTCAACCATCAGATCCTCATTGCAGTCCAATATATGGAGAAAAATCCTGGAATGTTTTCCTCAAAAGCCTTAATTTCTTTTCAACTGAAGAAAGAAAAAGATGAACATCTTTGATGTCAAGGGAGTGAGTAAATTATCAGGAAATTTATATTCTCTAAGTGAACTAATCCTTTAAGCACAAACCCTGACAACCTTGCAAAAACACAGAACATGCAATCATTTCAGCCTACTCAGGTCCGGAATTACGAACTTTGACATCCTGGAACTGTCCGGTATAATTCTCCATTGTTCGAACAACTTGATCATTCAGCTTCTCCTCGTAGTCATTCCACAAGAGATCCTCACTCTGTAATATAAAGCCAGAGAGCTGATGAAGACAAGGAGGGTAGACCGATTTTTACTATTAAGTGTCACAAAGAAGGCCTGGTTTACCTCCATTATGACAGTCAGATCTTCTACACCATGCCAGTCTGGTTCATAGATATCTTTAAGAGTCTGGGACAGGCGTTTGGATGACTCATGCAACACTGAGAAACAAGGAGTGTACAAAACATCACGTGACGACTTCTTTTTAAACTGTTACGCAATTTGGCAGTAGTCCTAAAACTCTGTATCTATCCCTGACAAGTCATCACAAGTTACAGAGATAAGACTGTATTAGCAAGAACTTATGAAATCAACAGGAGTATGTGACTTTTTTAAAAAAAGTTTTTTTTTTTTTAAAGTAGATATCAAGCAAAAAACATTTATTAGGTTAATATTTATATTCAATGTATAGTCCAAATAAACAAATTTGATCTCATACACATTCTCTAAAAATCAAACCTATGACTTAAGCATTACTAATGCCATGCTCTGCCAGTTTAGATGGTATAGTATAAGGAAGAGTAATGAATGAGCATCTAGTAGTTACGTTTAAACATTTTACACAGCAAAATTCAGAGATGTAGCAATGTTTTTAGATACTGACAACCAATTCATCCATTTAGAACACCTGGGGTCTAAAAACACAAGCGGCAACTTTGGTTTCCATCGAAACTATGCGTACGGTTTGAGCAACGAGACCACAAGCATCTTCACAGTCTTCCTCAATCTCAGTCTCTCCTTCATATTTTCATAAGCCTCTGCAAACATCTGGGCAGTACACCCAAAATTCAAGTGGGAACATCAACTATTTTTGTAGACATTTACACAATAAGCATTTTCAGTTCCATTAATAAGAGACATTCACTTCCCCAAATGCTGAATCAGAGAAACTCAACCTCAACTCGTCTTTTTGTGCTCAAAACAACACACCACCTCACTTTTACTCTCACCCAGAAGCCTACAAGCAAACCACAATGATATCTGAGCACAATTAACAAGACTGTGCAACAGTCTGATTCTTTTTTTAAAACAAGTATGAAGATTCAGTTAAATGTCTTTATTGACTGTACTTGATCAATTAAGACTGAAAGTACCTTTAACAGCATTGTAGTAAGATTTCACATCCTTATAGAGTCGGACGCCATCTGTCTGGAAAGAGAAAAGAAACAATTATAGTTATTGTCAGGTGCATTTTTGAATATGCATTACATCTAATATCTTCTGGGAAATGGAATTTTTTAGAATCAAAACAGAAAATGTGTAGGTGGTAAGGAAATTATGTACTTCACATTTTTATGTACTTTCAAGCCCCATGGATGTTACTATCGGTCATTAACGCTACTGTAGGTTGTTCTATAAAATCTAAAAAATATTCTATTTCAAAAAGTTTTTATTTTTAAATTTCTGGTTAAAGGAAGAAAGCTCTTCCATGAGCCCAAATCATTAGGTTAATTCGGTTGCTATAGAGCGTAAAACTATCTACCATCAATAAACGCATACAATATATTCTCAGTCATGCGATGCATCCACGACATAGAATAGGATGTAAAGTTGTTAAGTGAGAAACTAGGTCAATGCTAGTCTACTAAAGTTTGTTAGTGTTAAAATTTAACTGTGGTACCAATCAAAAATAGCCTTTGGAAGGGCTTCCTGGGATGGTTGACAATATAAACAGTATCAGAAAAAGCAGAAAAGGTCAGCCTCTGCTACTGTACTGCAAAGAGCACCAAGTCACATATGAACATTTTCTAAAGGTGGGGTTTCCTGTGATACTTTCTATGATGGTTCTGTCGGTGTTCATATAGCACAATTCACCCAATGCACCTCATTACAGTCTGAGGTAACAAAATCTACTGTAACCTACAGGCCATGTGTGGATCCAAGCTTGTCTTTCTCTCAGACATACACTGTTGAAGTACCTGCTGTTTGTTCAAGTTGGCAGCACACTCCTCAAACTGCTCATCTTTTGTCTCCATGGTTTTCCCCAACTTTTGCATTACCTACAACCAACACAAGCACGCTGAGAAGACTACTACTTGTCAATCTTTTCAGACATGAACAGTCAGGCATAGGAACAAGAGTTGTCACTGTATGGCTGCTGAAACATGACTCGCCAAGCGGTTCCACATTTATTCTTGAATTATCAGTTGCAGTAAGTGTTCCTTGTAATGAAGAAAGATCAGAAATACCCAAAGGGAAGTATTTAGCAAAAATAAATCTCCCAAAATTAAAATAATTGTGTTTTCCAGTTAGTAAACTCTACTAAAGTGTGTAGTCTACTAAAGAGTAAAATTTAGAAAAGGAGGTGAGCTTAGGGAGGAAGTGATTGAGGACAGGAAGTGGTAGTTTTTTAGTTCACACAAGTGCATTTCAAACAGCTCTACAATTCACAATATTTACACATCTTTTGAACATATACACCTTTTTTTCTTTAAAACTGTAAAAATTTTGCAGGAAATATGTTGGATACTCTCAAACAGAGCAGCGTGACATGAGAGCCAAGGTCTTGAACTCAAAAAAACCCCACCTACCTTTTCTTGCGCTCGGTTCATTGACTTTTGAAAGCGTTTGGCCAGGATGCCAGCTCCCGCGCCAATGTTGCCTCCAATGTTGGCACCTAGTTTTCCCTCTGCCATCTTCACTTGTGATCAGCTGGCACACAAACGACCCTTCTCTCTGATGTCTCAGCGCTTCCTTCTATAAACTGACGGTTCCTGGGCGGAGTGAACAGAGCGAGTGGGTGTGAAAGCAAAGAGTGGTACAGTTAGTTTTCCCTCGAATAAGGTGATTCTGGTTCACTTGACGCTGCGTACTTGCTTTAAGCACTTACACTTACGGGACCTCACGTCACGGCGGTACACTAACCGATTGTGCAACATTCCATCGTCTTGCCCAAACGTGTTTGATGTATTTGTCATCGACGTGCGACGGCATCAAGAAGTCAACTAAACATCAGTGTTTCCTAATAACAGTGACGGCTACATTTAAATAAATTAGGTCAAACTAAAAACCACTGCACTGAGGGTGTATCTATGTTGGCTGGGTAATCTGAAACTTTGAATGGTATCACAACCGCTCGAAAATTGTATACAACAATATGAAACTAACAGTTACGCATTAACTGATTACTGATTATACTGGTATAGTATTAATGACTCATAAAAAAGTAAACAAATAAAAAGAACCGCGGCTCGCCCCTTTTCTTAAAGGAGAAGTTCACTTTTAGAATTAAAATTTCCCGATACTTTACTCACCCCGTATCATCCAAGATTTTCATATTTTACTTTCTTCAGTCGCAAAGAAATTAAGATTTTTGAGGAAAACATTCCAGGAATTTTTTTCCGATGTAGTGGACTTCAATGGTTGAAGGTCCAAATTGCAGTTTCAGTGCAGATTCAAAGGGCTCCACGCGATCTCAGCCGAGGAATAAGGGTCTTATCTAGAGAAATGATCAGTCATTTTCTTTAAAAAAAAAAATAAAAATGTTTTAAACGCAAATGCCGGTATTGCACTAGCTCTGCGATGCGCATGCATGTCTTTATGCATTGCATAATCAATCACATTAGAAAAGTCATGCATGGTTAGTTCTTCGTCTGTGTACTTTGGTTAAGAAAGGTAGGGTAGGCTGAAAATCCAACTCATTTTTATCCTCCAAATTCAAAATCGTCTGACATCATTGTTTTACCTTTTTTTGTGAAAGGGCATTTGACTTTCTTTACACGTTCACTTTGTAAACACTGGGTGGGTAGTTCTGCCTATGTCACATGTGCATGATTATGTAACATGTGAGGTCCAACTAGTGCAATATGAGCATTTGTGGTTGAAAAGCATATAATTTTGTATTTTTCTTAGAAAATGACTGATTGTTTTGCTAGATATAAGCCCTATTCGTCTTTGCATTGAAACTGCAATCCGATTTAAAGTATTTCAAATAAATCATTAAATATGTTTAAAACATGTTTTATTAATATTCTTTCTAACAAGTTCTCTTGTTTTTGTTGTACGATTATATTGTATACGAACACTAACCCTTCTTGTGCTCTGTTGTATTTTAAATCATTACAAATCCTATGCCAAATCCCATAATTTCCAATCCCTATGCATATAACAACTGAAAGCTGAGATGAGATCCACATTAAACTATTTGTTGTAATCTACAATAAGCAGACAGATATTCATCTGTCATTTGCAGGCCAAGGCAAAGAACTGTCTTGTTCTCCATTTCACTCCGCTGAAACATGATACTGTTTACACTAGGTATATACCCACACAACAATGAACTGTTATGCCAAAAGTGTCTGAACAAACAATGTATTTGTGTTGTAAATCATTTGCCGTCACATTAAATTACATTCCCCTTCACTGCATTACAATTCTCTGAAATAAATAATTAATTTATTACACCAATCATTGTGTTAAAATATAATAGCCAGATAAAAACAACTCCATCAACTCAATATTAAACGTAGACTCCAATTGTACCATATCAATACAAATAAATATGTATTTGTTTGAGAGTGGCTATTAATAGTGACTGGGCTTTCTGGGTCTCGCAGTTACATAAGCAGCATTATATAAGCCTTAAGTAATCAATAGTCAGCTCCCCACCAGTTTTTTAAGCAGCTCAGGGTTTATTTTTTAAATTTAGTATGACACAGCATAGCAGCTCTGTAAATTTACCCTACATTTACTGTTAATGTGGCTCTTAAAAATATTTTGACCCCGTCTAAACAAATACAGCATTAAGGATTGCTCTAAAGCCACCACAAGGTGGCAGTGATGGTTATCTTTAATTGAATTACAGTAACAGCAATGTGTGTGTGTGTGTGTGTGTGTTTAAATTTATTTACATAATCTATAAATCATTTAATTGACTAGCCACACACTTTTACTCTCTTGCCCATTACATCAACTGTTTTAAGTTTCCATTAGCTAAGAAGATGATCTGTTCCCTTTACATAGATGCATTGAAGATGTGAGACAGAGAGGATGATGAGTCAGAGCGGTGTATCAGATATTTCATTTGGCACAGCTGGTTTCACCACTCCTTTATGTTTCCTTGAGCCCAAACTCTCATAAATAGCAGACATAAATCATTCTCTGCCTTAAGCCTAAATCAGAGGGTTTGTTTACACTCGTATCCACGAAAATATTTGATGTTATTCGGACATCTTAAGTTAGTAAGTAGGCCTGCCATGAGTCATTTTTTATTGAAATGTGTTGCATAACTCTTTTAATAAATTAGCTCTTGTCTTCTGTCAACAAGTTTTTCAAAAATTAAAACATTTCGATCACATCATCTTTTAGGTGGAGTTACATGCATGCTATTGTGCAGCATTACATCATTCTAAACTAGAATCTTGTTCTGTGATTCGATGTGGAGTCAAAACTCACAAGCACATAATAGTAAAGATGATTGCTGTAAAAAATGCCCATGTCTGAAACACTATCCATCCAATTGTTAGTGACCTAGCCTGTTAGACTGACTCTGACGCACTTATGCTCCATTTAGAGTGACCTAAATCCAGTGACGCATCACTCATGATGCTGCATTCTACCGCAAGCCTTCAGACAAGCTCTAAAACTATCAAAGAAATTACTATTCCATTATCACTGAAATGAATGAATGATGCCTAAAAACCTGGAAAAGTAGAACCCTTACCTGCACAGTTTAAGGTTAGTAGAGGTTAACGTATAGACAGTTTCAACGGCAACGACATAATAAACGTGCACTACATACCAGTGTGCTCATAATTAAATAATACATAAAAATAATTTGGTAAGACACCAAGTTGCAATATCAAGCAGCAAAACAATCTGTTTTGTACAGCTAAAAATAGCTGGACATGGATGAGACCTACAGTGTTGTCAAGTCCGCGGTTTTCCTGCAGAATTGGGCTACTTTAACACAGTTGCCGCGGGTTGTTTTTTCATTTCCGCGGGTTTAAGTGACTCCAATAATGTAATATTTAGCTCCCGGAATGCTAATTTGACCGGGGGAAATCCGCCCAAAAAACAAAAACATGTATTTTTCCACTGGGAACCAGTGTTTTGTTGTGGAAACCTGGCAAGCCTGTAGACCTATAAAATGTACAAATGGCCGCTCCCACTCTTACAGGAAGAAAAAGGTGGATACCTTACCTTATATACATTGGAGAACAAAATTAGGGAACAATCTATAAATACTTGATTTTTTCTGAAATATTGTTCATCTTCATCACTCAAAATTTGAAGGGATATTAGCTGTAGGTGTACCACTGTTCTACTAACATGTTTGACAAAATATCCAAGGCATTTCAACAAATACCTTTATTTTGTGGAAAACACAGTAATCAAAATTAAAGAACAGTAACCACTGAAGCACAAGAGAATATTACAATTAAAATTTTGGGGGTTGCAGCTGTCAGAAATTAGTAGGAAGTGTAGAGGCCATTGCTTTGAATGACATCACTAGTTTCTTACACTGCGCTGGTGTGATCTTTGTCCACTCTTTTTCCAGTTTCTTTCCTAGTAGTGGGTTTCTTAGCCATAACTTTGTCACCAAAGTTTTCAGTCGAGTTCAGATCAGGACTTTGGCCCGGCCATTTCTTTATTTTAATATTGTTAGCATCAAGGAACTCCTTTACCTGTTTTGCAGTGTGATGGGGGCATTGTTTTGCATGAAAATTGCAGGCTGAAAATTGCTGGGAGATGCTTGCAGGGAAGGAACTGCATGTTGATAAACATCTGCATTCACCCTGCCATGTATCTGTATAAGAGGCCCAACTCCTGCTGCAGAAAACATCCTTTAAACCATGACACTTCCTCCTCCACCTTTCACTGACTTCTTTACGCACTTGAGCTTCAGTCATTTTTCAGTTTGATGGCGAACAAATGTTTCCCATCAGACCTAAATTAATTAAATGTGATCTCATCACTAAGGCTGAACTTTGGACCAGTTCTCCTCTCTCCACACAACATGCTCCTTAGCAAAAGTGAGCTTGGCCTTTTAATTCTTTCCGTTGATGAGAGGCTTGGTCACTGCAGAGTGCACTTTCAGTCCAACTTCTTTAAACATGCTAAGACATGTTCAGATCTGAACTGGCAAGCATTTCCAGATACAAAGTTAAACCGATTCCACACTGAGTTTCTCTGCATGATCCTATCTTCTTGTGCATTTGTCTTACATGGACAACCAACCTCTTTGGGGGACTTGAATGAATTAGTGTCATTGTAAACCTGCAATACACGAGAAATGACAGATTTGGAATGACCAACTTCTCTTGCAATGGCTGAAAGGGACTTCCCTTTGGACTTCATCTGGACAACCTCCTGTCACAGGGTTTCAGTCACCTTATAGCAGCCCGTCATGTGGCAATCTTGGAGGAATGCTGCCAGTTAAATAGGGTTTGTCATGTAATTAAAGAAATTAGCAGCAAGTGCCTGATTAACACAAACAACTTGAAGAAATCTGTCATTTTTGGAGGTTCTTTTTCAAAAATCTAATTTAAGTTTTTTATACTGTGCTTCAGAATACAATCAATTTTATGAAATATGCTTAAAAAAACTGCTTTTCTACTTCAAATGGGACTAAGCAGTGACTTTGAAATGTAGGAAATTAGATGCTGATACTTACTAATGTTTAAAATTACTCAACATACGGTCAAAAATATAGACCATATTAGTATATTTGATGGTTTGATATGACAAACAAACAGGCATCAGTATATTATGTGAGACCAAAGTAAGCTAAAAGTCTGTCTTTAATTTTACCACACCTCTATTTAGTCACTTAACTGTCATTTCCAGATGGACATGAGCCATTCAGATAGAGCACATGACCCATAAGCCAAACAAGTTATCAGTGATTAATGCGTTAGTTATGGACACTGATGATGTGATTTGCCACACCTTACAATAATAAAACCACCAAAACTATTAAAGGAGAAGATTCACATGTAATGTACTCACCCCCTTGTCATCCAAGATGTTCATGTCTGTCTTTCTTCAGTCGTAAAGAAATTTTTTTTGAGGAAAACATTTCAACATTTTTCTCCAAACAATGGACTGCCATGTGCCCCGAGTTTGAACTTCCAAAATGCAGTTTAAATGCAGCTTCAAACGATCCCAAATGCAGTTGTAAATGATCCCAGCCATGAAAGAAGGGTCTTATCTAGCGTAACGATCGGTTATTTTCATAAAAATAATACAGTTTATATACTTTTTAATGTCAAATGCTCGTCTTGTCTCACTCTGCCTGGACTGTTTTTTCCGGTTCATGACAGTTAGGGTATGTCGAAAAACTACCATCTCATGTTCTCCCACAACTTCAAAATCGTCCAATATCGCTGTATATATTACCTTTTTTGTTAAGGGTGTTTGATCTTCTTTGCATGTTCACTTTGCAAAGACTGGGTCGGTACTTTTGCAGCGATGTAGGATGATTTTGAAATGATTTTTGAAGTTGAGGGAGAAAATACGATTGGAGTTTTTCCAACATACCCAAACTGTCTTGAGTCAGAATACACAGAGTTCAAGGAGAGCAAGACAAGATGAGCATTTGAGATTAAAAAGTATTTAAACTGTATTTTTAAATAAAAATAACCAATCGTTTCACTAGATAAGACCCTTCTTCTTCATCTGGGATTGTTTACAACCACATTTGGGATGTTTAAAGCCGCATTTAAACTGCATTTTGTAAGTTCTGTCTTTCTTCAGTCGTAAAGAAATTTTTTTTGAGAAAAAACATTTCAACATTTTTCTCCAAATAATGGACTGCCATGGTGCCCCGAGTTTGAACTTCCAAAATGCAGTTTAAATGCAGCTTCAAACGATCCCAAAAAAACATATTAAAGATGGTAAAAGAACACCATCCATGTGGACTGCAACACTTCTATATAGTTTGACATTTATGTCATTCAGTAGAATAAGAGAAGAGGCATATTTATACAAAGTGACATTTACATATGTATTATTTAAACATTTATTATGGTGTTTAGATGAGGAGCAACTAACAAATCGTCATTCTAGACACACATATTAGGTTATGTAATGACCTGATTACAAAGCTTTTTTCCCTCCATCCTCGGGGTCAGTGAGTACAGACTCCCCCGTCATACAACTCTATCCTACTAACACACAAAACACAAGACCCTCCTCCAGTACACACCATGACCATAGACTGCACCGTCCCATCCCCCATGTCTTCTTCACACTCTCTTCAAGACTCTTTCTGTCTGTCACCTTATTCAAAGCTTAAATATGTAGCAATTAAGACATCGTTTCCTCCTCTGGTGCAGCTGATATACTCAACATTATTCATGACCATGGCAATGGCTGTAATTGTAAGATCTGACACAAGGTTAGGCCCAAAATGGGCAGAACTGATATTGTCAGGCTATAAACCCAGGCAGGTGTTTGGTGTACGAGAACAAAATGTCCTCTCATGCATGACTGCCTAATACAATGGATAACAGCCAGTCTATGGAGGGTGATCTCTTTGTTTTATGAGGGGATTTATCTTGTCTGAACTGATTAGTATAGCGTGGCTGTTTGCGGTATCAGACACCAAAAATCAAACAAGTATTTAGTAGCCAGACTGTGGTAATCAAATTAAAGTCTGGTCACAGCGCCATGACTTTGGAGTAAAAAATTACACTAGGATTTATGTTCTGTCTGTCAAGGCTTAAACAAGCACATATGTGACCCTGAACCACAAAACTAGTCATAAGTAGCACGAGTATATTTGTAGCAGTAGCCAACAATACATTGTATTGGTCAAAATGATCAATTTATTTTTATGCCAAAAATCATTAGGATATTAAGTAAAGATCATGTTCCATGAAGGTATTTAGTAAATTTCCTACCGTAAATATATGAAAACGTAACTTTTGATTAGTAATATGCATTGCTAAGAACTTCATTTTGACAACTTTAAAGTTGATTTTCTCAGTATTTAGATTTCTCAGTATTTAATACTGCCCTATGCCAACAAACCATACGTCAATAGAAATCTTATTTATCCAACTTTTAGATGTAAAAATCTTGACCCTTATGTCTGGTTTTGTGGTCACATATATTGTACAAAATTTTGTATTACTGAAAAGTTTTACAAAAATAATATATAAATGATGCTTTTCAATGTGTCATTTGTTAACTTTAGTTAATGTATTACCTAACATGAACAATACCATTTTTGCACCATTTATTAATCTTTGTTAGTTGTTTAAAATTTTAATTAAAATAGTCCTTCATTGTTCATTTTAGTTCACGTTAACTAATGTTACCTAACGAACCTTATTGTAAAGTGTTACCAAAAAATATCTACTTTATACCCGTATTTTATAATTTATGCACCTTTAAAACAACTACAATTTTCTGGAAACTTAGTAGCCCAAAATTATCATCTTATTTTTAAATGCAAAAAATATATATTTTTTGAATTTGTGAACAAAACTAAGATTGTGTTACAAGAAAATACTGTTTCAGCCTTTTTACTTCAAAATTTCACGTTACTTGTCATTTCTTTGTAATTATTTGTGATATTTATTGCCACTTTCTGAGTGAAAACGGTTTACATAAAAAAAAAAAAAAATTTCAGTGTAACAAACATTAAAAACACACATAGGTTATGGTTTTACATTGTTTATTGAACAAAAACAAAACAATAAGGGATGACACCCAAACAAGCGAAGCGTCCAACAGCTCTATAGTGTGCTTTACACAAAGAAAAGTCCATTCGAAAAAATGTCCAACATTTGCACACGAAAAGCACAAAGTGCTCCACAAAGTCATAAAATGAGCACAAAAAAAGCAACAAAATGTCAAGGTCTGAAGAGGCTAGTTTAGCAAAGCAGCATCATACAGTGTCAGAAAATGAGAGGTTGCATAGAGTGCACTGTACAAAGTTGGACCACAAGGAATACAAAGAAAAACACAGAATTCGAGTAAAAGAGATGCTAAAACAGGAAGTGAGCTTCTATTAAACTCAGTTCACTTTTCTCAGTGCAAGTGCAGCCTAATACTGTGGTTTGTATGACTGCTATGACAAAATTCTTTGTGTTTATGCTCTCCGAACATTCAAACTGAAAAGAGTTGTAATTAAGAGGACAAAAAAAGCAAATGTAAAAATTTACCAACTTTCTCCAGGATTAACTGACCCTTGTAAAAGATACAATCATTTAAATTGCCTTTCGGAAAAATGAAAGTGGATTTAAAAGAATGTTCCCGTTAAAAACTGACAAATAAATGTAATTGAACATAAAAAGCAACAGAACACTTTTTGTTCCCACATGAAGTCAAAATACCTTAAACCTGAGGGTGATTTAGTCTCAAAAAAGATCTTGATCTCACAAGCCTCAAGTTTCTTCTACAGCAGACAGCAATGAGCAGTCACAAATAGAGAAAAGGGAATTAAAAAAGTTAAAAGTCCTAAAAAATGCTTGACACTACAGATTTATTATTCAAAAACAACAACAAAAATCATAAATAAATAAATCCATCTGAAAAACAGAAGCACTGCTAGTTAATTTAGTGAATTAGTTACTAAAACACAAGAGTGCTGAGGTAGAACTATAGCACACACAACTGTCAGGCAAAAATCACACCTGGAAGTCAAACACACACCAATTTCTTCTCTATGAAGCATTCAGGATACAGATGAAAAAGAGCAATGGTGACACTATTAAGCTTCCATCCTGTTTTTGAAAACCTCAAGTATTCGTTTAACAAAAAGGAAAGGATTTTAAACAAAAATCAATCCAAAAAATAAAAAAATCCACTGCTCTATACTGGAAATGCATTAGTAAAATTTATTATATAAACACTCACACAATCTTTAACTGCTCCCTTTAATCAAATCCATATCTCATTCCAACAGATTTGAAAACTAAAGTGTAAAACTGTATAAGTGTGCATGTCTGTGTTCACACTGTTTTTTTTCATAAGTGACAGCAGCACTGTAAATGGGGCATCAGTTTTTTGGCCAAAAATAATCTCACACAATGTAAAAACTAGCACCTAAATGGTTAAACCGCACATGCCTAATATGTAAAGTGTTTAAATATTAAAAGCTGTAAATGTACTGCATGTTTAAAAGATAAAGCTGTGAAACGAAACAAAAACCTACAAGAAATCTCACTTATATCACTAGACTTCAAGGCACCAGGATAAATCTGCATTCAAGGAGAAAAAAATCTCAATATTGGATTTAGGCTTAAGATCATCAGCATTTTAATGGCAAACAAAAAGTCTAAAAGTTGGTCTTTAATTCTTGTAATTTCAGCTATTTTGATTTCAGATGAAAGATAATCAAGTTCACTGGAGTTTTTAATGTTTAACTCAAGTAAGACCCAAGTGTAAAACTATGGTAATGACACGTGATGAACATATATGTAAATGCTAGTGCTCAAAATGTAGTCAAGTATCTTATGATGAACTGCTTGCTTACTAAAACTGAAGGCGTAAATGTTTATAGAAACTGAATAACTGAAATATTTTTCACTGTCTGTTTTTTTTTTTATGGCAAACGATTGTTTTCAGAAGATGAGCAAGAAGGGAGGCTCCATGAACAGAATTTCCTTCAGTTAGACTAATAAAGAGCTTGCTTGTTTTAGCTTGATTGTACTCACTGCATCATAACATTGTTTTTAGCTTTACTTCACTGTTAGTGATGTAACCGATGATTGAGTTAGGCGGAAAACACTTCTGGGCTTAATGAAAGATCATGGGCTTAAATTACTACTGTAAACAAAAAAGTGAAAGGTCAGCTGAAAATCTATTTGTGGCAAACTTTGTATTGGTGTTCAAGTTGAGTACTTTGTACTCTTCACATTAAATCAGCAATGGAAGATTCACAGTTTTCCAAGCAACGTGACGGTCCCTTCTGGTCTGTTATGGAAAGGGAAAACCTAAAACAGAACAAAAAAAAAAATAAAGTCATTAGAATTAGTACTTGAAATAGTCACATTTGACTGTACAGACATTTACTGAGAACGTTAAAACACCTAAAAATGCAATTCCTAGGAAAAAAAAAAAAAAAATTAAAAAAAATTCGTCATCCTTTTCTATCAAAATGCTTGCTACGGATGCGAAAATGCAGAAAATCTAACCTAATCCGAATTTTTTTATGATGGACGAAAGTTTCGGTGGCAGTGTGTAAACATGATTGACACAACATGAGATCATATTCATTTTTTAACATAATATTTATCAATATTTTAAAAAGCCGAGTACATTTTTTTCAGGAATCTTTGATGAATAGAAAGATCAGCATATATCTGAAATAAAAAGCTTTTGTAACATTATACACAATACCATTCAAAAGCTTGGAGTCGGGTTTTTTCATACTTTTATTTAGCAAAGATGCTTTAAATTGATCAAAAGTGATGATAAAGACATTTAGGATGTTACAAAAGCTTTCTATTTAAGATAAATGCTGTTCTTCTGAACTTTCCATTAATCAAAGAAACCTAAAAAAAAAAAAAAAAAAAAATTCTACTCAGCTGTTTTCAACATAATGATAATGATAATAATAATAATAATAATAATAATAATAATAACAACAATAATAATAATAATAATAAAAAATGTTTTTGAACAGCAAATCATAATATTAGAATGATTTCTGAAGGATCATGTGACTGGAGTAATGATGCTAAAAATTCAGCTTTGAAATCACAGGAATAAATTACATTTTAAAATATATTAAAAAAGAAAACAGTTATGTTAAATAATAAAAATATTTCAAAATTTTACTGTTTTTGCTGTACTTCATATCAAATAAATGCAGATTTGGTGAGCAGAAAAGACTTAAAAAAAAAAAAAAAAAAAAAAATCTGACTGGTAGTGTATTTTCTAGCATTTTGAGTGACAGGCTGAAATGATGTCATGATGGCTGGCGTGTTGCATAACGCTTGACTTAAATAGGTCCAAATCTCAGATTGCTTGATAAGTAATCAGATTGACAAGCGTTCACAACCCAAAAAAAATCTTTACAGACTATCTGTCACTTGTCAACATGTCTGCCGCTTGATCTGAGCTGCATACAGTATAAAGAGCTCACCCCTCCTCCTCATATCCTGCGGCTCAAACTATGTGCTGAGTCAGGAAGAGCTACTAAACGCCCCGCTGCAGTCACTCAAACTACACAACGCTCGCTGTTTCGGGTGCAAACCCACCCCCTCTCACGTCCCACACATACACACACCAGACAGAGAGCAAATTAACCAAGAGGCTCCATGCAGTTTTCTTTTCCTGTCTGAACATAGTAACGGAAGGAGAAGGAGAGGGGGATGGTGAACAAAAGACGACTAGAGTGGCAGACAGCTGTAATGTCCTCATAATGAGCCCTCTGCCTTTCATATGCATTCATACATATGAATCTTCCATCTTCCAGCACACAAATAATATTTTAGTAAATCGACATTCAACCCTAAAACACATTTTAAATACTCTGCCAAACTAATCCAAATGCAGTATTCAAAAATAAAATATTTTTTGATTTTGACAAGACAATAAGGAATGCACAATATTAAAAAATACACTAATTTGTCTAAATGCCTAAAATTTGTGATCTTTAAAATGCTGGAGTTAGTTGGTCATCACAACATTAATTTCACTGGTAGAAAAATACTCATTTTGAGATTTGCTAAAGATCATGTTTATTAAATTGTTAGTGTTTTAAACACTAAAATGAACATTAAAGGTGACATATCTTGAAAATCTCAGTGTTTAAGTGCTATAATCAGGTCCCAGGTGCATCTACCAACCCAGAAATCATGAAAAAAGAATATCACAGTAAATTTGTTTTGGTAAGCCTTTCTATGCAAGCATGTGAAAAACGAGACGTTTAGATTTCACTCCCCCGTGACATAAAAAGGGTATCTTATAATAATATTTCCGCCCCTTAATCTGCACGTTTCCACACGCGCCGCTGTCATTTTGTTTTCACAAGAGACAATGGCGTACCAGTTCTAACGCCATGGCAAAAGTTCAAGAAAATCATGCTAACTGTTCTGTCTTTGGCTGCACAGACGAGCACAGAAAACTATTTAGAGTCCCAGCCTCAGAGAAAAGAGAGCAGTGGATTTATTGACTTATTTACTGTATATTACGCTGCTGCCACACAGATCTAATATAAACATGCAATTTCTTTCCCAGCTGTTTACCTTCAAAGACATAACCGACTGCTTTTGTAACTCACGTGTGTTTAAACATAAACTTGAACATGAACTAAAAGTTTAGTACTCACATGCCATGTTGCTTTTTGTGCACTCAGAAAACCCTATATCAGAAGTTTAAACTGATATGGCTTTAAAACGCATGATTTCAAGGTGATATAAATGATAATCAAAACCAAACAGATGTGTTTTGCCAGAATATCTGCCACAGTTCTATTCTGGGAAAGGGTGCGGAAGCAGCAGCTCATTTGCATTTAAAGAGACATGCATGAAAACAGCACCTTTCTGCTTCCACTCAAAATAGGCATTTTCAAAATGATATAATAAATCAGCTGTGGGGTATTTTGAGCTGAAACTTCATAAACACATTCTGGGGACAACTGAGACTTAAGACTACATTTACTCTAGTGCCTTTTTGTTTTAAAACGCATAACTTTTGCTACGGTTTACATTACTCTGGCGTTTTCTACCCTCAAAAACTTTTGAAAACGCTGTAGACCCTGTATTAGTTTGAAAACTTTGGGGTTACGTTTTAGTGTAAACGGAGTCCAAAACTGAGACTTTTGAAAATGATGGTGTGGCTGCCCACATTCGCCCTGTGTATCCTTGATGACCGTGTAAACAATAACATCATGCTCATTGTTGTACCCATAGATACGTATAGGTAGATTCCCCATTCGACCACTCCAAGCACGTAGCCATCTAAATAACAGGGAATCTACCTATACATATCTATGGTTGTACCTGCATGAATGGTCATGTGACATGCGTTTTTGCATAATAGGTCTCCTTTAAGTAAGCATTACATGACCACAAAGGTCATTTGCTTAAAATCAAAATTCTGTCATCATTTAGTCCCCCACAAGTTGTTTTAAACCTTGTTTATCTTCAAATTTTAAAGAAACCTTTAAAAGTTTCTGTACCTTCACTGAAAATCTAAGTAACCAAAAAGGTCATAAAAGCCCCGTTATGGAAGTTCATACTTGGGATCAAGGGATAGAATGAACCTCATTGGTTTTAATGCAGCACGTACACACAAGAATGAGGTTTGGGAGTTTCCATGTTTGATTTGCTCTATGTTTATATGTGAATTAAAGCCTGAAACAAAATGTGTGATCATATAAAGCAAGTGTATCTCTTCACAAGACTTGGATTAAACTGATCAATTCATATGGATTCGTTTTGCAATGCCTTTATAACCTTCTTTTATGTTTTGGTCACCTGGACTTTCAATGGAGGGACAGAAATCTCTTAGGTTTCATTAAAATTATTCTAATTTGTGATTTAAAGTGGATTTGGAACAACGTGAGGGTGAGTAATTAATGACAATTTTCATTTATGGGCAAACATTCAATATCAATAATAAATATCAATATTTAAAAAAGGACCTAATTTTGGTTGATAAAGTGTGACAAAATATTAAGCGCACCTAATGCAGTAATGCTTTTAGACAAAACTGGTCTTTGCAAGGAACTGTCAGTTATGTGTGGCATGTCAAAATAAAAAATCTTTCCATTTCAGGACTAGGAAGAACGCCCAGTCACCTGGTCTGCTTGATGAGCGTTGTCCCCCAGGGCAAAGGGTATGGAAAAGAGAGAGAAGAAGAGGTGGGGAGTGTTAGAGGAGGGGGGGGGGTAAATGGGTGCGGTTGTATAACAGCTATCCCAGCATGCACTTTCTAAAAACAAAAGAGGCTGTTATAGCATGCAAACAGAAGCTGTCTGAAAGTCATGCCATTAAACAAATCACTTCATGATAGAGTCCTAGCAGAGCCGTCATAACTACCATGGAACTGATGTGGTCAAATAAGACATGATAAATGACAATTTGTCCTTCACTGCTGTGGGAAAGATAATGAAGCTTATCAATGAACGTACACTACTTATGTAAAAGTGTCCATGATTTCAAATCTCACGCCATATTGTTTTCCACTCGCCACCCATGGGCTTCAAAGTAATCAACACCCCTGGGATGGCTGTGTGGATGACTATTTTAGGAATGCATCAATATTGAAGTTCTGGCTGATATATAGCCGGTAATAATTATCATCTGATGTTGCTCTGTTAGTGCGGTTCATTTGAGTAAGCGTGAACACTGCCATCCGAACCCTGCTGCGCACCAAACAAGCGGATTGAGACAGCTAAAAAGATGGGTCTCGGTCCACTTCCAAATGAATTCTGGTGCAGTTCGAATGAAATGTGAATACATAACGGACTGAATACTTCAAAACGAAACAAAAACAGGAAGTAATGACAAGATGCGATGCTATGTGACATGATTTCATGAAGGGAACAAATAGAGCTGCACGATTCTGGATAAACTGAATTACAATTTTTTTTGCCTCAAATAGAGATCACGATTCTGATATATATATATATATATATATATATGTACTTAAAAATATTATATATTTAATACACCAATTATTAAAAATAAAATGCAAAAAGTAGTTTGAATGAATGATTCAATGACTCACTCATAAGTACTTCCCTTGTTTCATTACTGGATGAATCCGCATTTTTGAACAAATCTCTTGAATTAATGATTCAATGACATACATTTTTTTTTAACTGTAACGATGCAATTGACAAACATTATTTGAACCGCTAGTTACTTTCAAAAGATGACTTGATTAGTAACGATTAATCGTGCAGCTCTAGGAACAAGCCGTGTATCCAAAACAAAATAACAGTCCAGGAGACGGCATTATGTTTATTCAACTTAAAGCGGTACTGAGCAGACCCATCAGTGAATGGGTACTTTGATGTCATACACCTGCAGTTGTTTGGAGTTTTCGGTGAGTTCCATCACGAAATATACGTCATTCAAACCGACCAATCAGGTTGTGAACATATCACTATGCCTTTAGGTTTGGTATCTTTAGGTTCACTGTCAAAAACGCCAGTGTGAACGCTAAGCAGACCAGGACCAAATGTATTATTTTCATTTTTGGTCCGGACCAAATGAACCAAAGTACAAGGGTGAACACACCTTTAGAGATATCATAAGAATACACCACATTTCTGACATCCTGCCATTATCTGGTACCGCCTGCTATTGGACAGTGCCTTTGGAGACATGAGCCTTCATACAAAAACAAGTCAAAAACAAGATTTATTGAAACTGGAAAAAAGTTTACCTGTGTGTGCATTCAGGTCAGAGATTACGCTGCGCAAGTGACCTGTCCCATCCTGCTGTGCAGTTCTAGTGCGTCTGGTCGGTCCTGAGGATTGACGGCCAGCATGTCCTGCAAAAGTTTCCGGAGTGCTTCGGGCATGTGCGAGCGCCTGCGCTGGGGAATACTCAACACCATCTTTGGGTTCTCCAGAAGCGCCTCTCCAACCGGGACGATGTCAGAACCCTGCCGCACATACGTCCCGAGAAGCTCCCGTTTCGACTCTGCGTCAATGAATGTGATTCTCTCTATCATGGCCCAGATGATAATGCCTAGAGCGAAAATGTCTGCTTTGGCTGTGTAATGTCCTTCCCAGACCTCCGGTGCCATGTAAAAGTCTGAGCCGCATGCCGACGAAAGCCAGAACTTATTAATGTTAACACTGTTCTTGTTTTTGTCCCGCCCTTCCTCTGAGTCCCGTACTCCAGCACCAAAACCAGCACACACTTTGCTCAGTCCGAAATCCGCCACTTTCAATACAGGTGCGCCAGAACGCTCTGAGATGAGGATGTTATCTGGTTTAAGGTCTCTGTGAACAATGTTGTTTTCATGCAGGAACGCCACAGCGCTGCTCAGCTGCATCATGAAGCTGGCATTGGTGCGGGGATCGGGTCGTCGTGACAGGACGAACTGATTCAGATCCCCTCCCTCGCAAAACTCCATAACAAACCACAGGTAGCAGGGCTCATCAGGACAGGACAATACACGCTCACCTAAAAGGACGCACAAAAAAAAGATGCAGAGATGAATTTAATTGGAATGTTTCTGAAGTGTCCCAAGCATAAAACAACAACTAATCAACAAAATATTGCAGTTTTTATGCAGATTCAAAGGGCTCTACACAATCCCAGATGATGAATAAAGGTCTTTTTTAATGAAATGATCAGCCATTTTAAAAAAAAATAAAAATGCATGTACTTTTTAACCACAAATGCTCATCCTGCACTAGCTCTGCGATGCACGTCTACAACTTCAGGCATTACGTAATCACGTTGGAAAGGTCATGCATGGGTAGTTCTTCGTCTGTGTACTTCGGTTCAAAAAGGAAGGGTAGGGTGAAAAACGCAGTCTCAGTTTCTCTTCCAACTTCAAAATTGTTTTTTTAAAGGGCGTCTGACTTTCTTTGTATGTTCACTTTGTAAACACTGGGTCGGTACTTCCGCCTACGTCACACATGACCTTTCAAATGTGACTATGTAATGTGTGAAGTCAAGCTAGTGCAAGACAAACATTTGAGGTTGCAAAGTATATACATTTTTTTTTTAGAAAATGATCAATTGTTTCGCTAGATAAGACCCTTATTCCTCGTCTGGGATCGTGGAGTGGCCTTTGAAGCTGTATTTAAACTGCAATTTGGACCTTTAGCCCATTGATCCCCATTGAAGTCCACTATATGGAGAAAAATCCTGGAATGTTTTTCTCAAAAACCCTCAAAAGACATGAACATCTTGGATGACACTGGTGTAAGTAAATTATCAAGAAATTTTAATTCTGGAGTGAACTACTCCTTTGAATGACTTCACCTTCAACAGATATACTATTGACTTTAACTGTCCCTTGTTAGATTATATATGGTGTTTAAAGTAGGCATGAAATCAGAATTGAGATCTGTGGCTTTTAGTGCATGGTTTTGGGGTTTGATATCATTACAAAGCTAGTGCATGTGCTATAAACTGCATTTTTAAATTTACAGTCTATCTGGAAAAACAGACCAAAAATACTTATGAAATAAAATTCTCAATAAAATGAGAATGTCCTTTGTCCTTTGACTTGCCTCTGACTAGCAAGTATTAAATCATAATTATAATGAGACTGTATAAGACAGAGAAGGCCCACTTGCAGATAATTTGCACCATTCAATATGGCAGGAATGGAAATCCTGATTTGCAAATTTAGTTATTTACCTTAGAATGTGCATGCACATCAGTACAGTTTATGAAACCACTGTTAAACAGTTTCATTGCTAATTTGAAATATGCCACTGCTACATAGGTTTTGGTCTCCCCCATTCAAGCAGGCATGAGCTGTACATGCATTCCTGGAAATAGCTGCCCAGGGCATTACAAATGTGGCAGTCAATTGTACCAACTTGCTTTACAGGGACTTTGAGGTGAACTAAAAGCTTTTTAAAAAAAAAGGGTTTGGCCCTTCAATGTCACACCCCAACCTTCTGTTTTGCAAAACAGAAAAACACATCAACATTCAGTAGGAAGGAAAACTGCAGGAAAACCTTCCATTTAACATATTTTTCTATGCTATAGCAAGTAAACATGCTTTAAAAAGTGAAAGAATGAAAGCACCAGACAAAAACAGGAGTTAATGCAATGGAAAGAGTTAAAAGAAGATTTACTTTGTCAGCAGTTTCAGAGGCTGGATTGTTGTGGAACCAGTTTGAAGCTGTTGAGGTTTCTTCTCACAGGACTGGACTAGCTCCCATAAGAGCAACAAACACCCTTGATACTAGCCTTAGTCTAATTAATAATCATGATCCTGTGCTTTCATGGGCTTTATTTTTATCTTTTCCTAGTTTTGTTGAGCAAGCACTTTGTGAATCTGCACATCTGCTGTAAATACACTATGAATATCATATCTTATCATCACAAAACAGTATAAAGGCTTTATCAAGTTGATGTTTTTATTCACAAAATGAAAAACAGTTTAACTTAAGATAACATCAAGGATATTGCTTGTAAACCATTTAAATCTGTGATAAAGCAGTTTCCTTTTTAACTAGAAGTGCATTTTTGCTAAGGTTTAGCTGGCTCTAATTCCAGTGGTTTTAAACTTTATGCTACTGGCCTGCATGTATGATGTTTAGTGTTTATGCTATAGAAGCGTACGTTTATTTTGCCATTACTGTTTTTAGTACAATTGAAGAGACCTTTTCCAGTTATTTCCACATAACCAGATGCATTTTCAGACAGTCATTTACACAAAAAAAGTTCACTATAATCGCTTACGCTTAGCTATATTCAATTAGACAGACAACTACTTCATCTAAACTGAATTCATGCCTATGGTCTTGTGGTCCCACCAGATATGAGGCGTTTGAAGCATTTCAAATCATTAATTTATTTATAATACATTACCCATATTAAAGCTAAACATCTCTTCCTACTTTCACTTCCATTAGAACCAAAAATATACCAGACCAACAGCTTTCAAGCAAATGCCTCTAGCAATACTTTGCATATTATACAGTACAAAAACCTTACATGATGATTCAGAAGATCTACATGTGAAAGCAGTCACACAAAGAAGACAACCTAACACATTAAAATTAATGAGATCAAATTGGCCTCGATTATCTCCGCTGTCTCTTTTTCATCTGTAGGATAATTTACACAGTTGCCTTGTAAGGAATCACACTTCCTTCATTGTTATAACTTGGTATAGTGGGTGTGGAGAAGGTTTGACCCCAACACCAGCACCTCCCCCACCTCCAACCTCAGAGTTTCATAACCGAGAGAAGGATGAGGGTGGGGGAGGGCAAATCTGACCGACATTTACCACATTCTTGCATGCAATGTAAACAATCTTAATGTGGAACACAGACATGCGCATTATCAACGTCCGGTGTCATCGGTGAAGCCACATGATTCGGTGCCAAACAATGGATTCTCCCAGTTTTGTTTCAGATTTCAATGAAAAACAAATAAAATTGGACATTACTTAGATTTTGAGTGGCCATTATGTCATTGCTACCAAATGAGTGAACTGTCACAAACAAAAAAAACCGTTTTCGTGACAAAGCATGCCTCCACCGCTGACCTTCTAGAAAATGCCAGTGCTTGAATAAAAACATCTCACCTTTCAACGAGGTCTCGACCAACCTCAAATACTGCTTTGAACGCTTATTGCCATGGCTCATTTTCTGGGCCATCCCGTTTCTTTGGAGCACACACTCCTCCAGCTGCACCACATTCTCATGGCGTTTCTCCAGACTGGTCAGAGCCCAAAACTCAGCCAGCGCCAACTCCACATTCTCAGGCGCGTCACAGCGCAGCTTCTTCACCGCCACTCTCGCACCTGATTTACGGGCAACGGCTTCGTACACAACGCCATAGCTGCCCCTGCCAACTTCACGGAGCAAGCTGTACCTCGGCGCAATGAGTCGCTGCTCAAGACTGCCATGTTTAACCAGGTCCGACTCGTCTGCCATTGTCTCATTATCGTCTATGTTGTCGACGCTGAGCGAGCGCAGGACACTGGCGCTTTCAGTTCTTTTGCAAGCGTTCCGTGTCCGTTGCCGCTCTCTGTCCTTTGCATTCATCGCGCCTCCTCACGTTTTGTGCGTGCGTTTGGAAACACCTTCCGCGTTCATATTTCTAGAGGAAGTTCAACGGCGACTAAATATTCGTTGACATCTGCGTTTGTTTTCATTCAGTGGGGTATCATGATTCAATCAAGGTCGAGCTATCCAGGCTGAACTGAATGAACCTTGAATGAAGCGAGAACTTGACTGGAACGTCCCACTTTCATGTACAGGGGGAATTCTTGACCTATGAGGACACACGTACACATACACGCCTCTTGGGGCTTTAAGTTACGTTAAATCAGCCTTAACATGGTGAGGTAAACCAAATATGACACATGAAACCTCGTGTGTAATCATGTTTTTAAATAAAAATAACTTTGTATTCTTTCTTTCTTGTGTGTGACTGCATTTGAAAACGTTTATATCATTTACACGTGTGAATACGGACCTCATAAAATTCTTTTTTTCAAAGTTTTAAAGCATTTCTTTAACGGTAAATGTATTTATTACAAATATCATTATTGTTGAATGTTAAAAAGTTGACCTGAACATCAACACACGTTTTTGACGATAAATATAACAATAATTAATTTTCATTTAGAAATTAAAAATATATTAATCGTAAAACAATCATCATAACTTGTTAATATAAGTCAACACGGATCAGCTATGTCACTGTGGAAACTTACATGTAAGTATAGTGTTGTGACCCGTGTTGTGGACTAGAATGGTTTAGTCCCTCCAGCATGAGCATGCATGTGCTCTCAGCGCGCACACGTGGTGTGACACGATGGAGAGCATCTGGGGTTTCTAAGGTTACCCATCAGTAGAGAGAAATATTGACAATTTAGTATTATTTAATATTATTATTTATTTTGTATACGTCTGATTCATATACACATTAAAAGTAATTTAAATTTTTATTTTCATAATCATACATTTTTAAAAACCGTTCATATAAAATTTGTGAACAGTGAGGGAGAATCATTCCCTAAATCATCTGTACCACACCTTTTTAAAGTTTATACATTTCTACACTTTTTTTCTTATTTGCTGGTTGTTACAGTAGGGTAAGCCATCAAGAGAAGACATCAACGTTCAGAAATTAATGGACAGGATTTACATGGATTACGTAAAATGAGCAGCTGCTGCTGCTCACTATTTCCATTTAGAAGAAACAAACAACACTGTCTGTCTCACTGTCTTTTTCAGTAATATATTCTGCAGGTATTTGTATAGTTAGCTATTTATATGCACCTGCACATAACAGTGATTTGATTAAACAAACATCCTGAAACACACCTCAAAAATGACCTCAAGTGTCATCATTCATCCACATTCACATACAGAGATGAGGGCATGTCTGAAAATGCTGCCAACATCAATGGCTCACTGCTTACATGGGTCAATAGTTTGTTTGTCTCCATACAGTGAGAAACATCTGAAACTGCTCTTTTATATGGGCTAAAGCTAGGTAAATCAAGCTGTTTCTTTCTATTGGGAGTTTTGCTTGAACTTGAAACAGGAGAATGCCTGTTTTTCATTAAATGTTTTTATTTAAATGTTGAAAGTGTTGTTCACACACACACACACACACACACACACACACACACACACACACACTGGTATCATTATGGGGACATTCCATAGGCGTAATGCTTTTCTACTGTGCAAACTGTATTTTCTATCCTCTAACCCCACCCCTAATAGATGTTTTAGATTTGTGCATTTTTAAATTTTTAAAACACTTCATTTTGCATGATTTAAAAGCTTGTTTCATCATGGGTACTAAAATGTCCCCACAAGGTCAAAGTTTACTGGTATTACTATTTTTGTGGGGCCATTTGGTCCCTATACCAGTACACATACACGCACACACAAAGAAATTCTACGCTTTTAATTGGCAACAGTTATACAGACATAATACAGCTGGGTTCCTGGACAGCTGGCAGTCCTTACTGTTGATCCCTGATGGAGGTCTGACCACACCAAACCCTTTCTGAAGAAGAGGCATAGAGAAATGTAGTGAGAATCTGAACTGATCTAAAGTTATCATGGCGTTTACACTACCAGTCAAACGTTTTTGAACAGTAAGAATTTTAATTTTAATTTTTTTTTAAAGAAGACTCTTCTGCTCACCAAGCCTGCATTTATTTGATCTGAAGTACAGCAAAAACAGTAAAATTGTTTAAATATTTTTACTATTTAAAATAACTGTTTTCTATTTGAATATATTTTAAAATGTAGTTTAGTCCTGTGATTTCAAAGCTGAATTTTTAGCATCATTACTTCAGTCACACGATCTTTTCAGAAATCATTCTAATTTTCTGATTTGCTGCTCAAAAAACATTTATTATTATTATTATGTTGAAAACAGCTGAGTAGATATTTTTTCAGGTTCCTTTGACAAATAGAATGTTCATTAGAACAGCATTTATCTGAAATACAAATCTTTTGTAACATTATAAATGTCTTATCACTTTTGATCAATTTAAAGCATCCTTGCTAAATAAAAGTATTAATTTTTATTAAAAAAAAGTACACCACTCCAAGCTTTTGAATGGTATAGTGTATAATGTTACAAAAGCTTTTTATTTCAGTTAAATGTTGACCTTTGATCTGTCTATTTATCAAGGAATCCTGAAAAAATGTACTCAACTGTTTTAAATATTGATAATAATAATAATAATAATAATAATAATAATAATAACAATAATAATAAAATAGTGTTTCTTCAACAGCAAATCAGCATATTAGAATGATTTCTGAAGGATCATGTGACTGGAGTAATGATGCTAAAAATGTAGCTCTGATCACAGGAATAAATTTCATTTTAAAATATATTTAAATAGAAAGCAGTTATTTTAAATAGCAAATGTTTTTCACAATATTACCGCTTTTGCTGTATTTCGAATCAAATAAACGCAGACTTGTGAGCAGAAGAGACTTCTTTAAAAAAATCTTACTGTTCAAAAACTTTTGACTGGTAGCGTACAACTCATTTTAACTCTGCAATAGTACACTTACCTACTGGCAAATGAAATGACTATAAAAGTTCTTATAACTTATATAATATATATATATATATACATATATATATATATATACACAAAAGGCTTGTAATGGTGTGATAAAAGAAAACATGATTAAAGAAAGAATGCATTGTAAGTCAGTGGGAACAAGGGATAATGTGTGAAAGAGTGAACTAAGTTATACTTTAGTCTCTTGCACCACCTACTGTCGTAGTTTTAAATTACATCGTTAAAACTTTGGTTGCATATTTTCATAACACTTCAATTTATGTATAAATGTATATGCCATATACAGATTTAGTCTGAATAAAATATAATTACATTTTAAATTTAAACTAAAATAAATAAAACATAAATTCTCCACTTTCAGAAATAATACTGTTACTAGTGAGGTACCCTTTCAAAAGGTACTAATATGTACTTTTAAAGCGTTACTATGCACATTTTAGCTACTAATATATACAATTTAGGGATAAACAAGGTACAAAATAAGGCACCTTTTTTAGCTTTTGTATCTTAGGATACCACCACAGTGAGAACTTTGTACCTTTTTTCTTAGAGTGTAGCTAGTTTGTGACCAAATTTTGTAAAACTAAAACTAAAATTAATATCTCACTATTAATAAAAAAAGATATACGTCAAAAATTACGTTGTATGATTTAATTGTTGGATACATTCGAGATATTTTTTATTAAATCAACTTTATAGTCAGGTTTAAATTAAATATCCAAATGAAAATGTTATAAAGAGTGGAAATGTGCAATGGCTTCAACAATAAAAAATCTCTATGTACGGCGTCATTATAAGTTCTAGATTTCTGCCCTGACCTTTTATTATTTTGCAGAGCATCCTGTAGGGGGCAGTGATGTAATGTTTGTACAACTGGTTCTTCTGAAGAAGTGCTGCGGTAATTAAATGAATAAACATTGAATAAACCTTGAATCTTTTACATAAATATTTGTAAGATTACACCAAACATTTTAATGACTTTTTAATGAGACGACTTAAATGATAGTTAAAAGTATAAAACGGGACTTCCCTGTTTAGTGAACCTTAGCGTGTTCGAGGATCTTGTCCTTCACCAGTAACAAAGGATCCAGGGTTGTATCTTCCTGTTTTATTTATTTATTTATTTTTAAAACACAGATACAGCTATATCTACTATACTAATGTGCAAATATGCAAAGCATCCATAGAAAAAAAAACAGCTCTAAATTGGTGCAACATCATGCTTTGCATCTCTATAAGAAAGAACATATTGCATCACATTATGTGTGACTCATTAAAATGCAGAGACATTGGAAACATTTGGCTGTTGTGTGTGTAGTGTAGCCTTGAAGACAGAGACCACCGAGAACAAGTGGCGTAGAAAATGAGCGTGTGGTACAATAGGATGGTGTATGCTGCTCTGAAGTGGGCAATAGGGTGCAGCGCTTCATGCTTTTGTGTGGCTGCCATGGCAACTTAACAATAAAGGCCGGATACAATTCTACATGTTTTTGTGAATACTAACCTCTAAGCAAAATATAATAAAAATAAATAAATAGTACAATGTATTCCAAAGACGTAATAATGCCAAGTCCCGTTTTTATTATTCTCTCATAAATAATTAATTTGAATACATTTAAATTATTTTTAAGCCAATATGGATTCGTGCTCTCCACCTTAATTCTTCAACGTAGAAGTCTATGGGCAAAACTTCCGGTTCATTAGCCGCGAAATGACGAGAATATCAACGTGTAGTAAATGGTAAAACGGTTTACACTACAAACAAATATGTTCATAATTAAGACAATTTATTAAAATAATATGGTAAGAGGTACCAATCTGCAATATCAAGCAGCAAACGAGCTGTTTTGAACAGCTGAAATAGCTGGATGAGAATAAGACCGGAAGCCAGACCCATAATGGCCACGCCCGTTCGTGGATAGGCAAGTTTTTTGAAGATCAACAAGTTTGAGCTGTGAGTCTACTCACTTGATATATCAAGCTGGCTTTTCACTTCACAAGATGGTCAAGCATCATATGGATACTTTGTGCATTAATGTGATTTTTTTTAATCAGCTGTTTGAACTCTTATTCTGACAGCACCCGTTCAGTTAAAGACGCAATATGTAAGTTTTCGCCGCTAGAGGTCGCATTTTCAAAACAATAACAGAGGCGAAGCTGGATGACGCAATGACGGAGCATGGAATGTTGGGAGATGTCGTCTTCACAAATCATGCTCACGGATGAGGTAATGTATTACTTTTTTATTAACTTACCTGTACATTTAATAACAGTATTTTATCTCATTTCTATCGTAATGAATTACCTGCAAAGAACATTTAGCTTTTTACTAATATCTGACTATTTGTCATGATTTGGCGGGTTAATGATGCACATTTTTACGTGTGTAAAACAGTAGTTCTGAAAGTGAATTTGAAGGAACCTACTGTATCTGCAAGTATGGCTAAATGTTTTTGTGCAGCACATACTGTATTTAATTACATTACCATAGGTTTGCTCACCAGACTTGATAAAAACTAGAGATGTACCATTCACCGAAAATGGCATTTTTGAGATAACGTAAGTACACAACTGCATGAAATATATAACACTGTGCAAGTGGTCCGATGAAGAAACAAGCCCATTTACATCTTGGATGGCCTGAGGGTGAGTACATTTTCATTTTTGGGTCAACTGTTTCTTTAACATACTGAACTGTGAAGTCAAAAGAGTCACCTTTATCTCTGAAGTGCCTAATTTCCCCATTTTGTGTTGTAAATAAGGGTTATTATTTTTAAGATTGCTGCGATAATGGAAAGACATGGTGCCCTGCAGATGTTAAGGGATCTGACTTTGCTCTTGCCTCTGTCCACCACTTCAGCGCTCCTCTGAGAGATTGTTCAGAACACAATCACCGCAGGAGTAATCAGGACACAAGAAGAAGAGAGAGGCTTGATGCTGATGGCTAGGATTAGGGTTACACCCACACCCACCTCCACACACACAACATTTCACTGCAATTACTGTCCACTTGAAATTGAAATGCAGAGTGATTGGCATGATTACATTGATTCCTTCATCATTTCACCTATATCATTACTAGAGGGGGTCGGGGGTCTTGCTGGCCTCAAAAAGAGTCAAAACCTCTGATTTAAACAGACATCTTTTATGGGTCATTTTTGAATGACGCAACTCCTTTGGCATCTGAAGATACAATTATATCGTGTTTAGGTTTGATAGCCAGAGTGTGAATACAAAAGTACAGAAAGTCTGAAACATGATGTCAGTATAATGCGATTCAATACTATATTTCTTAGACAAGCACACACACAACATTTCATTTTAAAAGTTACAATCCTAAGGTCTCCTAAATCTTATTCTAATTTAGATATTCATTGTCTGTGTTGTGAAATCCAATATATGTTCAAAGCCTTAACTGCAGCCTTCTAATCAGCCAAGCTGAAATGAGTTCCTGATGGGGTCCTTTTGGCTGCTGTGGGAAGGTTGAGGCAGGTGAGTGTACAAGCCTTATGGTTGCCATGGTAGCCTCTCATTGCCCAAAGAATGCTGTTGTCGTAATCAGCAAGTCTGTCAAATGAGTGGAAGATGTCACGTTGAGGTTTGCATTTAAACATCAAAACACACGGGTGTCCCACAGCAACAAAATCATATTAGATCTCCTATTTCAATAAAAGATTTAAAGTTTTAGAGGAATAGTTTACTCAAAAATGAGAATTGTGTTTGAGTTTGTTTGCTTTATCAGAACAGATTTGGAGAAATTTAGCATTACATCACTCGCTCACCAATAGATCCTATGCAGAGAATGGATCCTGTCAAAATGAGAGTCCAAACAGCTGATAAAAATGTTGCAATAATCCGATCCGATGTCTTGTGAAGTGAAAAGCCATTTGTTTGTAATAAACAAACCCATCATTAAGACATTTTTAACCTAAAACCATTGCTTCTGGCAAAAATATTGCTTTCTTCAGTGAAAAAGTTGTCTTGTCAGATAAATATACATAGGTAAAGTACTGCTTATAAGCAAAAACAGTCCAAAACAGTTCTAAACAAATGTGTTTGTGGATTATGAGGTAAAAGGACAACAGGAGATGGAGTTTATTATGAATTATGGACTCATATTTTGTCCGATTTGTTTCTTACAAACCTGTAGCTTTTCACTTCACAAAATGTTAATTGAAAGACTTGAAACATGTGGATTACTGATAATTATTATTTTTAATATACTGGATGTACTTCAGGTCTTGTACGGCTATGGATTATAATAACTAGCTGCTTAACATGTTGTGCACATGCAACTGATATTATGTATAAATAATGCAAACAAAATTTAGCCAATATTCTTGTGACCCAGGACCACAAAACCAGTCATAAGGGTCATTTTTTTTTTTTATTTGACATGTATATAAAACTGAATAGCTTTCCATTGATGTATGGTTTTTTAGGATAGGACAATATTTGGCTGAGATACAATTGTTTGAATATCAGGGAACTAAAAAAAACAAAAACAAAATATTGTTCAAGTATTTGGACAAATATTTGGACAATTTCTATTTGGACAATTAAAGTTGTCCAAATAAAGTTGTCAGAAATCTGGTCGGTGTCCCGTTGTCCGCTCACCACCAGATGTCACTCTCACCTCACCTACACACTCTGACTGTTGCACCACACTCCGGACTGCATCTCCCATCCTCCACCGCACTGATTGCGTCAGCCCCCGTGACCAATCAGGCGTTCTATAAAAGCCCCGGTCCTTCCCAGTGCACTTCACGGATTGTTGTATTGTTGTGTTTATTATTGTTATCGCTTCCTAGTTTCTAGTTCCGAGTCCCTAGTTCCCTGTGTTTTGTTTTTCCCGCCTGGTTATCTCGTTTGGACTGTCTAGCCCCCTGCCTTTGGATTATCGCTTGTCATTAAGGACTATTCTCTCGTCTCGCCTCTGACACTCCTGGTACTGTTGATTTGACCCTGCCTGTCCGACCATGTATCTGTCTCGTCCCATTAATAAAAGCTTGCATGTGGATCCGCTCGCCTCTCGTCCTTCACTCCCGGTTACAAAAGTTCTTAGCAATGCATATTACTAATCAAAAATTAAGCTTTGATATATTTATAATAGGAAATTTACAAAATATCTTAATGGAATATGATCTTTACTTAACATTCTAATGATTTTTGGCATAAACATTTTTTTTAATCATTTTGACCCATACAGTGTATTTTTGGCTATTGCTACAAATATACCCATGCTACTTATGACTGTTTTTGTGGGCCATGGTCACATTTTTGATAAATCTGCATGAATCAATTATTTAAAAAAAATACAGCAAAACAATAAGCAGCTCCAGCATTTTCACATGGGGACAACAGGAAAACACGAATTTGCTGCTCAACATGTATATAGGAATATTCTAATCATCCTGTGCAGTGTTTATTCAGTACATAGATGTGAGCTGTTAAATGATGTGCACGCAAAAGTTGTGAGCTGTGTGTTCACAGAATCACTTGAAAAGAACAGGCTGATGGATGATCTGATTCTGTTATGTAGAGCAGAACAGGATCACAGCATTTAATGCTCCAGGTCAAAGCTGTTCTCTTCAAAGGACTAGCACAGCTGAGTCATTAACAGAGACAATCAGAGCAGGTGAGAATTGCGACGATAATTTGTTGCATCACGATTTGTAGACTGATTCTAAGATTTTCTGAACGAATCGTGATTCTCTCTGCAATTGATACTCAGGTCAGAATGGTTTTACGACGTGAGATTAATGTAAACGCATCCCAGTGTGAACACCAGTGTATTTTGCTTTAACCTTTTCAAACTTAATGAATGATTGTTTTAGGTTCAAGTGTGTGTAAAGAATTAGAACCAAACGGTTGTTTCTAAAGCATGCAGTGGCATCTGCTATTAAAGGTAACCCTGAGTATTAAGACTTATATGGCTCAATATAACGTAAATGATGTCTCTTACTAAAATATGTAGTAGAAAACCTATGAAAGATGTATGTTATTTTAAAAATCCACTATGGGGGGCACCATTATTTTGATTATGTAGAACGGTTGCACTCGGTGAGCTACTGGCACTATACTGATACAATGCCACATTCACCGGCTTTTGGTTGAAATTTTCAGTCAAAGGGCAAGAAGAAAAGCGCTGTAAGTCTTCACTACTTTCCTAGTGATAAGAAGATGAGAAAAGAATAGGAAGATGCCTGAATAAACGAATAAAACATTCTAAAGACCTGCGTCTTTGTTCTCTTCACTTCAGCCCTGATGCCTTTGAGGCTTTTAGTAGACCACAGCTACTGAAAGAGCTTACAAACGATGTAAACATGCCAACGCTTATTACGGCATTTGGTTTTAACCTATGCTTATATCTTTGTCACCTGTAAGCTCTTTCAGTAGCTGTGGTCTACATATCAGTATTTTATTTTCCAGGTTGTGTTGCTGTAAAAATAGTGCAACCGTTCCAGTGTTGCCAACCTCTTTCAATGCAGAAGTCGGTAAATCGAGCTTGAAAAGTCGCTAAATGTTGATAGATGACGTCATATGCTAATAAGCTTATGTATTACGTTGTTACATTTTGTACTGCCTTTTACATTTGTGCGCACCGGGAAAGCAAGACCTCGCAAAGTTGCTAAGTTGGCAACACTAGTCGTTCTACATAATCAAAATAATGGTGCCCCCCACAGTCCAAAATATGTATATAAAATTATGAGCTTTTTAAATAACGTAAATCTTTCGTGGTTTTTCTACTACATATTTTAGTAAGAGGCATCATTTACGTTATATTAAGCTTTTAAAGGGTTCCCTTTAAAAACTAAGCTCAGAATCGTTTCGAGATCTTCGAATCTTAATGCTTTCGCGAAAATCGCAGAATCGATGCAGAATCATTTCTCCATTCACGATGCATCAATTTATTGTCGCAACCCTATAGGGTATAGAAAAGACGTGCACTTGAAACACAGATGCTAAAGTTAAATATCGGTTGTAGTAAATTATGTCCAATTTATGTAATTTGAAGTTTATATAGTAGGCCTATCTGTGACAATACAGATAGGCCTACTGTCTGTTTCTTCATTGTTGCTTTGTTCCCCTGCTGCTGTTCTCGTTTGTTGCAGTGGACATTCATTGGACCACACCCATCTCCTTGTTAGTTTCCTTGGATACTCATTAGTTCATTGGTTCAGATTTGTATATATAGCCCTAGTGTTTCTCTTGTTGCTTGATGTTATGGTTCATGTCATGCTCCTGTCTCGTGCTCCCTGTGTTTGTTTTATTCATTAAATTTCCTGCATTTAGATCCACATCTTTGTTTGTCTTTCTTCTCTGCAAGCCATATTACAGTATCTGATTACTAGTGACTCTAATTAACAGTGTTTACAGCACACTCTTTCTAATTAATGCTTTGTGTTGTGCCACACTGCGTTGCTCATTAATGCAGTGTTTTGCAGTATACCAAAATATACAATGGCATTGTAAACAGTTCCACAGTGCAGCTGTTTAATTGTTCTGTTTTTATCAGTTATTCTTCCTGAGAGAAAACAGGAAACAAAAGAGTGCAAATCAAATGAATATATCGGTTCAGTGACCTCCCGCTGACCTGATTGAGCGACAGCCGCAGTGATTAAGGAAGCGCTTTTCTCTTCATGTGAAGTGTAGGGTTTCTAAAAACCTTCTGCAATCAGAACACGTTCCAATCATAGTTTCCCCCCCCAAAATATTCAACTGAAAAGAATCTGCATAATTACAGTTTTCAAAAATGCCTTTCTTAAACTTTTTACACAGGTTCACACAGGGTTTTAAATCTGTTGATTGCGGCAGCTATGTGGGTGTATCGCTGTCATTTGTAATGATTTTGAGTGAAGCTGGTTAAACTACACTGTCTGATTCTGTTTTCTGGTTGCATGTATGCATAAAGTACACTGGCAAAAAAAGTACAAGTAGCGCATTGGGTGAAATCCACCTTATAACTATGGTGAGTGAGCAGGCGAGCAAGAGAGAGAGACACAGATAGACAGAGCAAGGAGGAAGCTGTGTTTAGAGATAGCGATTAGCTTTACCTTCTGGTTGTGTGTGCTAAGAGGCTTTTAATTGAGCCAAACGTTTCTGTATGTGACTCCAAACAAACATTGTGAGACTGTGATAGTTTCATTATCATCATTAAATGAATTCACAGTTATTACTTTAGGGATAGTCCATGAAAAATGAATATTTTGTCATTTACTTTTCCTCATGTTGTTTCAAACCTGCATGCATTTCTTTCTTCTGCTGAACACAAAAGAAGATATTTTGAAGAATGTTCAGTTTTAGTTTCCCGTTGATTTCCATTGTACACTGTAAAAATCAAAGAAAAGTTGTTTCAACTTAAAAAAGTAAGTGTTTGTGCTGCCTTAAAATTTTAAGTTTAGTCAACATGAAATGTTAAGTTGTACTACATGAAAATGTGGATATTTGAGTTGAGTAAACTTAAAATTTTAAGGCAGCACGAACACTTACTTTTTTAAGTTGAAACAACTTTTTTTTAAAAGTTTCCCCACACAATAGAAGTCAATGGGAACCAAAACTGTCTGTCAAAAGTGATAATGACGGCAGACAGTGACGAAGCTGAGCAGAACTGTTGAAGCTGTTATTTTTGTTTTCTTTGCACAAAAAGTATTCTTGTAGCTTCATAAAATGACTGTTAAACCACTGATGTCACATGGACTATTTTAATGATGTTCGGGTCTTGGAACATTTCAGTTACATTGCTGTCTATGCAGGGTCTAATTTGTCTTCCGAAGATGAACGAAGGTCTTACAGGTTTGGAGCAACATGAGGTTGAGTAATTAATGACACAATTTTCATTTTTGGGTGAACTATCCCTTTAATGACTATTGTGTATCAATTTATTCAGTTCACAGTTCAACAGTTGTCTGGAATACAGTAGACAAATGTGCATTTTAGCTCAGTTACACACTAATAGTTATTTAATTAGTCCCAACACTGATTGGAATAGGTGTTGTCTTAATCTGAGTGTAAACAGAGGCTGCAGTAGCATAACACTTGTGTCTAACCAATACTCTAGTGAGATGAGGCTGCATTAGGCAGCACCAGAAATGACTCCAGTAGGGTCTATTTAGAGGTATTATGCAAAGCCAGACAATTAGCCAGCTAATTATGGAACCTGTGTGAAAAGCAAATCAGCATTAGCCTATGCTGACATCATCAGTCATAGTTGTATAACTATAGAGAGATTATATTAATATCATTTATTTTTGTAGGTTTGTATTGCAGAGTGTTACATCATGGTGTTTCCCCAAAGGCTGCAGCAGCGACGTTTTGCCTCTGCCACTCAATGTCCTGATCACATGAAAAGCTTTGCTTAGCAGCTGAGCCCGAGACACTTAGCTTCCCCTGAGATGAAAAGAAAAGGACTGTATATAATCAGTCTAGTACAAATGGGGCAAAAGCAAACTTGTATAATAATAGGATAATAATGTGAGACAGTTAGAGTTAATTAGCTATTGAAATACAACAGGTTATTTTTAATAAAAAGCTGGAAGTCAGATTTTGTATTCACTGAAGCACAGATCTTATGGAGGTCTGTGACAGATGGCAGATGTTAAAGAGCGGCTTAGTCCTTATTAGGAGAACTTAGTAATATGCTTTTGGCACATGACATGGCATTGAAAGTTATGGGTTTGCAAACGCTTCTATAAATTATATTATTCACTTACATTTTTCATATATTGGTTCCTCTCTTTCTCTCATCTCACACTGACTCAAGAGCACAGAGCTGCCCCGAGTTTTCATTTTGTTTTTAGCTACTGTTCGCTTTGGTACAAGTCCAGTCAAAAAATGCAAAACCATGTACAAAACATATGCTACATGAGGTCAGCCCAGTTTAACCGGTGCACACATAGTATCTCAAGGGCTGAGGCCAAGAAAGAGTATTAGGTGGCTCAGATAGGTGCTCAGGCCTAATCTGGGATTAAAGATGCAGCTCCGCAGATTGCCTTAAGGATTTCTCAGGTCTCATTAGCATGGCCGGGACGACCATGTTGATGCCAGAGCTGGTGATATCAGTATGGTGCCACCAATGCTTGCCACTTTTTTTCAGTGGATCACTAATCTCTCAAAGTGCTGGTTCATTAAGACAAAAATACTGCCTGGCAGCATAGAAAAGGTGTCCTTACAATGCAGTTATACAAACTTAAATAAAGATACTAACACATTTTAAAATTATTTTCAGAAAAGGACAAATAAATTAAATAGTATATGAATGTAAATGTGTCAATTACAATAAATCATTATAAAAAGAAATAAATTTGTAATATAAATAGATTAATGAATAAATAAATAACTGATGAATTACCGTAACGTTTTAGTCCGTTGTAAAAATGGCAGAACCATTAGCCATTTAACATAGCTAATGAATATTAATGAGAAGACGAGCACTACGCTCCGCCCACGTCCACATCGAAAGCTCGGAGCTGTCAGTCATCTGAGGAGCTGAAGACTTCTGAACGCATCCTTTAGCAGTCTATCAAAAAATTTGGACACTTAAGAATCACACATGATCTCAGTCTAAAGGAGACTGGTGATGGGTGAAAACTGATGGCCAAAAAATGCAAACTCGAATTAATTAAAGATGGGATTTTATATAACATTGAGCAGGATCACCAACTGCTTCAACCAAAGAGCAACCTGAACAGGAATCTGCTGCTCTAAATCTGCTGGATTACTAAATATTGTTGCTTCGCAGGTAAGTTTAATAAATTACATGTTTACTAGTTTAGTGTAAATTATATAAATATGCTATGAAAGTGTTGTTAATTTCTCGTAAGTATACTTACTGTTGTCCGTTGGTGTTTGCGAAAGAATTTGTCGAGGCTACGATAAATGTCGTCAAGTCACTGAAATATTGCATAATGTATTAATAATAACTAAGGCTCGTGACAAATGTAAATGAGTTAACAGGATTCCCTCTAGTCAGAGCGTTTCTGGCACACGTGCAGCAGTGCTCAGCTTTCCAACTAAACCGTTTAGTGAAAATAAACCAGTCCAGATTTTCACTTGTCGATGCAATAGCGACACTTTACATTACAGTGCCAAACGTACATATAATGTAAAAAACAGCCACTTTACCTTAAGGTAAAAAATCTTGGTAACACTTTATTTCAAGGACTAATTACCACTATTAACTAGTTGCTTATTAGCATGAATATTACTAGCATGTTGGCGGTTTATTAGTAGTTATAAATCATATATTAATGCCTTATTCTGCATGACCATATGCTAGATTTCTTAATCCTACCTCATACCTAAACAATTACCTTACTACTTATTAACAACAAATTATGTTTACTGAGGAAAACTTTTAGTTAATAGTATATGTGTTCCCTAAACTTTTAAATTAATATAAATCTTGAAAGAAAAACTAACTCTTAATTTATGATTTAGCATAAACACTTAGCATTTAAAACAAAATGATGAACAGAACTTGTTTGTCTCTGTTAAATGTATGATGACAGTACAAATTATTGAATGAAAGTCCACATTGGACACGTCAGAGTTGATTTTTATTTACGGTGGGGAGTGGGAACTTAAGATCCTCAGATGACAAAACCCTGGTGGGTGGAAATCAGGACTGCAGACAGAAGTTGCTGCGTGTCCTCAGCATTAGCATCGTTCTGTATTTGGAATAGATTACACAAATAGCGTTGGTGGTGTTAGTCTAATTACACTAATCTCCCCTCAGCAATACGATAAAACTAAACATCATTAGATAGAGAAAGCGCAGCATCAGCCTTTTGGTCAAAGACCCTGAAACCACAAAGCTGTTAGTGTGGTGTATGACCAGGTTAAGAAATTAGTTGTATTTTTTGTTACATTTCTTGTCATATGAACTAATAAACACTTGGTTTAACCACAAATCACTTTACAACCAATTCTTGCTGTGTGTAGTTACACTTTCTAAGAGTTCTGTGTACATGGTGGCTTTAAAGTACATCTGGGTCGTGATCTACCAGAGAGATGGGCCGCTGATCTTGTTTAGTGTTTAAGCAGCAAGTATTTTTAGGCGATGTGTTCAGATGGCAATGCTGTCGGTGTGAAAACGGGTTTGCAGCGATCAAGTCAATAACGGGTTCTTGTAATCTCTTCAGATTTTAATTCCACTGAACCTTGGGTTCAGCTGATACAATGTTATTATCTGCAATAATGGCAGGCCATTAAAAGCCTCACTGTATTATGCTTTTGAGCATAATTTCTAGGATCAAATACATGCTTTAAATGTTTTAATAATTCATGGTCATTTGTTACGGTGTTGTCCTTTGTTTGACATGTCTTATCAAGCGCTGGATGCCTAGAATAGGCAAAGAGAAGAAAGAGAATGGCGAAGATTTGCACAGAGCGATCCTACCCATCCAGACAAAGGCTATCGGTCCGAGCCTCTGAAGATGAACTGGACCAGACTGAAAATGGTGCAAGCAGGTTAGAATAACAAGCGGAACTTAAAGGAGTCATATTGTACTTTGCACCAAAAAAGCTGATGAAATGGTAAATAGATTTTCGGACTTCAGTCTTGTTTCTCTAAAAACTGTACACTACCAATCAAAAGTTTTTGAACAGTAAGATTTTTAATGTTTTTTAAAGTCTCTTCTTCTCATTAAGCCTGCATTTATTTGATCTAAAGTAAAGCAAAAACAGTACAATTGTGAAATATTTTTACTATTTAAAATAACTGCTTTATATTTGAATATATTTTAAAATGTAATTTATTTCTGTGATTTCAAAGCTGAATTTTAGCATAATTACTCCAGTCACATGATCCTTCAGAAATCATTCTAATGTTCTGATTTGCTTCTCAAAAACGTTGAAAACAGCTGAGTAGAAAGGTCAGAAGAACAGCATTTATCTGAGATTTGAAATCTTTTGTAACACTATAAATGTCTTTATCATCACTTTTGATCAATTTAAAGTATCCTTGCTAAAAAAAGTATTAATTTTTATAATTTGAAAAAAATTATACTGACTCCAAGCATTTGAATTGTAGAGTGTATAATGTTACAAAAGCTTTTTTTTTCAAGATAAATACTGATCTTTGGATCTTTTTGTATTCATCAAAGAATCCTGAAAAAAATGTACTCAACTGTTTTAAATATGGATAATAATGGTAATAAAAAATGTTTCTTGAACAGCAAATCAGCATATTAGAATGATTTCTGAAGGATCTTGTGACACTTAAATAATGATGCTGAAAATTCAGCTTTGATCACAGGAATAAATTATATTTTAAAACATATTCAAATAGAAAACAGTTATTTTAAATAGAAAAAAATATTTCAAAATTTTACTGTTTTGTTGTACGTTGATCAAATGGATCAAATGGATCAAATAAATGCAGACTTGGTGAGCAGAAGAGACAAAAAAACATTCAAAATCTTCTTTTTTAAAAACTACTTTTGACTAGTAGTGTAATTTTCTTTTCGCAAATGAAACGGGAAGCTGTCAAGGCACAGTATGCGGGTTTGTTGTCAGGTCAAGTATATTTTTGACTCCCCCATTCTGTAATAATTTCTTTAATAACTGCTAAAACAGTTAAGTTTAGATTGAAATGTTCTGTTATCTTAAGAATAAACTTCACAAAAAATCAGAATGTTTGGATTCTTCAGGAAGATATGTGGAGCTGCAAGTGCTACACTTGTTATTTGTTTGGAGAATGTTCTCACATGATTGTATTTTAAGCTTTGGTGTTTTGCAACTTCTGCAGCTTCGTTTCAAAAGATGGTCTTTGTGAAAGACGATTAATGCCCAATTTTTCTCAGGGCACATTCTCTATGTGAGGACACCTCCTCTGACATGCAGGGAATCATTTCTTCTGCAACCAGCCAGTTTCAGGAATCTAGGAGAAGCTCTTTCACAGGTGCTGGGGCTATGGCAAGGTAACATCAAATCCATCCAAACCTAAGCTTGAATGTAGTTTACCATGTAAACCGTGATTACCACTGAGCTAAATCAAATGCACACTCAGCATAATTCATTAACACATCTAATATTACCATACAAGCTTTATACAGTGAAGTGATCAACACTCATCAACAAAACTGTTAAGTGTGCATTTGATATGAACAGAAAGCTACATACTGTATAAAGAGTTTGGAAGTGTTGCTGTTTGACGTCTTTCGGTCTCCCAGGCTCACCCAGTTTCTGTTAATGCTGAGGAATTGGGCATCACACAGACTTCACAGAGAGGTTGAGCGTCCCGACTCCTTCTTGGAGCGATTCCGTGGACCTGAGCTCAAAGACTTATCTAGCCGAGGAAGTAATGCCCGATCCTCTATGGGCCTTCCTGACAGGCCTCATAAGAGGAAGTAAGTCAAGAAAAGGATTTTCTGTACAGTTTCACTGTACTGACAGGGATGCCTTTGGGGTAATTTAAAGTCCTTGAATATGAAAAGATCATGAAGAAAATCATACTGCATTTGTGCAAAAGTATAGTATATCCGTATTGTGTGCAGATGATTCATAAAACAGATTACAGAGCTGAGGATTCATTTAATTAGAAAAAAAAGATTGGGTTGGGCCAGAGGTTAAAATCCAAAAACAGTATGTAGATTTTCATGTAGAAACCTCCTTTAAGTATCACAATAACCTGTAGAACAGAAACAAATGTACAGATTTTCACTATCTATCCACCTTTTTCTTCAATGCGGAAGTAAGCTTATGGGTGAGACTTCCAGCTCATTATCCGCTATAAAAAAAAATAACGACAAGAATAACAAATTGCTGTACCGGTGTGCTTATAATTAAGATGATATATTAAAATAATATGGTAAGACACCAATTTGCAATATTAAGCAGCAAAACCAGCTGTTTTGTACAGCTAAAAATAGCTGGACACGAATGAGACCGGAAGCCAGACCCATAAAATGTACAAATGGTCATGCACATTTTTATGCAAAGAAAAGGGTTGATAGATATTGATAACAAGTCACCAGTAGTGATGATCTATAGCTGTCTCAGAATCAGATCCCTCAAAATATACTCCACAAAAATAACAAAAATGAATGCCTTTTGCTCCTTAAGAAAAGCCAGTCACTGGCCTCTGGCAGCTTACAATATGAACAATTGCAACAACACAGATGAGTAAGTACCATGTAGAAACAGCTCCTTCAGATAGAAACCCCTATAGTGCGGTATAATGACAGAAAAATAATTAACACATGTATATGATAAATACTAGATTGTAGAATCCTAAATAATAAATAAATACTAATAGTAATTAATCTCAAAAATGAAATTTATAACAACAGATGATAGTCTGACATGTTTAGTACATTGCCGTAATAGTGTTCAGTGAATATTAGCAGTGTTAATGCCGCCCTCTAGTGGTAGTTTACACTAGTGACCCTTAGATACCAGACTAGTTTACTAATTAAAATAAAAACAACCCGAAATGTTACCTTCAGCAAAAAGGAAGACAAAAAGGAAGAAATAAAAAAAGATGAAGAAAAAAAGGAAGAGAAAAAAGATGAGAAGGAGGAGAAAAAAGATGAAAAAAAGGATGAGAAAAAAGATGAGAAAAAGGACGAAAAGAAGGATGATAAGAAAGATGATAAAAAGAAAGATGCTCCTCCTCCGCCGTGAGTATGCCACAAATGAAATTTCAATGATAGTATCGTTTTAATACTACTAATCAGATGATGATATTTTTCACAAATGAATGCTGTGGTTTGGTATGTGTTCATTTTTGAAAGTGGCTAGATGATAATCTAATATGTGTTTTTAGGAAAGAAGTGTGGATCATGGATCCAGCCTCAGACAAGTATTACAGATGGCTTTCAGTCATAGCAGCCCCTGTGTTTTATAACCTGATGATGCTGGTGACAAGGTCTGTTTATGCAGAATCTCTCATAAAATCAATAACTTTAGATGGGAGAGATGTGCAGTGTGCTTCATTGTTCATATTTCTTCAGGGCCTGTTTCAATGAGCTGCAGAACTCTTACACAATGCTTTGGATCATCATGGACTATACCTCAGACTTAATCTATTATGCAGACACATTTGTCAGATCAAGAACAGGTATGGTGATTTTTCAGAAAGAATTCACATATTTTATGAATAATATTGTTTACATACACCTTGCAGAATCTGCAAAATGTTCATTATTTTACCAAAATAAGAGGGATCATACAAAATGCATGTTATTTTTTATTTTGTACTGACCTGAATAAGATATTTCACATAAAAGATGTTTTATAATGTTAAATAATAGTTGAATTTATAAAACTGACCCGTTCAAAAGTTTACATACACTTGTATCTTAATACTGTGTTGTTACCTGAATGATGCACATCTGTTTTTTTTAACTGAGTGATAGTTGTTCATGAGTGCCTTGTTTGTACTGAACAGTTGAACTGCCTGCTGTTCTTCAGAAAATTCTTTCAGGTCCCACAAATTCTTTGGTTTTTCAGCCGTTTTGTGTATCTGAATGCTTTTCAGCAATGACTATATATGCTATCTTATCACACTGAGGACAAATGAAGGACTCATGCAACTATTACAGAAGGTTCAAATGCTCGCTGATGCTTCAGAAGTAAACACAATGCAATAAGAGCCGGGGGGTGAAAACTTTTTGAATTGATCAGGGTAAATTTAACTTATTTTGTCTTCTGGGATATACGTATTTTCTGTAGCTTCTGAAGGGCAGTACTAAATGAAACAAATATGATATTTAGGCAAAATAAGAAAAATGTACACATCACTTCACTTCATTCTGTTCAAAAGTTTTTACCCCTGGCTCTTACTGCATCATTTTTCCTTCTGGTTGCTCACACAAAAATGGTGAAAAACCAAAGAATTTGTGAGACCTGAAGGATTTTTTTTTAAGTTTAATTGTTCAGGACAAACAAGGGACTCATGAACATCTAAACATCTTTTATGTGAAATATCTTAATCAGGTGAGTACTAAATGAAAAGATAAGATGAATTTTGTATAATCCTTTTTATTTTGGTAAAATAATTAACATTTTGCAAATTCTGCAACTGTATATCCATCATATATGTTAATATTAAATATTAATACACTACCATTTGATTATTATTTATTTTTCAAATAAATGCTTTTTGAAATTATAAATTATATTGTAAATATATTATTATAGAAAACATTTATTTTTCGCAGTAATTACTATTCTGCTGTATTTATATTTAAATAAATGCAGCCTTGGAGGGCATAAGAGACTTCTGTCGAAAACATTATAAAATATTAACAAGCTTGTTGAATTTTTATTCTTTTTCATTTTTATTTGGTCTTTTTCAGGCTTCTTAGAGCAGGGTCTCCTTGTCAAAGACTCTAAGAAGTTGATGGATCATTACAAGAAAATCCCCCAGTTTAAATACGACTTGATTTCAATGATCCCGACGGATGTAATAATGCTGAAAGTGGGATTCAACAATCCTGAACTTCGCTTCAACCGCCTTTTCAAAATGGCACGTCTCTTCGAGTTCTTCGACCGAACAGAAACCCGAACAAACTATCCGAACATTTTCCGCATCAGCAACCTCGTACTTTACATCCTGATTATCATTCACTGGAACGCTTGCATTTTCTTTGCCATTTCCAAAACGATTGGCTTTGGGACTGACACATGGGTATATCCAAACATCAGCCACCCTGAATACGGCCGCTTGGCCAGAAAATACATCTACTGCCTGTACTGGTCCACTCTTACTCTCACCACAATCGGAGAAACGCCACCTCCTGTTAAAGACATTGAATACTTGTTCGTCGTTATGGATTTCCTCATCGGAGTGTTGATTTTCGCTACCATCGTTGGTAACGTCGGTGCCATGATCTCTAACATGAATGCTTCCCGTGCTGAATTTCAGGCCAAGATCGATTCCATCAAGCAGTACATGCAGTTCCGTAAGGTCAGCAAAGATCTGGAGGCCAGGGTCATCAAATGGTTCGACTATCTTTGGACGGAAAAGAAAACTTGTGATGAGAAGGAAGTCTTGAAAAATCTCCCAGACAAGCTCAAAGCTGAGATAGCCATCAACGTCCATTTAGATACACTGAAGAAGGTACGAATCTTCCAGGATTGTGAAGCTGGACTTCTTATTGAGTTGGTGTTAAAGCTGCAACCTCAGGTGTTCAGTCCTGGAGATTACATATGTAAAAAGGGTGACATCGGGCGAGAAATGTACATCATCAAAGAAGGAAAGCTCGCCGTGGTGGCTGATGATGGCGTCACGCAGTTTGTGGTGCTCAGTGACGGCGCTTATTTCGGAGAAATCAGTATTCTTGGAATCAAAGGCAGTAAAGCAGGAAACAGAAGAACGGCGAACATTCGTAGCGTGGGCTATTCTGACCTCTTTGCGCTCTCTAAAGATGACCTCGTGGAAGCGCTTACTGAATACCCAGAAGCCAAAAAAGCCTTGGAGGAAAAAGGAAAGGCCATTTTAAGGAAGGACAACCTTCTTGATGAGGCAGTTGCAGCCGCTGGTGCTGATCCCAAAGATCTGGACGAGAAGATTCAACGCCTGGAGAGCAACCTTGAACTCATGACGGGCAAATTTGCCAAGCTTATGGCTGAATACACATCCTACCAGAGCAAGATGAAACAGAGGATCTCCAACATGGAGAATAAAGTGAAAACACTACGGGCGGAAGATCTCTCAGAGGTTGTTGAGGACAAAAAAGAAGAAGAGAAGAAAAAATAGTCAACAGCATAGACTTTGGGGTTAATGGGGTTTCCTATCCATGTACATATTTCTTTACATAGTACATTACTTTTAAACTGTTTATACTTATCTATTTATAAGTTACATATGACAACATTGTACTAATTGCCATATATACGTGTTAAAATGTAATGCTGATGTTGTATTTATTCAATATGTGCAGTAAAAACAGCTATGATGACAATGCACGAGAGATACACTACTGTTCAAAAGTTTGGGGTTGTAAAATGTTTTTTAAAAGATGTTCCTTATGCTAACCCAGGCTGATTTTTTTTAAATAGAAAATACAATAAAACAGTAATATCCTAAAATATTATTACAATTTAAAATAACAACTTTCTATTTTAATTTACTTCTTAAAATGTAATTTATTTCTGCGATGGGAAATCTGAATTTTCAGCATCATTACTCCAGTCTTCAGTGTCACATGATCCTTCATAATATGTTGATTTGGTGCGCAAAAACATTTCTTATTTTGATGAACCAATATAAATGTCTTCACATTTATTGACCAATTTAATGTTTTATTGCTGAATAAAAGTACGCATTTTTGAACAGTAGTGTAACTTTGTGGTGTATGTCAAAAACGTGGTCAAAAAAGGCATTTCTTACTGTATGAGGTCTACATTTGTACTTCAGAAGAGGAGCAATAATACTCTTAATTGTTCATTTGGCATAAGTATGATAACATATTCTAAATTATAATTAGTTCCTTTTGATGATGTTCTGATGCTGCTTATTAATCAACTTCATTATTTCAATAATATGGCTAATAGTGCTGCTCAAAAAAACGAAAAACAACAACTTGACAACTAATGGACAATATTAATATCATCCCAGAAACAAGCCAAAACATTTTAGTACACTATCCAAAGGTTCCCAAATGTGTTCTTTAATAAACATTCTAACAAATGTTTGTTAAGTGTTTCATTTAAAACTAATATTTAGCTAGACTGTGTAAACCAGAAGATCGACCAGAACTATACTCAATATGTATTGTGACTAGGTGTGTATGTCATGTTAGGGACCAAAAAACTATATTCAAAGAGATGACCTGATATAGAAAAGGTGAAACGGTGTATGCCAAATTTGTACATAAAAATTAATCTCATCAAGTTAGTGTTTTAAGCATTTTACATTTATTCCAAAGTAATAACTCAAAGCAGTAACAATGTATCTTCCTTTTGACAAGTTAACTTTTAACCAATTTTAAATTGTTCGGATCATCAGTCATCAAAGCTCGGTAAATATTGAGAGGGTGCTCGCTGCAGAGCCAGATGGGAGGAGCTGGAGCTCCAGCTCCCCCTCGCTGGAGGTAATGGGTGGAGATAGACACCTAACCACACCCTAACCCTACACCTTACCCTATCCTAACCCTAACTCCACCCATTAGTTCACACAGAGGTGGAGCTGGACCTCCAGAGAGGGGGAGCTGGAGGCCATTCGGCTCTGCAGTGAGCAGTACTTGTAAATATTCGTCACAGACACAGAGATATACTTTAACTTTCACCAAGCTAAAAATTTTACTCACTATAAACTCTCACATATCATGTTTTCATGCCATTTTAAGTCTTATTTTGACGTAACAAATTGGTTTTATGTAGGTGTATGAGTTGTTTACTTACTTTTTTTAATTCGTCTTCCCAGTAATGCCATTTTACGATTCATTCAGACTGATTCGCGAACGCTGAATGCTCACGAACACAAGAGGCGGGATTTATCGCATGAACCAATCACAGCCGAACATAACCAGTCATATCCAATCATATCGTGACTTTCACCCATTCATTCTCAACGGACCTTTTTCACAAGACCGTGATGACGCGTTTCAACGGTCATCATAATCATAAATCCTTGAAAGTTTTTCATGTTTGGATTTTTAAAAAAATATATGCACATTTATAACACTATAATTTGTATTTTCTCACCTTTTCATCAAGTCACAAAAAAACTAGTTAACGCTAATGCAAGGGTGTTTCTAATGAGTCTATGAGAGGAACATAAATTTGACATTGTTCTCTTTTCTGACTGCAGTTATCAGTCTCTTTTATTTTTTCCCTTTTATCCACCTTATTTTTCAGTGCAGAAGTAAGCTGTTTTCTGGTCATGTGTTAGACTTCTTGTTCATATTCTGCCATAGAGAAATTACGAGAAGAATACTGAAGTGTCGTAAACGGTAAAACAGTTTGCACTACAAACTATTGTGTTCAAGATAATACATTAAAATAAGATGGTAAGACAAACCAATTTGCAATATCAAGCAGCAAAACGGGTTGTTTTGTACAGATAAACATAGCTGGATCCAGATGAGACCAGAAGCCAGACACATTAAATTTACAAACGGCCGCTCCCAGTCTTACGGCAAAAATAAGGTGGATTGAAAGTCTTGAAAACAATATCGTGGAGTTTTACTTTTACTATTTGAGCAAATGTAAATGCAATTCGAATTTTACCCAACTATGACGACTTCCGCTACGAAAAACTCGGAAATGTGAGGAAGTCCATTACCCCCAACTGCACGCTTTTTTAGGGAGTGTGTTCAAAGTTCCTCTGTAACTCGCTGTGTTGGGACAGTTTTAATGTAGAAAAACGAGTGATTTATAAACTTTTTAATGTCATATTTTATAATATTTATTGTTGTACTACGATATCTTTTTCTTATCCAATATTTTGAGGAGACACTGCCTCCCTTGCCTCCTCAGAGGAAATAGAGGAAAACATTTAAAAAAAAAAAAAAACTAAGTACCAGTTTGACGCCAAACACCAGGTGACTGAATCCTAAGGTGACTAAAATCTCCAATAATAATACCTCAAATAAGTTTAGGAAAGAGCTATATATTAAAAAAAAATACATTATGCCTTTGATGTGGTGTTAAAAGAGATATATTTGTTAATTTTGTGTGCATTTCACATTCTAAGTGGTTTTGTGTAAAATGAATTGTGTGACACCACAAAAGACAAGAAATCACAATCTATTCATCACATTTCCACACTTGGTTTGTTTTTCAGTTTTGAATTTATTTAAGAATAACTTGAAACAATCAAATGTTGTCATTCTCAATATCAAGTTCTGTTTCCCCCTTTTATGTTAGCGCCATCAGCAGTGGAACAAACCACAATCACATTTAATATGCAAGAGGGATAAAGGAAAAACAAAAGCGTAGAGGGCATCGCTAAAGTGGGTTTCCAGCTACGCCTGGACAAACCGGAGCGGCGATTCTCAGCATAAATGTTTGGCACGACAAGATAGTGGTACAATTTGTGCCAATTTCCCCTCATTTTCATCCAACAGTATAGGGCCAGACACTGTGCAGAGCAAAAAAAGCAACTAAAACAGAAACAGTTTCTTCATGGGGCACTGTCAATTAGCATTTACCGACTAAAAGTCTGCCATCCTGAATTAAAACAAGACAGATAACAAAACAAAACACTTGTAGGAAGCCTTTGAGAGAGGTTTATGGGAAGGGTTAGATCTCTCTTTTGTAACACTACTCGTTTTTGTCAGGAGTGCACCATGAGCGTGGATTGATTTTAGCAAACGGATCAATTGTGTGCGAGAGAAAAAGAGCCGGCTCTAAAGCGTAATGCAGAACACTGGCCATAAACGAGCAGCACAACTCGCCAAGCGGCATTACAAACAATTCCTCAATAAATACAGATTCCTGGACATGAAATCGAGACTGGAGCTGCTCTGTACCTTTGACAGCGCTGCTGCAAATGCGAATGGACTAGGGAAGACCTATGAAACACAAGCCAAAAAATGTCAAAGGGCAGACCCAAAAGGAAAAAAAAAAGCCTAAGAGACATTCTGAATATTGAGTTAAGTGCACTTTCACAGTTCAACCATAATACATCAATAAAGTTCCACTTCCTCCCTTTGATCTTGTTAAGTTCAGATGGTGATCAGTCCTGCAGGTGTTGAAAACGTCTAACCGTCTCTTTTTATGACTACGAAAGCAAACGTGAGTGGATTTCCTGGCAGACACGACAAGAGATTTCATCCCTTAAAATAAATAACGCTATTATCTCAGTGCATACAAAAAGGGAACCTTAACACTTACATAAGAGGGAGAGAGAGAGCCAAGAGTCCAGTGTGGTTTTTTCTACTATTTAGGCACAGGCACACGGTCACCAGAACTTTTCCATTTTACCCCATTTCACGTTGCCTTACATTTAAACTTGATATTTACTTTTAGTTGTCGATGTAGCTGAATTCTCCTTTGACGCACAAATGAGACCTCTGAGGGCGAGTGAGTTCTTTTGCGGATCCTGGTGCCTCAGAGCATGCCGAAGCCTTTGGCGTAAGTGATGGCTTTAAGGAGTCTCTCTCTAAGTTTCTCCTTGGTGGAGTATTCAGGGAGGAGCAGCACGTTGAAGCAAGTATGAGAGGTGGGTAACCTGACCATAGGAAGAAGAAAAGCGCATTACTTTGAGAAGACATCTGTAGACATGTACAGTTCAGGTCAAAAGTTTACACACACCTTGCAGAATCTGTAAAATGTTAATTTGACCAAAATAAGATGGATCATACGAAATGCATGTTATTTTTTATTCATTACGGACCTGAAAAAGCTATTTCACATAAAAGATGTTTACATATAGTCTACAAGAGAAAATAATAGTTGAATTTATAAAAATGACCTTGTTCAAAAGTTTACATATGTTCGTTTCCTAATACTGTCTGTTTACCTGAATGATCCACGGCTGTTTTTTTTTTTTTGTTTGTTTGTATGATTTTGAGAACCATCTTTTAATACTGAGGACAACTGAGGGGACTCATATGCAACTATCACAGAAGTTTCAAATGCTCACTGATGCACTAACTTTTGAACAGAACGATGTGTACATTTTTCTTAATTTTTTTCCATTTAGTACTGCCCTTCAGAAGCTACAGAAGATACTGACATGTTCCCCAGAAGGCAAAATAAGCTAAATTTACCCTGATCTTCAAAATCAAAAAGTTTTCACCCCTTGGCTTTTAATGCATTTCTTTTCCTTTTGGATGGAATACGTCACTGCAACTTATAAATATGCATAACTATGTTAGTTAAAAAAAAAAGTGTAAGAAATAGATTTATATGGAAGTCCATTCCCACCACAGAATTAAAAAAAAAAAAAGTCTCACAATTCTGACTTTTTCTCAGAATTGCATGATACAAACTAGCAATTCTGTCTTTCTTCTCAGAACTGAGATATAAACTCGCAAATTTGAGTTATAAAGTCAGAAATGTGAGATATACACATGCAACTCTGAGAAAAAAAGTTCCTCTCTCGCAATTCTAACTTTATAACATGCCACTGCAAGTTATTAAGTGACAGATAAACTTGCAATCCTGAGAACATATCAGTCTTTTTCCCCCTCAGAACTGGACTTTAAAACTCACAATTGTGAATCTTAAAATTTTGAGGATGAAATAAAAGATAACTTGCAATTCTGACTTCATTTCTCACAATTGTGAGTTTACATCCTAATATTCTAACTTTATAACTCGCAATTGCCAGTTTATATCATGCAATTCTGACTATATAACTCATAATTGTGAGTTTATATCTTACAATTCTGAGATAAAAAGGCAGAATTATTCAGTGGCAGAAACATTTTTATTCAGTGGCAGAAACGGGCCTCTATAGGTTTTACATGATTTGGTATTTTCTCAAAACTAAACGGTTGCAAATAAAAAGCATTGGGAAACCACTGAACCATTAAAGGTGCCATAAGCAATTTTTGAAAAACGTTTTTGACCACAGTGTCGGACTGTGTTCTAAAACACACTTATAGCCAATCAGCAGTAAGGGGCATGTCTTGTAATGATAGAGAGAAGAGAGTGCTCAATTTGAGTGCACAGGACAGATATTAGCAAATCGACTAAATACAAAGAGAAATTAAAGATTTAAAAAAAGAAGAAAAAAAAAAAAAGAAAAAGGAAAATATTGGAGGAACAAAACATTAAAAAGAAGAGTTACGATCAAGCAAGAGGTAAAACCCACGTAAATATATGAGCAGCTTTCCAGCAATGGAGAGAACTCAAGGAGTGGAAAAGGCTTGAATTGGACGTCGGGGTTGCGTTATTTCTTTTTGCTAGGTGAGTAACGTTGGTTTTGCATTGTTTCACACAACTTATCTGTGTTGGATTTTGTTCGAATATGCACGTGTCATCTTCGCTTGTTTCCGCGATCGTCGTTATGCCAGGGTTGTGTACATACGTGTGGGGCGGAGATATCAAAATAGGGGCGACGTACTGTTGGGTTATGGGTGTGTTCGTTTTGGTGCTTTCAAATATCAACATTGTTTGGCAAAAAATGCTTACTGCACCTTTAAGATTATTGCATGACGACATTATTTTCATGTGTCAAGTAAACAGGACTCCAAATTAAAAACAAAAAAAATCAAGACCTTGCTTAAGATCTCAAGATATCTTAAGACCTTGCTTCCATTTCCCATTTCTCCCATTTTTCAAACATGTTCTGTGTTTAAGATTTAATTGATCTGATACATGATCATACAACTATTTGAACAAGGTAAGATGTCAAAAAAAACTGTCAAGGATCTTGTTACTGAGTGACAGTGTAGAAAAGCAGTATTTGAGTTTACCTGTCTGAGTCAGGGCCATTTTTGGCAATAATCATCTTGAGTTTGCCTAAACCTCCAACTGGAGCTCTATCTGTGCCAGTGGTGAACTGAAGAAACAGCCTCTTCTGCTCCTGCTCAAATGAGTGCACAGTCTCCCAGAAATCCCTGATGAGTGTCAAAAATATCAGTTTTTTTTTATACACTCTTAATTTCACACAGAAAGTAGTATTTACAACTAGTGGTTGACTGATATCATGCTTGTAAATGCTGATGTGAATATCTGGAAGGCAAGATGACTGATGCATATAACATCCATTATTAATTGACAACAAGACAAAATACAAATTGCTCACATAAAAATGAATCATTAACCTAATGCTCATCTTGCACAACATTTAGTCCTGAAATACCCGAAATACAATTACTACCAAAAAACGGAATATTCATTATTCATTTATGTGGTTGTCAGAAGGTTTTGTAACTGGAGAAACAAACCGCTAACTGCTGTTTCAGTATAGAGAAAATTACCCACACAACATAAAAAATTCTAATATACATAATATAATCATCTGAATAAGCATGCACGTACTTAATAATGAGAGAGTCTTTGTTGTATCCACCGTCATATTCTGTACTCTCTTCAAGTGCTAGAAAGTCAAGATTCTGCATGAGAAAAACAAACAAAAAAATAAAGTTTATATGTATGCTTGTGCCACTTGTGTAAGCCTGGAAGCAGCTAACAATCTGTAGCCAACTCACCCTGCTGCCACATATAAGCAGCTCAATTTCCTCTGGTCGAAACAGATACTTCAGCGGAGATTCATTAGTGACCATGTGGAATCCTCTTCTGAAGGCCTTGAATTGTTTCTCCACACTTTTGTTCAACATGTACTCTGCATAGAGTGCCACAAAATCCTGCACAGACCCACTTCGTGTTATGTGTATACTGGCAGATATGAACACACTTGTGTTTTCAAACACCGAATAAAAATGGACTAACCTTTCTGTTTTCATTGGTAACTGGGATTTTATCTCCTCCTTCCTTTAAATCATACATTAGTGGGTTTCCAAACAGGTCTGTTTGTGAGATCTGGAAGGTAATCATCATGTCTTCTTCCACATTACCTTCATACTCCAGTAGGTCCTTCAGACTCTGATAAAGAACCTGAAGATCACAGAGAATACATATAATCGTTTTCTGTAGAGATGCACTGACACTACAAGGACTTCTGCTAATCCTACCCATCGAATAATTACCATGTGACAGAGCAAGAATCAACTCGCTCCAAATATTTTGATGAGCAGTCACCGTGTGCTAAACTCATAATGACAGGGTCTGCCACTGAAGTGCTGATGTACCTGCTTAAATCTCCTCCCAGACAATCTATGCCCTAAATCCGCCTGTATCCTGTATAAGTGCAAACAGATGCTGCTTCACAGCATGCCTCCAATATGAGAACAGTACATGCAATCCCACTTGCAATAAAGCTGAAATGTTGCTTTTTGTAAATACATAATCTCATGCACAATGTATGACATTAAGTTAAAATGCTGTCGCAAAGGCATTACATACAGTCTTGTTGGATTTTGCAGGATTTAAATCTAAAACTAAAGGGATAGTTCTCCCAAAAATTAAAAGCTCTGTCATTAATTACTCATTCTCATGTTGTTTCAAATTCGTAAGACCTTTGTTCATCTTTGGAACACAAATTAAGATATTTTTGATGAAATCCGAGAGCTTTCTGACACCACAAAGATCGCACGTCGAAAGAGAAGAAATTGTTGAATAACGTCGTCATTTTTGTTTTCTTTGTGCACGAAAAGCACACTCGTATCTTCATAAAATTATGGTTGAACCATTCATGTCACAGACGATATTTCAACGATATCCTTATTACCTTTTTTTACCTTGAATGTAATAGTTGCCTTGCTGTCTATGCAGGGTCAAAAAGCTCTCAGATCTTAATTTGTGTTCTGAAGGTGAACAAAGGTTTTACATGTTTTGAACAACATGAGAGTAAGTAATTGATGACAGAATTTTCATTTTTGGGTGAACTATCCCTGTAAGTCTGTCTGCATGCGAAAAACATACAAGTTACTATTCCTGAAGTGTAGTTTAAATTTTTACCCAAGCAGAAACTTTCAAAAAGTAGACTACTATTTAAAAGCTTGGGAATCTGTAAGACTTTTAACATTGTTACAAAAAACAATCAAAAATCCATCCTCAAATAATGTAGCATGTTTTCCATAAACATATTAAGCTGCACAGCAGTTTTTAACATTGATAACAATAAGAAATGTTTCTTGAGCACCAAATCAGCATATTAGAATGTTTTCAGAAGAATGATGTGGCACTGAAATTACTGCTGCATTTTTAACTATTTTAAATGAGAAGTTCACTTCAAGCACAAAAATTGACAGATAATTTACTCACCCCCTTGTCATCCAAGATGTTCATGTCTTTCTCTCTTCAGTCATAAAGAAATTATGCTTTTTGAGGAAAACATTTCAGGTTTTCTCTCCATGTAGTGGACTTTTATGGTGCCCCCGAGTTTGAACGCAGGAGGATTTTGAAGTTGGCAGAGAAAACGAGATGGGAGTTTTTTTAACATACCCTAACCTTATTGAACTGGAATACACAGTTCACGCACAGATAGACAAGACGAGCATTTGAGGTTAAAAAGTACATAAATTATCAATTTCTTTGGAAAATAACCAATCGTTTTGCTAGATAAGACCCTTCTTCCTCGGCTGGGATCATTTAGAGCCCTTTGAAGCTGCATTTAAACTGCATTTTGGAAGTTCAAACTCGGGGGCACCATAGAAATCCACTATACAGAGAGAAATCCTGAAATCAAAAACAATTTCTTTACAACTGAAGAAAGAAAGACATGCACATCTTGGATGACAAGGGGTGAGTAAATTATCTGTAAATTTTTGTTCTGGAAGTGAACTTCTTTTTTCATTTCACTTTTATTTTTGATCAAATAAAGTTGTGGTGAGCCCTACTGACCCCAAGCTTTTGAATGACAATGATAATGTAATCTTGGTGTTATATTTATATTTTACCCCTCAAAAAATGTTAAGACTACAAATGCTGAAAAACATAAAAAAAAAAGTAACCAAGCAAGTATTACCGGATGAGAGTCTGTGAGGTCTCTAAATGTTCCTTTCTTTCCCATTAGTTTTCTGTAAATCACCATAGGGAAGTGCACATCGAGAATGCAGTTATTGTAGATAGCTAAGCCCAGGACGATGCCTATCAAGGTGAACTGGCCTTCATTTTCAAATGATGAGGGGTTGAACCAGAAAAGTTTTGTGCTTTCATCATAGGTAAACATGCCTGTGGGTGAAACAGAAAGAGAAACTCTAAGACAAGGGTGCACAAAAGATCATCTCACACTCAGTGAATCAATAAGGTCATCAATATCAATAAGTTCTGAGAGGAACATTAAGTTGACCAGCGCATACAAATAGCGCATTATCCATTCCAGCATCAATGAATATAAATTAAACTGATTAAGTGTAACATTAGGACAAGTAAATGAAAGCCAAAAGGTATATTAAAGAGAAAATGTAAATGTAAATTCTGTCATTACTTAATCACCCTCATGTTGTTTCAAACCTGCAAGACCTTTGTTTATCTTCTAAACAAAAATTAAGATATTTCGCTGAAATTGGAGAGCTTTCTGACCCCGTTCAAGGCCAAATAAGATAACAAGAACAATGTTACATCAGTGGTTCAACTACTATGAGAATGCTTACTGAAAACAAAAATAACAACTATATTCAGCTATTTTAATGACATGACTTCCTTTCTAGGCCTTGAACTCGGTAGTTGCGTTGCTGTCTATGCAGGGTCAGAAGCTCTCTTTTCATTTTTGAGTGAACCATCCCTTTAAATATGTCAAGTATAAAAAATTTATGATAATTACCTATATCTGGGTTAAAGATCTCCTCTACCACCAGTTGAAAGAACTCTTTGGATACTCCTCCTTCATCCACTCCTTGCTCACCCTCAAATTCCACATACAACTGTTTCTTCAGGTCTGCTGGGTTTTCCATAGCAATCATCTCCAACTAAAACAAATCACATATTAATTTTATATTTACAAATCATCTAGGTACATTTCTATGAAACAACATTCGGCTTCGCAAGCTCTTCAGAACCTACCCTGACAAGAGCATCATCTATGATGTGGTCTCTGCGCACTTTGAGTCGCAGGTAAGGGTTCAGCTGCTGTCCCTGCACCAAACTGTAGAGGGCAGTAATCCTGCGCTCGCTGTACATCCGAATCCGGTTGTCATAGTACAGGCCTAGATTCTTAGTCACAGCGTTAAGAATGAACGGGCAGGTCATAAAGGAGAACTTGCTTTCTGTTTCCACCTTGAAGAAGGTGTAGTCTTTGTCCATTTCCAGCACCTCATTGAGCGGTTCGTTGATGAACTCCTCGAAGGGGATGAGGGGTTTCCGACAGTCCGAGGCACGAATGCCTAGTTCCGTCTCTAGCGGATCCACCCGAGGGCCTTTCTTATTGCGTCGTTCCTCGCCGAGCAGCTCCTGCAGCGTCAGTTCGCTTGATTCCGGGATCGGTTCGTCGTCGTCCTCCTCGTTGTGATCCATGTCTAGGTCGCCGCCCAGCACATTTGCATAGTAGACGATTTTCAAGCACTTGGTGGCTGCCACCACACCATCATCCTCATTAACCAGGTTGTCGCTGCTGAACTCATTGCTGATGACCGTGTAGGTAATAAGCTGTTGGAAAGTCTCAACCAGACGTCGGATCTGGTCGGCGCCATATTGCGACCACAACCGCGCAAGCTTGGCCAGAGCCGGAAGAGGTAGCTTGCTCATTGCCTTGCAGAATTGCGGCAGGGCGATTTCTAAGTATTCTGGACTGTGGAGGTTACTGTTCTCCATGACGATGATGAAGACATTCAGGTAATTAGAGTCAGCGGCATACACGTTGTGATAAGTGAGGTCACACTCTACGTTGGGCGACAGGTAGACTAACGCGTTGAGGAATGCTGCTTCGATCTTCTCGTTCGATAATAGTCGGTCATACACTCTTCTTACCGCCTCAATGTCTACTGAAACTTCTACAGGACCTAACTTCTGGACGTTGTTTTCTCCGTGAGATGACCCATCTCCACTTGACGCAGAGGCTTCGGGTTCCACCTCCATTGCTGTGGACGAACCAGAGGCCGTTTCTTTCTCATCTTCATCTTTGTCCTCATCCTTGGCCTGAAGGGACTTGAGCTCTTCCTTGGTGTGTTGTTTCGCTTTGCGGAAACTCTGAACCAGACTCTCCGCGCTTGAGAAAACCCTACCGATGACACGGATTAGAGGAGAATAGTCCTCGGTCTCACTGCAGAGGCTCAGGATTTCATACACCTTCTCCTCTGTCAAGTAATTCAGATCTGCCGAAGAACACGGTAAAGAATATTTAAACATTTGTGTGGTAAGTCAAAAGTATGATTCAGAAAGTACTTTGAAATTGGATTCAGGAAGGTAGTTAAGTTGTGACAGAAACATTAGCTGTTCTTCAGTAAAGCTGTTTTTTTTTTTTAATGTAAAACTTGCAACTTTCAGAAAGGTATGGAAGCCCATTTCCACCACTGAATGAAAAAAAAAAAACCAAAAAAAAAAAAACAATTGCAACTTTATCTCACAATTCTGACTTTTCTTCCCCCCTCACACTCGTTAGTTTATTTATTTTTTCTCAGAGTTGCACGTTTGTATCACACAACTCTTGCAAGATTTAAACTGACTATTCTGATTTTTTTCTCAGAACTGCGTGATATAAATTTGCAGTTGCAAGTTATAAAGATCAGAAATGCGAGATTAAAAACCTCACAATTCTGACTTTTTTTCTCAGTTTATATCTTGTAATTCTGACTTTATAACATGCAATTGCGAGTCAAATCAGAATTGTGAGATATAAACACGCAATTCTGAGAACATATCACTGTTTCTTCCCCTCAGAACTGGCAATTGCGAGTTAATTCTGAGAAGAAAAAAAATTGTAATTCAGAATTGTGAGGAAAAAAAGTCAGAATTGTGAGTTTATATCTTACAATTCTGACTTTATAGCTCACAATTCTGAGTAAAAAAAAGTCAGAATTACGCAAGCTTAAATTTTGCAATTCCTACTTCATTTCCCAGAATTGTGAGTTTGTATCTCGCAATTCTGACTTTATAATTCACAATTTTGGTTTATATCTTACAATTCAGAGAAAAAAGTCAGAATTGTGAGACGTCAACTTGCAATTATGAGGAAAAAGGCAGAACTGTGAGACAAAAAATTAGCTTTTTTAAATGTTTTTATTCAGTGGTGCAAACAGGCTTCCATAGAAAGGAGTTCAAAACTAGAATTGGGGGAAAATTCAATTTCTTTGTTATTCAATATTGAATATTTACTGAAAATCTGATGCTCTATTTACCTAATTGAGAAATACTTAAATGATGATAGTTAATTCAATTTGCGAATATACTAAATAATACATATGTGACCCTGAACCACAAAACCAGTCTTAAGTCGCTGGGGTATATTTGTAGCAATAGCCAAAAATACATTGTGTGGGTCAAAATTATTGATTTTTGTTTTATGCCAAAAATCATTAGGAAATTAAGTGAACATCATGTTCCATGAAGATATTTGTAAAATTCCTACTGTAAATATATAAAAACTTAATTTTTGATTAAAAATATGCATTGTTAAGAACTGTATTTGGACAACTTTTGATTTTCTCAGTATTTTGATTTTTTGGCACTGTCAGATTCTAGATTTCAAATAGTTGTATCTTGGCCAAATATTGTCCTGTCCTAACAAACCATACATCAGTGGAAAGATTATTCATTCAGCTTTCAGATGATATATAAATCTCAATTTGGAGAAATTGACCCTTATGACTGATTTTGTTGTCCTGGGTCACATATTAGTATTTTAGTTATAAAGATGTATGCAATAGCACATTCATGTCACCAAAAATTATAAAGTGTCAAGAATTTGTTTTTGTTTTTAGTTTATTGACTCCATTTATTAAATTGTTTTCTCTATTTTATTCTCATAACAAAGCATTTGGAAATTACACTGTGCATATAGGAATTATTGTTTTTTAAAAAAAACCTTTACAAACAAATCATGTAATATCAATACTAATTCTGCAATCGTGACAATGCGTTCACCTCTAAAGTCCTCCCTTGAGGGTTGTAGGTCCTTGTGGTTCATCTTCCCGTTGCTGCAAGCAGAGAAGTTGTGAGCTCCTTTGGCACTGTTCTCCGGGAAGGCTGAACTGGCTCCTTTCTTAGAGGGATGAGGATCACACAGTTTGGCATTATTCTTATATAACTCCAGGGCCTTGATGGCCGCTGCATTGTTATCCATGCGCTGGAAACCCGGAGAAGAGCCACAAGCCTCATTCGTGCAGGCCTCATTTCCACAGCCCTCTGTTAACTGGTGGTAGTAGCGCTCAATTAAATGCTTTGCAGCCGCTCGCTTCCTGCATCAAACATTCAAACAGGACAGCAGGGGGATTAGTACGGTTCAATCCCAAAATAAGTTCACAACAGTGAAAATATTTCTCTACTAATCAAACCATCCACTTGAATTTCTCAACAGCCATCAAAACATGTTGACTTTCGCATGTGCACATGAAAATACTTTCAAAATGGTGGAAAAAGCAAGCATTATAATTTACATTTTTTAAGAGAATTATTCATTTGAAACAGAATGTTTGGAATATCTATGATGCGGCTACTCATTGTTAGACCATGCCTGCAAAATTCTTTTTGCATGAAAAACAAAATACCATGCACTGATCTGTCACAACAGAAAACATTCAATGCACACTTGATGTCATAATATTGAACAAAACAGAAAATAAGTGACTCATGTCTCAGTTTACAAAAAAATAATCATAAATAAATACAAATCAGTAACAGAACATTCAACAGGAGTCTTGGGGGTTTAAAATCATATTTGAAACTGATATATATATTTTTTTTTTTACAGTTTTGATTATGCATCAGAAACTACTTATTATTTGACCTATACTTACAGTTGAGGTCAAAAGTTTACATACACCTTGCAGAATTTACAAAATGTTGATTATTTTACCAAAATAAGAGGGATCATAAATGCATGTTATTTTTTATTTAGTACTGACCTGAATAAGATATTTCGCATTTACATATAGTCCACAAGAGAAATAGTACTTACATACGCTTGATTGTTCTTTATGAGTCCCTCGTTTGTCCTGAACAGTTCAACTGCCCGCTGCTCTCCAGAAAAAATCCTTCAGGTCCCATTTTTGTTTATTTAAACCCTTTTCAATGACTGTATGATTTTGAGATCCATCTTTTTACACTGTGGACAACTGAGGGACTCATATGCAACTCTTACAGAAGGTTCAAACGCTCACTGATGCTTCAGAAAGAAAATGATGTATTAAGAGCTGGGGGGTGAAAACTTTTTGAATTTGAACATCAGGGTAAATTTAACTTATTTTGTCTTCAGGGAAACATGTAAGTATCTTCTGTTGCTTCAGAAGGGCAGTACTAAACGAAAAACAGAAAAATGTACACATCTTCATAAGTTTACACCCTCCAGCTCTTAATGCATTGTCTTTCCTTCTGGAGCATCAGTGAGTGTTTGAACCTTCTGTAATAGTTGCATATGAGCCTCTCAGTCCTCAGTGTGAAAAGATGGATCTCAAAGGTAACCAGACAGTATTAAGAATCAAGTGTAAACTTTTGAATAGGGTAATTTTTATAAATTCAACTATTATTTTCTCCTGTGGGCTATATGTAAATATCTATTAAATGAAGTATCTTATTCAGGTCAGTACTAAAAAAAACATGCATTTTGTATGATCCCTTTTATTTTGCTAAAAGTAACATTTTGCAGATTCTGCAAGGTGAATGTAAACTTTTGATCTCAACTGTAAATTATGCTTTTTGAAATGAGATGAACTCCTTGTTCTGTGTCACCAATGTTAATTCATGTCAACACATTAAAAACACTGAGGTCTTTTAAAACATATTTTATGTTCATTGTTTGGCCTTGTGTACTTCCAAGTGTCTTACTGTAAACGTGACTTGAAAAAGCTTCTTTTTTTAACTGAGCGACGAGATACCAGTGTGAACCACGTTGGTATCTCATCATTCAGCAAAAAAGGAGCTTTTTCAACCATTTTTACAACCAGTATTTATTACTGGTTGAATTACTTTTTCAACAAGTAATTATTCCTTTCTGAAGAACCCTTAGGGTGCGGTCACATTTGAAAAATAACTGCAAAAACATTCAGGGGAAAAAATTTTAATAGTGTAGAAATGAATAAATCACCATTCACACAGAAGTTACTTTTTTAAACCAAGCAGCTTCCTTTGGTCAACGTGGTGAATTCATGTGACCAAAAGTCAAAAGTGGGGAACTTTTTCACCCTCACGTGACACTCCCAATTGTGCCGATTCCTGTTGAAATGAATGGATTTCGACTGCAAAATTCCACCCAACAATGGTAAATGTGACCACACCTTCAGGATAATTAAGAATTTGTTTTTGCCAAAGGAACACTGCAACCAAAAATAAATTCTGTCATCATTTACTCACCCTCAAGTTGTTTCAAACCTGTATGAATTTCTTTCTTCTGTTGAACACAAAAGAAGATATTTTGAAGTACGCTGATAACCAAACAGCTGACAATAGACATTGACTTATATGGAAAAATACTATGAAAGTCAATGGCTGCTGTCAACTGTTTGGTTACACACATTCTTCAAAATATCAGGAGAAGAAAGAAACTCATACAGGAACGACTGAAAGATGAGTGCATGATGACAAAATTAGCAAAAGTCAGTAAAATCTTACCAATCAGCATTTAAGTTTTGTAAGTCAGTCAGGATACCAAGATAAGTCATTTAACATGGGTATAAACAAAGTGACTTACATTAGACTTGCTTAAAGTTTCCAATATCACACTCTTCTGCGGCTCTGAGCTCAAAGAGACCAAAAGGTGGTCAGGTAGCAATCCTGCAGATGAACAGAGAACGGTCACTCACACACATCAATAATTTAACTGCTGTACATGTAATATCCACAGATGACTAGGAACAGTTCACTTAATAACGACTGATAAAAGAGATAGTTCCTCCAAAAATAAAACCTATCTACTGATCATAACGGGTCAGGATGATTGAGAAAGAGTGTACTGTGAGTAAACACGAACCTAACGTGCATCACGGGGCAGAATTTCACCACAGACAGTGTCTTCAAACCAAGCGGAATGCCTACCTAGACAGTATTCTGGAACCTTACGATGTTCAAAAATGCTGTCTAGGTAATCAGCGCACTAGTTTTTCACACAGAACCCATGTGACCGCAAGAAGAGCAGCAACATAAACCTAAACAGAGACCCGAACTAAAAACACACTGTGTACTTTCGCAATGAAAACATCCTGTGTACCGGTAAACAAACGTTTACCCTGAGCAGAAGGAGGTGAGGCCGCAGAGGGGCAGGCAGGGGGTATGACAGTGCACAAACAACTTCAGCCTTGCACACACACATAGTCAATCTCCTACGGTTCATTTTTAAACGAACGAACACCGAACTAATTGTCTTAAATGTGGTGTGCAGATGATCGGTGCGCTTAAGGCAGAGTGAGTGCAGCAAATCGTGTAACCTTGCAGTAGCTGTCATGGGGAGTAATAGCAAGAAAGAGCTGAGTAACTAGTTAGCCTAGCTGCAGCTAACCACAGTCTGACATTTCACAGACACGGGCGGATTTTACTCAACGTTTGTTGTTGCACAATCAAAAGCGAGGGAGTATTTAGGTTATGGGGGCTGCACAGATTTCGCTTGTTTACCAGAAACCCTCTCCGTCCCTCCCCGGAGCTGTTAGCAGCGCGGCTAACTGGCCTAACAGCGCTTATTACGGCTTCGATCATGCGCGATCGGGGTGGGAGAAGCGTGATTAATGTTTTGACAGCTTACTTCTGAAGATGTTCTGATGCGGACGAATAAATCTGCTCTCTCAACATCACAATCGCTCCGAATGCGGCGTGTATTCAACTCCAACCCCTCCACAAAATATTCACGGCCATCTTGATCAACTGAGGCAAACACGGAGAGCGATCCCACAATGCATTGCGGCGAGAGGACGACCATCAGTATAAAAACCACGGCACAGCGTTCTGGCAGTCAGTCAAGATCTGAGTGAGGTGTACGGAGCAGTGATGAAACCGTGAAAACTGTATTCATGAGCTCAGATAAACATAGCAGACACGCACGACATTTTTTTCTTTTTTTATACGTACATATCAAAAACGAAAACATTGTAATATTAATGTTCATCAGCAGATGGCAGAATCCGAAAGGAAAACTTAAAGAAACTACATTTGCTGAAGGAAATACAAGTGCTAGGCTAGCAGTGGGATTTTGATTCATTACATCAAATCTTTTTTGGCCAGTTCACCAAAATATTCATTTATTTATTATGTGGGATCTGCAGGTTACATTGTTACGCTAGTAGGGGGTCACTCTTACAGCAGTATTGATAAGTTTAATTATAACTACAAAGTTTTGTCAATCATTCTAATTCTATGAGATCTGTAATAATGTTGAAATCACTTTTTTTTCCAGCTGATGAATGATAAAACCACTGACAGCCAATCAGAATCCACTCAACCCCCAAGAAGATTTAAAGTGGCAAACACAACTGCACGTCTGGAACAAGAAGGTTATTTTTTGCTGGAGTTGATGCTGTTATCATTATAGTGTAGTAATGTTTCCATAATGTTCACTAACATTATTTGAAAGTTATCTAAATGTTCGGAGACAATGTTAGGACAAAAATGTCCTCAGACATTCTCGGAATATCCTTATGACGTTATGTTTATTGTTCTTGGTGACAGCTCTTCAGAGCTGGGTAGGACCCAGGGCTGGAGCCCCGAATGTTTTTACTCCAGCCCCGAATAGTTTTTTTGGCCATATGATTTCCACGGAATTTGTCAAAGTTTGAATGAATTAATCAAAAGTTGGTAATTATACTTAAATCAAGTCGCGATATGGACTAGTATCTGTAAATATTATGCCGCAATAGACTATTTAAATATGAATCCTGCACATTCTGCGTGTCTTTTTATGAATGAACGTGGCGGACGCGCGGTTTCTTTACATGTAATACTGATGCGCGTGTGACGCTCGCAGTGATTTCAGCGTCTGCCGTTTCACTAAATGACGACATAAATACATTAACAACATCTCCAGAACTGCTCTGAGAGTCACTTCATGAGCATTTCACTGTTTCATTCGAGTAAAACAAGCGTCAAAAATATACACACAGAAATTTAAAGGTATTCACGGCGACCCGTCAAAGTAAAAGCTCAGTTTAACTTCATTAACCATTCAGTATAATGTACGTGCCTACTACACTGTAAAAAATAAAAAACACAATTTGTTGAGTCAGCTTAAAATAATTTGTTACCCTGCTGCCTTAAAATCTTAAGTTCAGTCAACTAAAATAAGTTTAGTCAACTTGAAATGTTAAGTTGTACTAAGTAACAACTTAGATATTTGTGTTTGCTAAACTTAACAGATGGGTAAGTAAAATTTTAAGTTGATTCAACTCAAATATCTAAATTGTCACTTAGTATAATTTAACATTTCAGGTTGAATAAACTTTCTTTTAAGTTGACTGAACTTAAAATTTTAAGGCAGCCAGGTTACAAATTATTTTAAGTTGACTCAACAAATTGTTTTTTTTTTTTACAGTGTACGACTACTACTATTAATTAATAAAAATTTATACAAATTCCCCACACAATATTTCTTCCATGTTTTAAATTTGAATAGTAAATCCCCTTTATTTGCCAAAAAATACACAACACAGAATTCCATAAGGCTATTGTAAAAATAAATAAAAGTTGTTTTTATGCATTTAGACAAACAGACATGCTAAAACATATTTGGTAACAATAAAATGTAAGGTGAGAAAAAATAAAACATTTAATGGGGTGCTAAACATGTAATTTTTCTGAACTTTATAATGATAAATTGACGGTAAATCATATAAGATTCATGGTTTTAATTAATTACACATGATTAATTACATTTTGATTAATAAAATTAAATTTAACCATTAAAAAGAAGTCCAGAAAAATGAAAAAAAAAAAAATAAAAAAATTCCACAATATTTGGGGGAAAAAAATAGGGCCCTATTTTTGCATGCAACTATATCTTTGCTACAGTTATAAATACATCTTCAAATTTATTCTTTTATTTGTCTAACATATTTTTGTAAAGTTATAATTTTGTTATAATACTTTGATATGTTTGCCATTTGCAGTGATTACTATTTACTATTGTTCATAGTGTGACAAGGTCTTTCAACCCCCAGTTTAATGCTCCTGGACCCCATCCAGGTTCAACCACCTGTGTCTAACAAAATCTTATGTGAGCATGATGTGAGCTCCCACCCAACACCACTAGCCCCTGATGTTTTGGCATCAGCCCCGGATGTTTTAAAATCCTAGAAACGCCCCTGGTAGGACCTGATTACATGTAATCTGTAATCTGGATTACGTAATCAGATTCCAAAAATTAAGTACTTGTAATCAGATTAAATTACATTTTAAAATACTCATAATCTACAGTTACTTTTTTATGGATTACATGATTACATATTATTTACTAAATAGGCCATAATAAAAATGTATCAAAATTTGTTTTGTCTTTTACATTTTTATTTTAAATTCATTCTACTGCTTATATACATTCAGAAAGTCTTCCAGTTTTGTGGACATTCACATAAAGATCAGTCATAATTCAAGGTGACGACACAGCATTTGACCACTGATTTACAAAAATCATTTCAGGTTTAAAAAGTGTTTCATCATGGCATTAACTACTGATGAACACACTGATTTTTATTTGACTTTTTACTCTGTAGGTTAACCATGTATTTCTATGTCTTTGGAAGGCTTTTGTCTTTGTAAAATGCACAAATTCACATTTTTTTTGTCATCTGATCCTCTTTCACCTAATCACTTGAAGTACCCCTGAGATTTTAAAATAAATTTTCACATTTGCATGTTTATTGGTTCTCTGAATTTGGTTAATGGTCATGTGACATGAAGGTAAACAAATAAACAAAATATTTTTGTTTTTATTTTTTAAAAAATTTGATTGATTTTAAAATGGCTTATTTTAATTCAATTTTTTATGATTTAATTAATTATTAGTTTTTCATTAAACTCATAACCCCCTGCACACCAGTTTGGGAAATCGTGACATAATGTAATATATAATGCACTTCATGCTGTTAATAACAACAAATGGAATATATTTTCTTATTCTATGTATTTTTATGTCAATATAGTAAGAGATTATCCCATTTAAATCAATGTGATAAACGAGTTAGGTCAAAAGTAATCTAAAAGTAATCCAAAAGTAGCTAAAATGTGTAATGTAATGGATTACATTACTAACTATAATTTTTGTCAAGTAATTTGGAATCAGTAACCGATTACAATTTCTAACTAATCTACCCAGCTTTGATCCTTTGTGTTGTTATCATTATAGTTGTAGTATGTGCTTATAAACATAGAATGATTATCAAAACTTTATAGCTATTGTTTTTGTTTATGATATTTTGTGAATAAAAAAGACAAAATCGGAGAATGCTACACATAAGCCTCAAATAATTAAAAAACAAATGGGTTTAGAAAAAAAAGAACCCTAACCAAAATCTTGAAGAATATCAATACTTGCCTTGCAAGCACTAATGGAATAGCTGTGAATAACCCAACTTGAATAATGGAAGTACAAACTGAATAGCTACCTACTTACTAGTTTCCGAGACACTGAAGTCTGTTCCTGTATTGACAGCCTATCACGTCACCAGACCCTATTCACATCTCACTAGTCTTTTACAGCTGCAAGAAGCAGCAGAAGCAGCTTGATTACCATTTATTGATCTGAGCTTTTGTTCTTTATCTAACAGTGTAACACTGATCAGTTTGCTCGGATGTGCAAGAAAATCTCCATTTCTTAACATATGACACAAGCCACCACTGAGAACACATCTGTGTATCGCAACAACATGATGGTACAACTGCAGTGACTGGGAAAATTTTAGAGTCAGCATTACTACAATGCAACATGGGAAAAATGTTACATCTTTGAACATCTGACTCTTATCCCAAGCTATTCATCACCGTAAAATGCATGAACGTCACCCATTAGATTACACATGCATCCTGCTGTGTGTTTTGCTTATCTCACAGACCTGCAAGAAAAGCACAATTGTCTTCTGAAAGAGACAAGAGACATCCTGTAAATTCAGAGAAAGCTCTTGTGGGCTTGAATAATGGAAAAGGTGACTGTTTATGATGATGCAGCTGTGGAGAATGAGGATCTCATGAATATAGACAGCTGTTTAGCCCGGAGTCAACACGGTTTGAGATCCCACCCCACTCATACAAATCTGCCGCAGCATTATGAGATGGAAAGACTGAACTAATCTAAAGTACGCAGCTGTCGTGCAGCATTTCTATTGAAAACAAGAGGAGAAAACTATTTATATTTTTAGTACACAAACTCTGGATCTGCTCAGAAAATATTCATGAAACTAGCATGTCCATGAGATGTCTGCACTAAAGATCTAAGAAATAGTGGTAACCCTTTAAATAGGGAACATATATTCACTGTTAACTAAGATTTTTCCTGAATAAACTAATTTGCTGCTTCTTAATAGTTAGTAAGGTAATTGTTATGTTAGTTAATATGGGCTTTATAACTACTAATAAATCACCAATATGCTGGAAATATGCATGCTGATAAGCAATAGTTGAGAATTGGTCCTCAAAATAAAGTGTTAACGAAATATTTTGTCCTCAAATCAAAAAAGACTATTTTGATTTTTAAAGGGGTCATCGGAAGCAAAATTCACATGTTGTTTGAACATAATGTGTATTGGCAGTGTGTGTACACAACCACCCTTTAATGATAAAAATCCACCCAGGGCTTTTTAAATCCCCAATAATAATAATAATCACTTTCTCAGATCAGAGAAATTCCTGGCATAATGACGTAGCTCCACGATTGTTGATTGATGATCCGATGATCTCTTTAAAGGAGAAGTCCACTTCCAGGACAAACACTGACAGATAATGTTTGTCCTGAATCTTTCTTCAGATGTAAAAAGAATGTTTTTTAAAGAAAATACTTCCAAAATGCAGTTTAAATCCGGCTTCAAATGATCCCTAATGTGGTTGTAAACGGTCCCAGCCGAGGAAGAAGGGTCTTATCTAACGAAATGACTGGTTATTTTCATAAAAATAATAGTTTATATACTTTTTAATCTTATACGCTCATCTTTTCTCACTCTGCCTGAACTGTTTTTTTCCGGTTCATGACAGTTAGGGTATGTTGAAAAATTCCCATCTCATGTTCTCCCTCAACTTCAAAATCATCTTATATCACTGTTTTACCTTTTTGTTGAGGGTGTTTGATCTTCTTTGCATGTTCACTTTGCAAAGACTGGGTCGGTACTTCTGCAGTGATGTAGGATGATTTTGAAATGATTTTTGAAGTTGAGGGAGAAAATATGATTGGAGTTTTTCGACATACCCTAACTGTCTTGAACCAGAATACACAGAGACCAGGGAGAGCAAGACAAGACGACCATTTGGGATTAAAAAGTTTTCAAATTGTATTTTTTAATGAAAATAAACAATTATTAGATAAGACTCTTCTTCCTTGGCTGGAATCATTTACAACCTCATTTTGGATCGTTTGAAGCCGCATTTAAACTGCATGTTGGAAGTTCAAAATCGGGGCACCATATCAATCCATTATATGGAGAAAAATCCTGAAATGTCAAAACTCAAAAAACATAATTTCTTTATGGCTAAAGAAAAAAAAGAGATGAATATTTTGGAGTACATTATCTGTAAATTTTTGTTCTGGAAGTGGACTTTAAAATGTAATTTTCTTTGTTTTCGGCTTAAAAAAGAAATTGGTAAAGTATTTTGTTGGGATGGATATTTTGGTAACACTTTAGTATAGGGACCAATTCACACTGTTAACTAGCTGCTTATTAGCATGCGTATTACTAGCATATTAGCTGTTTAACATTATTGAGGCAAAAGTCGTAATTAATGGTTTATTAATAGCGAGAATTGAACTTTAAAATAAAGTGTGACTGATATTTTTTTTTAAAATGATTATTTTATTCCATCGCTATGAGAATGTTTTTTCATTTTCATTAGTTTTTTTTTTAATCAAATAAATGCAGCCTTGGTCAACATTAGAGACTTCTTTTAAAAGCATTAAAATATCTTCCAAACTTTTGTTGATTAGTGTACATATATTTCTGGAGTTTTAACTTTGATGGATTTGAGAGAACTTGGCTAGGTTGAACTCGGGAGGCTGTTTTTTGTACCACAAGCCCACGGCCACATTGGCCACATCAGGCGAAAGCCCATGGGAGAAAGATGGAGGCCCAGAACACTTCAGGCCCTTTGTGAGACTAAAAAATGCCAAGGCCTTGGGACACTCACTGCAGAACATAAACAAGCCAGTGAAAGAGACAAGTCATTATCTGACACACAATTCTATTTCACATGCTTTCTACGGGTCCGGTTCAGCTGAGACTAAGCATACAGAACTCCACAGGGACTGCTGCACACATACACTCACACAGCACATGCAGTCAAGGTCTGTGGTGAGGCTATGTACCCTTTCTAGACTGCTGGTAGGATTTAGGGCATAAGATGATGGAGATGTTAAATGCACTGATTTGTGGGTTTGGAAATGCAGGATTAAAATCACTTGACTCATGAGTTCCTAATTATACATACTGTAACATTTGAGACTTTTCACCATGTAACCATTGATTCTCAACAGAATGGTTTATTTTCACAATGAAGAAAAAAAAAAGATTCTCTGCCCTTTATCCATTCATTTGATTTTCATTCCTGCAGCCTTTTCAAATACCAGAGGTCTAAAAAATTCCTGACTCTGCTATGCGTTGTTGAATTAGATTTTTGAAGTAATTTATAACAAAATGGAATGCTGGGGAAAAAATGTTGTTGCTGTGGAGAAAAAAAGTCATATAATCTTAAAGGACATCAAGGAATGCATGGCTACATACCTTGAATGATTTCTTTTCAAGGGGAAAGAGACATTATAGCTCCCACAAACCAATAAACAAACAGTAAGTGAATTCTCAGTGTCTGAGGGGTTCTCTCCTTTACCTCGCTATGTGTGCAAATAGCATTAATCTTCCAAGCTGTACCCTTGAGCCACACATATAAAAAGACTAAGAACAAACTGCATTTGCAGCAAGTGTGATGGCCAAACAAATGAAAAACAAAAAAAAACACTGTGGTGATATTATAGTATATTCTATTATATATCAATCACACTTTAAGGTTCAATTCTCGCTATTAATAAATCATTAATTATGACTTTTGCCTCAATAAACTCCTAATTTGCTGCTTGTTAGTAGTTAGTAAGGTAGTTATTAGCTGTTAAACAGCTAATATACTAGTAATACGCATGCTAATAAGCAGCTAGTTAACGGTGTGAATTGGTCCCTATACTAAAGTGTTACCAAAATATCCATCCAACAAAATACTTTACTAATTTCTTTTTTATTACTAATAGATAATATTTATTAAATTTAAACAACAACAACAACAACAACAATAAATAATAATAGTTATTATTAAAAAATATTATATTATATTATATTATTGCATTACGGGGTAAGTTGAATTATTGGGGTATGTGTGACCAATTTTCATTTAAATAGTAATAATATTATTTAATAAACTAATTAATAATAGCTCTTAATATAAAATATTATAATATAATATACAAGAGTATAATATATTTTATATTAATATATAAATTGTTTTATATGAATATCAATATTATATTCATATATAATAAGTAAGTGGAATAATTAGGAATATGTGAACAATTTACATAAAAATAATAATATTCAGAACATGCAAACATACACAAATAGATACCTCCATCCCCAAAACATATTTGACTAATTTCTTTTTTTTATCACTAGTATATATATATATATATATATATATATATATATGTTATATAATAACAACAACAACAAAACACTATTAACAAAATATTATTATATTATATTATATTATTACATTAAGTAGCAAGCTGGAATATGTGAACAATGTTTATTTAAATAATAATACTTGTAATAATAATAATAACAATAGTTTTTAATATAATATACAAGCGTATAATATATTTTATATTAATATATAAATTGTTTTAGCAATATTATAAAGGGGTAATATAATTATTATATTATATTACATTACATTATATCATTGTGGAAAATGTTAACAATTTTAATTTCAAATAATATAATATAATATAATACAAGAGTATATTTTATATATTTTTATATATTTTATATTAATATATAAATTGTTTTATATGAATATCAATAGCTGTATAAAAATATTATTGTGTTACTGTAAAGGAAAAAATATGCATAGACTAAAATAGACAATGTCCGTTAACAGGAATATAAAATCAAACCGATCACATATTGCCTGAGCTTCTAGAATCTGGTCAGCTGTGTAGAAGTCGGCATGTGACAAGATGGAAAAACAATGTCTTTTAAAAGAGAATGCATTCAAAAATGTAAAAAAATCCCACTCTCACTGACCGCTCTAGAAAGTACCCTTGGGACTCAATCTTCCTCTCCCGCCATGTTTAAAATGCATAAGGAATATGTTTCCGTTGACCTTTGGAAGAGCAAGAAGGTCCAGTTATATTTGTCATATAGCTGTCCCCTCAGCGCCTTGCTCCCCGTGACCTTTTCAGCAGACCTGTTTAACAGGGTGATAAACTGCAGCATTAGGAGTAATGCTAGCTCCTATGGCTAGACCCGGAAATCATTTTGAAATGATAAAGAGTGGATAGAAATGATGCTGGAGAATATGTCTGTATTTTCTTTAAAGAGTGACAAACGAAATACTTCTTCTATGTGAAAAAAGATTTCACAATGCCAAGAAAAAGAGATAAACTGATTACTTGTTTCTACACTGTGAAAAGTGTTTTTTTCAAAGCTGTAAATGAAAGATTATTGGAATATGTTTTATACGGAAATACTATTTCAGTCTTTCTATTTCCAAATTTCACATTCAATTCAATGCGTTGCTGTTTCATTTTAGTTATTTTTACTAGTTTTTTGAGTGAAATCTTTTTCTAAACCGATGTCAATTTTTTTCAGTCTAGCTGTTTTAAATCACCCAGTGCTTTTGCTGTAATTTAAACAGATTTTGTCTTCCTGAGTACAACCATGAGGAAGTATTCCTGCTTTGGCTGTAACTGCTTATTATAAAATGACCGGCAGAAAGCATTTGCTTGAGTGATTGCAGCGAAAAGATATTTTATCCAGTCTCAGAACAGATATACTTGTAGACATCATCATATTTTATTTGGTGAGATACTAAAAGGTGCTTTATAGAGTTCTCAGCATGGCTTAATTGACATTTGATAACTGAACATGACAAATTATGCATGAACACTTTAAGCAACATCTGTCCTCTCTTCCTCTGCTGAAACCTCAAAACAGAAGCATTTAATTCAAGTCTCCTTCCTTCTCTTTGTGTCAATAAATGCACTACGAAGGTCAGGAGAGATTGAAGACTTCTAATCACCAGAGTCATAAGTTAATTCATAGCTATTTTTGACGTCGTTCAAGCAGAAGCAGCGAGAAGCTCTTTAACATGGCAGTGGTGGCAGTCTTCAGTATGCACATGATAGCTCATCGCTCAGTGTTTTATTTCTCATCAGCTTTAGAATCTGGTTAAATGGCACTGACGAAGACGCGCTCATCAATCAGCTAGCCCCGAGTCTCTCTGTCTTAACAATTCATTTTAATCATGGACGGAAGCCATCAAAGTCACTCTCTCAAAGGCCTAATGGGCAAACAACTTTGCTAAGATCAGCACAAGACCTTTTTCAAAGGCAGAATGATACTGTTGTTGTAATCAACTGAGCGAGAAGAAGAAGAACCACATGAAGTGTTGATTCTTTATGTGTCTCTTGACTGTGTTCATATGAGGGAGAGTAGAGAAAGTAGTGACACTTTTTTCTTAAAGGGATAGTTCACCCAAAAATGAAAATTACCCCATGATTTACTCACCCTTAAGCCATCCTAGATGTATATGACATTTTTCTTTCAAACAAATACAATTGGAGTTATATTCAAAAATGTTCTGGCTCTTCAAAGCTTTATAATGGCAGTGAATGGGTGTTGAGATTTGAAGCCCAAAAAAGTGCATCCATCCATCATAAAAAGTGCTTCACATGGCTTTAGGGGTTAATAAAGGGCCTTCTGAAGAGAAGCGATGCATTTGTGTAAGAACAATATTTATATTTAAAACGTTATAAACCATAATATCCAGTTTCCACTAACTGTCATATGTGCGTTTATGAGAGAGTGGCGTTCTAGTGGATGACGTAGAACTTAAAGGGTTAGTTCACCCAAAAATGAAAATTAGCCCATTGTTTACTCACCCTCCAGGCATCCTAGTTGTATATGACTTCTATCTTTCAGACCAATCCATTCGGAGTTATATTAATTTATTATTTTTTTTTAATAAAATAACCAATTGTTTTGCTAGAGAAGACCCTTATTCCTCGGCTGGGACCGTGTAGAGCCCTTTGAAGCTGCACTGAAACTGCATTTTTAACCTTCAGTCCATTGACCACCATTCAATCCTGAAATGTTTACTTTAAAAAAACTTACATTTCTTTGTGACTATAGAAAGAGAGACGTGAATATCTTGAATGACATGGGGGTGAGTAAATTATCAGGGAGTCATTTTAATACACTTTCATAATATATTTTAAATTTAGTAAAATAACTAAACTTTTTTTTTGTAATAGGCTTGGGTGGCAAAAATTGTTTATTTTATGTTATTTATTTATTTTTTGCATTTGGATTTGGTGGGAATGCTCGCTGTTGCTATTAGCTGGGCATTGGCACCAAACAAATATGGTAAATTTATTGAAGGCTATAATTGAAGGCTATAATTCAAGGCTAATCTTTAGCAAATTATTTACATGATTTTATACCATTTTACCAACATCTATGATATATATTTTTAGAGCTAGATAAATGACCTATGTATCAACACAAAAACTCACTTTTAAAAACAAACCTACTATTGAGCTACATACTTGTGCAAAAAAAAAATCTGTGAATCCAGACTGTATCAGCACCATTAATAATTCATATTCATCCAATGTATTACAGTCTAAATTTTGTTTATCATCTCATGTAAGCACACTGAGGAAAACATACCTGCTTCAATCTGGCTCTGAAATAGATTTTTCTTTTTTAAATAATGTATGGTTTCATCGAGCTGATGTACGCAGTTTCCACGTGGCCTTGAGAGTGTCATTATTTCTGTAATTGTATTGAATCGGAAATGGACTCGTACCTTCACTCCGCCATTTGGTTTAGGCAGCCGTCATTTGTATTTGCGGCTGAAAAGCTGTAGACTCTAAATCAAAGACAGAAATCATAAGATTTGAGTTATATATTACAGAAGTGGGGACTGCTAAACCCTGATGTGAGCTGCAGCTCATACACATGCTCAAAGACAGATATCTTCATCAAAAAAGAAGCAGACTAACAGCATGGTATATTAAATCACATACAGATGAATTATTGCTGGCCGCTGCTGTGATCTACAACCACAGCTGAATTTATAGTGAACAAAATGAATAGATATACGAAGCACAGTTGAATGCAGTGTGCTGGAAGAGTGAAGAGATTCCTTTGCATATTTCATCAAACTGCAGAACGCTGCTGTTTCTGCTATTACTCAGATGAACACTGGGAGTCTCTGTAATCTCACTGATGCATTATAATGCCTACATTCCTTTACTAAGTGTCTGCTTTCAAGTTATTGTGCTCCTTTAAAACTTGGTAGTATGTGCTTTTAACAAAGAGAACAGAAAAAATGTAGGTATAATTACATTTAGCATTTGTTTTGCTATTGCTTATATATTTTTAAACATAAAATAGCTGTATTGCGTAGCCTTGAAACATGACTTCTGGCACTTGTGTAGCTTTTGTAATAAAATAAAAAAGTACAAAGGAAATTAAATTATATAACATTAAATTCAATTCAGGAACAATCATGACAAAAATGGACAAATAATTTAGAACTAAATCCCCCATATTTGCAAAATCAGGCTTTAACAGATTGTGTTACAACTTGTTTGGTTATTTTGATGAATTATCTGATGTAAAGTATGTAAACACATGTAGGCTTTAGTAAAACAACTCATGGGACTCACAAGTGAGGGGAAAAAAAGCAGATGCTAACCTCGAGTTAAACTGCCAGTAAAATATGATGGTCCATTGCATATGCTGTTAGTACATGGTCTGTCCTTGAAAACACTGATTCAAACAGCATGAGGAATGCAGTTCGCGATGAATGTGAAATGTGTGTTAAGCACAGTTGTACAAAGTAATAAATATTTGATAATGCATACGAGCAGCAGGGTTCAAGTAGGAAAGTGCAGAAAATTCAGTTTTGCTAGTTGTGGCAAAACAAAAGCTGTAGATACAATGACAGTCCAATGTGGACATTTAGCTTTATTATGCAATTGTAAGATTTAGAAAAGCCTATACACAAACTATAGATTCACTTATTATAGCGCCCCCAATGGCCAGTTCTGACTAAATTTGGCATATAACTTGAGGAGGACAGTCTGCGCACAAACCTTCACGATGATCCATTATTTAATTTACTGACTTTGAAATTTGATTAAGAGTTGGCAGCCATTTTTGTTGATTTATTGGATAAGAAAACATATGCCAAATTTTAATATCCTTGAGTTTAAAACGTAATTTTCCCACCATATTTAAAAAAATGGCAGGCTTATTGCTTAAGAAATTTCTTTTCCATTATAATCAGTATTGTTCCTGAGTAATGCAGAAATGTAAATTAGTTTCCCAACCAGAACACCAAGATCCCAAATCAGATCAGACTCTGTTAAAGTATATTCTGTATGATTTCAGGGGGATGTCTGAAATTGTCCTTTAAATTAAAGGGATAGTTCACCCCAGAATGAAAATTACCCTATGATTTACTCACCCTCAAGCCATCCTAAGTGTATATGACTTTCTTCTTTCAGATGAATATAAAAAAATGTCCTGGCTCTTCCAAGCTTAGTAATGGCAGTGAATGGGTGTTGAGATTTTGAAGCAAAATAAAGTGCGTCCATCCATCATAAAAGTACTCCACATGGCTCCAAGGGGTTAATAAAGGCCTTGTGAACTGTAATCTCCAGCTTCCGCTAACTTCCGTGTGTTCACAAGAGAGTGGCATTCCAGTGGATGACGTAAGACATAGACGTAGCTTAAGCTCTGGTGAGAAGTGACCAACGTGGAAGTGCAGAGGATAGAAAAACAAAACACTGGTCACGAAAGTACGAAAAGAAGATACAAATCAAATACTATTTTAATCGAGCGTTTATTAGCTTCATGTTCTGTTTGTAGAGACACAAACACATCAGTTCACTTCAGAAAGACTTTATTAACTCCCCCGGAGCCGTTTGGAGTACTTTTCATGATGGATTTATGCACTTAATTTTGCTTCAAAATCTCAATGACTACATGCCATTGATTTTTTTTTTTTTTTTTACAAAAATGCATTGAATCACTTCAGACGGCCTTTATTAAAGGAATAGTTCACTTCCAGAACAAAAATTTACAGTTAATTCGCACCCCCTTGTCATCCAAGATGTTAATCTCTTTCTTTCTTTAGTCGTAAAGAAATTATGTATTTTGAGAAAAACATTTCAGGATTTCTCTCCATATAATGGACTTCTATGGTGCCCCCGAGTTTGAACATCCAAAATGCAGTTTAAATGCAGCTTCAAATGTCTCTAAATGACCCCAGCCAAGGAAGAAGTGTCTTATCTAGCAAAACAATCTGTTATTTTCCAAAAAAAAATACAATTTATATACTTTTTAACCTCAAACGCTCGTCTTGTGTAGCTCTGCGTGAACTGTGCGTTCTGGTTCATGACACTTAGGGTATGTCGAAAAATTTTACTTTTTTTAAAAAAAAAATAAAATAACCGATCGTTTCACTAGATAAGACCATTTTTCTTCGGCTAGGATTGTTTAGAGACCTTTGAAGATGCATTTAAACTACATTTTGGAAGTTCAAACTCGGGGGCACCATAGAACTCCATTATATGGAGAGAAATCCTGAAATGTTTTCCTCAAAAAACATAATTTCTTTACGACTGAAGAAAGAAAGAAACAGACATCTTAGATGACGAGAGAGTGAGTACATTATCTGTGCATTTTTGTTTTAGAAGTGAACATTATAAAGCTTGGAAGAGTCAGGACATTTTTAAATATAACTCAGATTGTATTTGTCTGAAAGAAGAAAGTCATATACACCTAGGATGGCCTGAGGGTGAGTAAATCATAGGGTAATTTTCATTTTTGGATGAACTATCCCTTTAAGGCTTATTTGAATAAGCCTTAAACTGTAATTGGTTGCCTTACTTGTCCATCCGACAAGCTCTCCCTGTCTGAATGGGCAGTTCTTGATATGAATAATCTGCACTGTGGACTAATCCTTGCTGTTTAATTAAAGACCTACATGAGTCTAAAAGGGCCCTGATTTTTCAGATACGCATAGATAATGTTGTACACTTTGGTCTGTTACTCAGTCATACAATAAGCTCATTTCACAGGCTTTGATGGATGACTGTACTGGAAAAACGCTGACATACCCTGGCTGATTTACGGAGGTCTTTAGCTAGCCTGCTTAATAAGTAGTGTGCAAGGACACACAGTATGAGGAAAGGCTAGAACAATCCTTTCAAATACATTCATGTGTTATTACTGAGAATGTCCAATGCCCATCACACAACCTGATACATTGACCTCCCAGATGTAGAATGCACATTGAACACTAAAAAGCCAAATGTCTCTGCACGAATCTAATGAATATTCATGTGCTGCCCATCATGCTCCACCCCCAGGGGCGGGGTACGGCAGGGGAGTATTAATGAAGGTTGCTGAACGGGCTTAGAAAATATTAACGGCTCTTCTGATCATTAAGTGAATTTTGGAAATGTGCCACAGTTGCAGTGAGAGAGTGTGGTGAGGGACAAAGAGGCAATTAGGAGAGTGTCAGCGTGTGTCATGATCTTAATAAGACCTTCTCTTCCACATACCTGAGGCAAGCTGTCACTCAGCGGGTGTCCTGTCTCATTTGTCTAATTGAGATCTCATTTTAAACTTAAAAACATACTCACTGCTATGTTTCAAGGCAATTCTTTGGGAACTTTCTCACCCTTGAGTTACAACACAGTGTAGTTTAGTAACTAGTCTGGAGTAGCAGGTCATTAAATAAAAGCAGTAAGGTCTGTTCTACATTGCAGGGTTATATAGTTAAAGGGATAGTTCAACCAAAAATGAAAAATCTGTCATTATTTACTCACCCTCATGTCGTTCCAAACCCGTAAGACCTTCGTTCATCTTCAGAACACAAATTAAGATATTTTTGATGAAATACGAGAGCTTTCTGAACCTGCACAGACAGGAACGCAACTACCACGTTCAAGACCTAGAAAGGTGGTAAGGACATCGATAAAATGTGACATCAGTGGTTCAACCGTAATGTTTCATGAAATGATATTAGTAACTTTTCTAAAGATGTTGTATGAGGTTACTAAAGTGAAACTCTGACCGTGAACTTAGGATGAGCCCTACATGAGCTCCCAAGTGAGCTATTCCTACAGGCAGCCTGAAGGGAAACTGTGAAGAAGACACATTGCCGCAGTAGCTTGTTTTACAAGGCTGCATAAGGAATTGAAGATTCACACCTGTAAAAGAGATGAATAATGAATCGCATTGCATTTAAACCTCACATTTCACACCAAACCCTCAGTTACCTCTAGAACAGAAGAACTGCAACATCGATCTTCTTTTCGTTGCCTTTTCACAGTGTTTGCAAAGATAGCAGCTTTTGGAGGCAAGAAACAAACATTTTAAAGAAGGGAAGGGTTTCTGGCAGATGAAATATTGATATGTCACAAATAAATGTGCACTTATAAACAAAATAACAACATTAACAATCCAAATTAGATACATGGCTCTTTAGGATACTTAATTTAGATTAGGCAATCACAACATTGCGTATATACAGTGGCATGTGAAAGTTTGGAAACTCCTTGCAGAATCTGTGAAAATGTAAATAAATTGAACAAAATAAGAGAGATCATACAAAATGCATGTTATTTTTTATTTAGTACTGTCCTGAGTAAGATATTTTACATAAAAGATGTTTACACATAGTCCACAAGACCAAAAAATAGCTGAAATGAATCAAATAACCCCCTTAAAAAGTTTGGAAACACTTGGTTTTTAATACTGTGTGTGGTTACCTGGATGATCTACAATTGTTTTTTTTATTTTGTGATGGTTGTTCATGAGTCCCTTGTTTGTTCTAATAGTTAAACTGAGCACTGTTCTTCAGAAAAATCCTCCAGGTCCCGCAGATTCCTCAGTTTTTCAGCATCTTTTGCATATTTGAACCCTTTCCAGCTGTTACTGTATAATTTTGAGATCCATATTTTCACACTGAGGACAACTGAGGGACTCAAACACAACTATTAAAAAAGGTTTAAATATTCAATGATGCTCCAGAAGGAAACACGATGCATTAAGAGCCAAGGGGGTGAAAACTTTTTGAATTTGAAGATCAAGGTAAATTGCACTTAATTTGTCTTCCAGGAAATAGCGCAGTACTAAATGGAAAAAAATTATATTTCAACAAAATAAGAAAAATTTGGACATCTTCATCCTGTTCAAAAGTTTTCACCCCCTGGCTCTTAATGCATTGTGTTTCCTTCTGGAGCATCAGTGAATGTTTGAACCTTTTTTAAAAGTTGTGCTCGAGTCCCTCAGCGTAAAAAGATCAATTTCAAAATCATACAGTCACTGAAAGGGTTTAAATATGCAAAAGATGCTGGAAAACTGAAGAATCTGCAGGACCTGGAAGATTGAAGAACACTGCTCAGTTTAACTGTTTAGAACAAACAAGGGACTCATAAAAAACCATCACAAAACAAAACAACAACAACAAAAAAAAAAAAAACATCATAGATCATCCAGGTAACCACACACAGTATTAAGAACCAAGGGTTCCCAAACTTTTAAAGGGCGTTATTTTAATAATTTCAGCTATTTTCATCTTGTGGGCTATATATAAACATCTTTTATGTAAAATATGTTACTCAGGACAGTACTAAATAAAAAATAACATGCATTTTGTATGATCTCTCTTATCTTGTTAAAATTATTCACATTTATTAATCATTATCTACTGATTAACAGATCATTATGTCATGTAAATGAAAATGCTTAAAAACATCATTAAACTTTCAATTCATATGATCACAGACTTCTTGAAACTGTACAAATGATTCAGATGTTATATAATGATTAAAAGCTTTTGTTGATGTACAGCATTTGCTGCTATTGTGGTGTGATATGGGTAGGGTTAAGGGTTGGTTAAGGGGACAGAAGTGTACATGCATCAATTTGATTAGGGAACACTGTTTGATAAATAAACAGTTATTTTTTTGAAAAACAGATTTTTTTTTTTATCAGTTGACTCAAGAAAAATCCTGTTTAATGATATACAGCAGTATACTAATATAAGTGTGAGGCAAATTACAATGTGTGTTATGTCTTTAGCAAGCATTTAGCTAAACTTAACTAACCACCCTTTACAAAAACATTGTTACAGCAGCTGAAAGTCCAATGCCCATTAAGGTACTAATGATTAGTAAATGTTTATAAACATTTACAAATGATGAATAGTCTAAACTATAGATTGGGTACCGCAAAGCATGAATACATGATTAATAAATAATTTGTAAAGATGTGTAAATAGGGTCATTTCAGGTCATTTGGGACATTTCTTGCCATTGAGACGACTGCTCATAAAGGTACTAATGATTAGTAAATGTTTACAAACATTTACAAATGAGGAGTAGTTTACACTTTGACTACTTCAAAAACATAAATAAATGATTAATAAATTATTAATTAAGATGCAGAAACAGTAGAAGTTTATGCAACAGAGAGCAAATATATGACCTTATGAGACTAATGAATAATATGTTAAAATGAATAATGAGTGAAGTGCTTAACATGACTAATAAAGCTCATTTTTTCATTTGTAAATATAGAAAAGATCATTAGGTAATCTATGAACTGAAGTTGAATGACATTTGTTAACATTTAAACATACATAACAAATAAGCTTTTAATCATTAATCATAAGCTTTTAATCATGCACGACCATATTGAAAGTTTAATAACATTAAGCGTTAACTAATGCTCTATTAAGCATTATATAATGTTTGTTGATTTATTATTGAAGCTTTTAATCATTGTAAACAATCTGTCAAAATCATTCAAAGATTTTCAAGTGCATGATCGTATGAATTAAAAGTTTAATGACATAAGTACATTAGTAAACATTAACAAGCACATTATTTCTTATTTCTAGATGTGAATATTATATTATTGTTATATATTATAATTATTATATATTATATTAACTTTGTTATATATTTGTTAATGGTTTATTAATTAAAGTTATTATAAAGTGTTACCTTGTTGGGAAATAATAAAAAGTGTTTAATATACAGTAAGCCAGTTATTATTGCAAAATAAACCCCTTCAGGACAATAAAAGACACCTGCGCTTCACATCAGGGTCCTGATCTGTCTTTTGGGGTTTATTTTGCAATAACGGTCAGCCGACTGAACTTAAAAGTTTAGTGGCTGTTTATGACAAACTACGTGACCCTCTCCAATCCACATATCACGACTGGTCTCTGAGGGAAAATTAATAGTGGTGCAAAGTCAAAACAAACTTCATCACCACAAACAGAGAATGGAGGAAAAAGACAGAGGTAAGATCTCTAGTGGGCTGTGCTAACCCCTGAAAAGAGACCACGTTAGCAAGTAAAGGAAGCTCATTATCTCCTTGTCTGGATGACGGAAGTTGATTTTGAAAAGTGCAAAGAAGGCGGCCTGTAATTTGCCAGTGGCAGGGGCCGGAGGGAAGCTCCGTACGGCAGCATCAGCACAACCTCCCTGCTTCGTGCCTTAAAGGAAATTCATTAATAACCTCTTTCCTGCCTCCTGAAGAGGGACCACAGATGCTAAACGCACCACCCAACGACCAGAAAGAGCAACTCAGGGCCAGATATCATCCATCTTCCATCTTCGGTTCTAAAGGCCTTGCCAACTCCTGCTTAGAATAAAACTTATAGAGTTTTCTCCTGAGTAAATACATAACTTGAGTCATGAGAGAAATGTGGGTTCAGCAAAAATCAGACAATAAAAATTGGGTTGTTTTGAATAGCTGCACTCTAAAAAATGCTGGGTTGTTTCAACCTACACTTAAAATACATATGGACAAAATATGGATGAACACAACTGTTGGGTTAAAAATATCATTTTTAAAATTTAACCCAGCGGCTGGGTTTGTCAATATTTTACCCAAGGTAACCAAAAAATAAAAACAAAATGCCAAACCAATGTCATATTCTACAAATATCATTCTGATACCACCAAGAATGAAATATGTTGGGTGTTGTCTGTCAAACCTTGATAAGCCTGGTAAACAACAAGTGTCATAACTCTTACGCATTGTGTAACACCAGTTAAAAGGCATTAAAAATTACAAAACGCCATCAGGCCTTTGGGTGACCAAGCACTCCTTGAGCTGACAGATGCTTCCAACCACCTCTAGTTGTGTATATCATTCCCATGGGAAATGTCTCCAGCTGTTCCCTGAGGTGACTGTATCCACTCAGCTGTCATATGCAATAGCCATCCTGCAGATCCAATTGTGAGGGAGCAATTACAAAGCCATTCTGGAGGCTTGGGTAAAAAGAGAGAAAAAAGTCTCTGAGGTGTATTAGGGCAAGTCAGGGTTGAGAGAAATAGCTCACCCAAAAACAACAAATCATCATTTACTCACTCTTGTTCCAAACCCATATGACTTATTTTGCAGCTACACATCAGAAAACAATGGGAACTGTCGAGTACCAAAAAATATTAATATGATCAGATTATATTAAACACGGTGCATCAAAATGCAATTGATATCAATCCTTAAAAACGGAATTTACTGTATCCGCCTTATTTTTGCCGTAAGAGTGTAAATGTTTAATGTCCATTTGTACATTTTATAGATCTGGCTTCCGTCTCATCCGCGCTAACTATTTTTATCTGTAGAAAACAGCTAGTTTTACTGCTTGATATTGCAAATTGGTGTGTCTTACCATGCTACTTTAATGTATTGTCTTAATTATGAACACGCTGGTTTGTAGTGCAAATAGTTTTACCGTTTACTACACGTTTTTATTCTTCTCGCTATTTCCATAAGCTTACTTCCACGTTTAAGAATAAAGTAGATAACGTGGAATGTAACAGAATTTGCCAAATTTTGGATGGATACATCAAAAGTATGTCAGTACACTTAAATTAAAACGCGACATGGACTAGTGTCTGTGAATATTAAGCAGCAAAAATACCTTATAAATATGAATCCTGCAGGTTCTGCTTGTATCTGTGTGAATAAAAGAGGCAGACTCGTGGTTTTGTTTACTCTGCAGCACCAACTTATGAGTACATGAACATAAACAAACTCTAGAACTGTTCCGAGAGTCATTCATGAGCATTTTAATAAAACTACCATCATACTAAAGGTGCGTTCACGCCATATCGGAATTCCCGTAATTACGAGATTCCAACTTGTAAAAAGCGTTCACGTCCTCGTAGAACTCGTAATTACAACTTGTGAACTGGGAGTCTTCTGAGGTCTATGACTTGTACCACATGACCGCTGTACCACCTGACCAACGTAGGCTGTTTAGGCATTGGTAGTGTTGCCATAAAAAAAAAGCATAATTCCGAGTCTGAGGACATGAACAGCTCCGAGTAGAACGTCACATGTTGTCATCTCGAAATTACGGTAATTACCATATGGCGTGAACGCAGCATAACAGAAACCTAAAGGTCTTCACAGCAATCCGTCAAAATAAAAGTTCGGTTTAACTTGCAGAAAACGTGACAGAAATAATATTTAATGCAATTATACTACTACTACTACTACTAATTGATAAATAAAGTAATAATAAAATTATTTAAACATTGTTTTTAAAGGAATACTTACTAGAATTTATTTGAACAACATGAACTATTTTAACAATGTAAAAAATATTATTTAAACAATTTTTAAAGGAATATTTACCTTTATTTATTTAAAGCACTGATGTCTCATTAACCATTTTAACAATGTCCTTACTGTTCTGGGCCTTAAACGTGTCAGTTGCGTTGCTGTCTACACAGGATCAGAAAGCTCTTGGATTTTATAAAAAAATATCTTAGTTTGTGTTCCAAAGATGAATAAAGGTCTGACAGGCTTGGAATGTCATGAAGGCGAGTAATTAATGACAGAATTTTTCATTTTTGGGTGAACTATCCCTTTAAACACTATAATAGTTTCTGAATAATACTAAATAACACTGTTTTCCTCACACATAGGTTACAAAACACTTGGAATATTTGAATTGTACTTTAAGCATTCAGTTAGAAAATCAAACGAGAATGAACACAAGAAATATTTTCTTATTATTTATTTCGTTTTATGACACAAAGAGTTGTTCTTTGTCAAGAAACCAACACAGAACGAGTGAACAATTTAACAAACTCCTCCAAAATGTCAGCGAACCACTTGAAACAGGTGTTTTTTCTTGAAGGGCTGGCAATGTAGTGAGGCTACAGTGAGAGCAAACTGAACCTTTGCGTGACTATAACAAACACCAATTACAGTACAATGAGCCAGAAACAGTCATGGCAGTGACAGTGATAAAAGTCATGCTGAGTATCAAAAAAGTCCACCCAATGCTTATATGTGTGCTATGACAAACTCTGAAGGACGGCATTCCTGCTGGTGATCTGCCCTGAAGTTAAGGAAAGGCTCTGGAATGCAGCTGTGAATGGATTCTATTACAGCCAGGAACTTGACAGACCTGAAACCTGGGATCCAAGTACTGGCACATTCCAATCTAAAAACAAACAAATATAGTACAGAACAAAAGTACAGCATAATCTCTTCAATTTGTTAAAAACCAAAAAGGATTTTATTTATTAAACCTCATTTCTTAATATAACTCCAAATAACTTTACATATACCGCACGTGTATAAAATTCACCGTATGTATTGCCGTTTACATATGTGTTCTCCAGTGTTAAGGCACGTAACATATATTCCACATCGTATAAAACTGTCTTGTGTATACTAAAGCACTTCAGCACATACAAACGTTGCCACTATGAAAATAAAATTATTTCGGATGCTATAAACATTACAATACGAGACGAAAATACTGCTCAAATGCTGAACCTGAGCTGTGCAGAAGAAAAACCGAAGGGACAAAGTACTTGTGTGCTTCATATTAGCTTCTTCAGGGTTTTACTCTAGTATCCAGTCAGTCATTTTTTTTCCCGCTCACACCCAGCTTAACACTGCATCGCCCTCTATACACACCCAAACGTTTTCTCAAAAACCATGAGTTTTTGTGTTTATGAATGACAAGTACAATCAAGATGATTTCTAATGTAACACCCCTGTTTTTTTTTGTCTGAGCACATTCTGTTCACACCATTCGTTGTGTAATGAGCACAATAGATCTCATAATCCTCCTGGTAGGCTGTTCATAAATCAGCGGTTTTGATAGCGACTGCCCAAATGAGCTACCGAACGAACAGACTGGTGAGGCCTTGAGGTTATGCGAGCACAGCATGACAAATCATCTCATAAAAACTATTTTAGCATCTCTCTAGGGGACTCTATAATACGCCACACCCCTGACATTTGCAGAATCATGGAATATTCGCTTGCGGAACAAACTGATAACCACCCATGTGCTTGTCTGAACCGTTCATTACACATATTACCGCTTCAAAACAACGAGAAGTCACAAAGCCACAGACTAGTGTGTTTATTCCCTTATCGAATGATTAAAATGGAATGTTTACGTGAACGTACGCAGGCGTTCCTGAGGGCAAGTGAGACACAAATGCATACAAAAGATTCCTGTCATGAAAAAAATAGGACCAGTTTTGGAATAGCTTGAGCGGTGAGGGCAAAAAGACACTTAAAGAGATAGTTCAGCCAAAATATCAAACCCTCACGTTGTTTTAAAGCAGTATGACTTGCTTGCTTCTGTGGAATACCAAAAAAAATATTTTTGTCCATGCAATGAAAGTCAATAAGGTTGTATTGGACCTCACTGACTTTCATTGCATTGTATAAAGTCAAACGTTTTTAGGTCTTACTTCGGCTGAAATATCCCTTTAATAAAGAACAGCAGCCCTGAGCCAATTAAATTGCTAACTGATAAAGCAATCAGCCCGAGCAAGAGGTTACAGTACAAACGTCCAGCCATCATGTGCTTCTTGCATCTTTGGTCAAGGATTGTGTATAAAGTGAACAGCAGAAAAATACAATCAGCAAATAACAAAAGATGCATATGTATCAACAGATCAGGCTGTAAAAACACAGAGTAAAGTGGCACATCAGCACGACTTTCTGAGTTGATTCTTAAGGCCACCTCCCAGGATCCTCTCTGTCCATTAACACTAAGTAGCTTGATGCATCACCTTCTATTTCCTAAAGCACTCTTGCACCGAATGAGTATAACTATATATATATAAAAAAGGCAAAAGTGAAATCCTATCCTGCAGGAATGTGTGTAGAAACAAAAGCAGCAGCAAAAAAGGAAGAAAACGAGAAAAACAAATACTTGAGCTGGAACCTGCCACAAGAACCCTCTGTATATGCAAGAAAAGCGAGAAAGCTCCACTGTGATAATATTTAACTCTAGTAAATCAGTAATGACGTTTGTGTGAGATGGTAGATGTCCAAGAGCTTCAAGAATGGAGTAAAAGTCATGCATAGTCCTCTGAACAGCAACAACTTTAAATCAACAAGTGAGCACTTCTTGATCAGCACTAATTAAAGTCGTCAGGGGATCTAGCAACAAACACAACACTTAGAGGAATATTTAAGGAATTGCAAACACTTTACAAATAGGGTACATAAATCATGCACTAATGGTGAATGAACTCACGGACTAATCAAGAACTAATTAAGCGCTAACATGAGATATGACTGGAATCAGAGGGAGTCATGTGAATAATGGCCACTTTAACTACAGCTGAGGTCAAAAGTTTGCACCCCCCTTTTTCAAAATCATTAAAAATATTATTTATATAAAAAAGCATATTATTGTTTATTTAGTAGTGACCTGAATAAGATATTTCACATAAAAGATAGGTAGTTCATATGAGAAATTAGTTACATTTATAAAAATGACCATGTTCAAAAGTTTACATACAGTTGATTAACACTGTTGTTACCTGAATAATCCACAGCTGTATTTTTTTGTTTAGTGATAATTGTTTGAGTCCCTTATTTGTCCTGAACAGTTAAGCTGTATTTGAACCCTTTCCAACAATGACTGTATTATTTTGAGATCCATCTTTTCACACTAAAGGACTCATATGCAACTATTACAGAAGGATCAAATGTTCACTGATGCTTCATAAGGAAAAACAATGCATTAAGGGGGGTGAAAACTTTTGGAATTTGAAGATCAGGGTAAAATGTAACTTATTTGGTCTTCTGTAGCCTCTGAAGGGCAGTACTAAATGTCTAAATATTATTTTTTTCAAAATAAAAAAAAAAAAAATGCTTAAAAGTTTTCACCCCCAATCTTAATGCCTTGTTTTTCCTTCCGGAGCATCAGTGAGCATTTGAATCCGGCTGTAATAATTGCATATGAGTCTCTCACTTTTCCTCAGTGTGAAAAGATGGATCTCAAAATCATACTTATTGTTGGAAAGGGTTCAATTACACAAAAATGCTGGAAAACCAAAGAATTTGTGGGACCTGAAGTGCAGTGGGCAGTTCAACTGTTCAAGACAAACAAGGGACTCATGAGCAACTATCACTAAACCAAAAAAACACAGCTGTGGATCATTCTGGTAACAACACAGTATTAAGAATCGAGGGGATGTACACTTCTGATTTTTAAAAATTCAACTATTATTTTCTCTTGTGGACACTTTTATGTGAAATATCTTATTCAGGTCAGTACTAAATAAACAATAACATGCATTTTGTATAATCCCTCTTATTTTGGTAAAATATTTAACATTACATGATTCTAAAAGGGGGATGCAAACTTTTGACCTCAACTATACATGTCTGAACAAGTTTAATGCATTAAATTGGCTGTATGACAAAGAATTTAAAGCAGCCAAAAAGCCAAATTAGATTTTAAATGGGATTATTCATTTAAAATGACAAACTGTGATTATCTAATAATGTTCTTAACAAAACAGCAGATGTGACTGTGAAAAGTTATTCAGGCATTAAAATAAATTAAAATTGTGCTTTGGTATTTAAAGTCAGAGTAGGTTTTGCCACTTCACTTTCCTTGTAATAGGAATCACTTGAGTGTTAACTGTTAAAACATTAATTAACATACTACAACAAATATGTACAAACGTGATGGTACTAATGACTCCTGTCGCACATTATTAGTTCTTGATTAGTTGTGCCTTCATTCAAAACTATTAATCAGTATTAGTTCAGGATTTCTCATGTACACTTTTTGTAAGTGTTACTGAAATTTCTGTAGCTACTGACATTGACGTGTACCATGATTTTTACCACTGGGATGGGGAAATACAAGTGTAGTTCTATCAGCAGTGTCTAATGGTAGGAGAGGAAGGCTCTTTAAAGTGCGCCAGAACATCCAGGTTCAAATAAACAGATAACGGAATGTCTCTGGACTGCCTCTGCCTCAAGAAACAAACCTCCTCCACTTTTGAGATGGTTTTAAAAAAAATAATAAACTAAAAAGTCAGTCATAGTAAGACCATCCAGTTTGCATATGCTGGCCACTCTCTCTCTCAAAAAAAAAAAAAAACAACAAAAATTTATTCTAAACTTTATACATCTAAAATATATATATATATATATATATATATATATATATATATATGCTGTACCAACTTATATCTTTATAAAATAAACATGAATATATAATATTTCTTAAAGCTAACGTGCAAATTTGAATCAGCGTAACAGGTAGAAAGCATCATAGAAATGTTGTTTTGTGTGAATGTTCTTGTAGGCAGCTAGTTGACTGGGTGTGACCCACATCCCCGGCCTGTTTCAGTAGGGACTTTTGGTTTGAATGGTCCTGGTCGTCCAGATTTTGTCGCAAACAACAACTTCTGGGTGGCGACGTAAGCTGCATAGTCTCGTTTTGAGGAAGCAGCGGAGTGGAGGTGAGCAACCCGACCTGAGAGAGGTCTTTTGGGCTCAGTGGGGCCTCCAAGCCCGTGCTCTCCAAAATAGTCCTGGAGACAGGAGTGTCTTTGGTGTATGGCAGAGTGCCTGTGATGGGACTCGAAGGTTCCTTCACAAAGTGTAAGTTTTCAGACAGGGCGCTGTCTGCACCCTGTGTGCAGGATTGAACTTTTTCCTGCATTCTGAAGTTGAGTGTGATATGGTTGTCAGAGTTTTTTGAGCTTAAAGGTGTGTCCCGCATCTCCATGCTTTTTGACAGGATGGGGCTGGATATAGCTTTCTCCTTCTGTTTGGTGCTATTCATGTGGGTTTGTTTTACCCTGGGCCTGTAGTCTTTCTGGAAAGGCCTGCAGAGAGGGAAAAACGGGGCGCGGGGGGGAAACAGTGAGCCGAGGGAGCCCAGCTTCATCTGGCTCTGACTCAAGAAGATCCTGCGCATGTCCATTGGCAGTGTGTCCAGTTGTCTTCCCACGTGGACAGGGTTTGGGAATAGAGTTCCCTGACAAGCTCTATAAAAGTATCTGAGACATGAAAACAACAAAGAGTCAGCAAAAAATAAAACTCCCATGAGCACTGCAGTTACATGGCCACTGGCATCAGACTCCAGCTTGAACAATTTAACACAACAAAAAGATTTTTGCGATTATTGTTTGTATATAGGCATCTTAGAAAGGAAAAAACACATTGTTTAAATGACTAGAAATATATTAATATAAATATTTTAATAATATTTTACAATAAGTATGAGGAGTAGGTTTATATATTTAATATTAAATATAATATTCAACTTTTTGTTTTTTGTTTAGTAGACACACACGTTAAATGTTATAAAATGTTATAAAAGTGTTATATTTAATATTAATGAACGTATTCAACATTTTAAAATGCAGTTTTTATTTTATTTTTTTCTTGTCAGACAAACCGACATTTTATTTAAAAAAATATTAATTATTTCTCTTAAAATATTAGTAAATGTATATTTTAATTTTGTATTTATCATTTAATTAATTATTAGCTCATTAATTGTTAACTCATGAACTCCCTGCAGTGCCCTCAAAAACACCATTTTGGGAAACTCTTTTTTAAAATATTAATAGAATTCCATATTATATGAAATATAAATGTTATATTTAATAGTAATGAACCTACTCAATACATATTTTAAAATGCAGTTTTTAATTGTCAATATTTTTAAAAATGTTAAATAATATAATATAATATAATATAATAAATTTGGTCTAACTTATCTCTAAAAAATAAAGAGAAAATGAAATAATAAGAAATAGTTTTCTGCAATTTTTAAACTGTGGTTATGTTAACAATCTAATAATTTATAATACTATTAAATTACATAATATTAACATAATAATATCATTAAAATTACTTAACTGCACAAAATTCTAAATCAGTTTTGGACTCCAAAACTAAACTGCAAGACATTACTTCACCAAATACAACTGATGAAAATCCCTAATTTGAATGACAATTTGTAATTCAGGCATGCAAAATAAATGTTTGGCTCAGTTCATTTTATTTAGATTACATACTTCCAACAAGGTTTAATAACGCTTATATATATATATATATATACCTGGGAAGAAGAGCGGCAATAGGCGTGACAACACAAAGCAGGTAGAACATAGGATCTCCCAGCAGCCTCTGCATGGTCCAATAAGTGTTGGAAGGAGAGAAACAGGTTGGGCAGGAGGCATTGTAGCACAGCGCCACAGTGAAGAAGAGAGCTATACTGAAGCCAATCGACACCCAGTTCATCCACGTCTGTAAAACAATTAGAGACAATCAAAGCAGAGTTAACAGAGTTGCTAAATTGCCTCAAGTAGACATTTTACAATGACTCAAAATAAGAATCTCAAAGCGCGTCATACATTATTCACATTTCATACTTGAACACTGTATCAAACGTGTTTCTAGTCATTACATTAACTCAGTCTCAAAGTTTTTTTTTTATACTGTACGTCGCAATGACAAAAAGCCATTGGCGTAACAAAAGTAAAGCTGGTTTTTAATGCTTGTTTAACTATGTCAGCCACTTCATGAAACTAAAATTTGCACGAAGTTATGCATGAAATTTGACTTTCACTTCGAATGCTCACAGTGCGCCGACTTTCCGACATGTACTTTGGCCTCAACCCCGCCCTCACCTCAAATGACCTAAACGGCATTTCACTCACTCTCTCCAGTACATGTGTTCATTTTCCCGGGCAGCATGTGGAACGATGAAGCTGCCAGCCCAACTATTGGAAATGTTTACTCTCTACTTGAGCCATTTACTGTGAATAACAGCCTCTTTCACACCAGAAGCCACCATCATGTCCGGAAAGACAGTGAAGCTGCAGAGGACATTTTTCACGCACCGAAACTTGTCAGCTGAAAATTTACAGCGCCGGTGTAATGGAAAAAGCTCTAATCCAATTCACGCTCATAAATCTAAAACGGAGGAGGAGAATCAGGTACGGGCTGCACGCATACATAAACGCGGTTCGCAAGACGCCACAGGACACGCGTCTGCAAAATCAACTATGAGCTTTGGCCACCCTGTGCGTGACGGCTATGTATACGCCACCGTGGTGAGCGAGAGAGAGACGAGCACAGTGGGCTGGACTGAGGCTGCCTGCATGGGCTGTCAGGCTGATGTATGACTCCTGATGGCGCAGTATCTCCCGGTTCAAACCAATCACGGAGGCTCCCTGTGTAAATGTCTCTGGCCGTGTCAGCATCATCCTGGTCTTCCTCGCCACAGTGTTCGGCCTCATTTTGTACTTGGAGAAAGAATGGAAAGGCTTGCTTTCTCTATCGCTGCATACACGTGTGTGAGCTTGGTTTTTGATTTCAGCAAAGCTAAAGCACTTCATCATTTCCAAATCCTAAACTCTGTCATATGAATCGTACACAAGATGTATATATACTCACATATACTGAGACACCCTAACAGATTGTTTTAGGGGACGTTTAAGCAACAGTGACATATGAAGAAAGTGGGTTGGCTACAAAGGTGTTAAAGAAAATGATAAAATACCATAGCAGTACAAAGTCAGTAGCAGGGTTGCTTCAGGGCTGCTAAAAATCTATTTTTAAGATATTTTTAAGACAGTTTAAGATATTTTAAAGAACTAAACCAATAAAATTAAAGAGCCGGCTCCTGCGTCAGCAACATGAAATACGCGTCACGGTACTCTTGTGAATGTGAAAATGGTTGAATAAAATTGTTATTTTTGTTTTCGTGGCACACAAAAAGTATTCTTGTAGCTTCATAAAATTACAGTTGAACCACTGATGTCACATGGACTATTTTAATGATGTCCTTACTACCTTTCTGGGCCTTGAACGTGTCAGTTGCGTTGCTGTCTATTCAGAGTCAGAAAGCTCATGGATTTCATCAAAAATATCTTCACTTGTGTTCCGAAGATGAACAAAAGTCTTACGGATTTGGAACAACATGAGGATGAGTAATGACAAAATGTTCATTTTTGTGTGAACTATACCCTTTAATACTTTAAGTCAGTAAAAAATAAATAAATAAATAAAATATAATAATAATACTTGAGAAATGCATGTGACGTGCTCACCAAGTTTCGTGAAGTTTTAAGTTTTCCTTTAGGCTTTTTAGAATATCATGTAAATTTGGACAAGCCCCTTTTCTAAACCACCCCATTATAGCTTCCCAAAGGGCACTTTTTTTTTTTTAAATTACTATTGACCTAGAGAGTTCAGAGAATTTTACTGCAGTGTTTGAGCGAAAAAACCTACGACTAGTTTGCAAAAGTTGTTTTTTTACATTATCTCAATCATTTAACAAACGATTTGTTTGACAGCAGTGGTTCTAGAAGCAAAGTTGTCCGGAATGAGGAGTTTTATCATATGATGTGAATATCGCATATATGTTCATGCCCTTGAAAAATGTGATATCACCCCCCAGGGGCCAATTTCTTTCCAAATTTCTCACAGAACTTTGGAGTCGTGAGTCAAACAGGCCCACTGAGTTTTGTTCCGATCGGCCTCCATTAACCTTGTCCAACAGGTGCTGAAAATTCATCGGCTAGTGGCGGCCATGTTTTTTAAGATATGCAAGTGTCTTTATAGACACTTGTGGCACTTTGAACCAAGACAGTGTTTTTATGTTGATAGGACAAATGGTTGCGTAGATATAGCCATTTTTATGTTTTTTCCTCTCTTACAGCAGCATGATTTTTGTCCTGTGACCTCAGATTGAGCTCTTACATAAGTGTTCTGAGTTTGGCGAAGGTATCTCATTTCGTTCAGGAGTTATAGGCATTTTACTAAAAGTGGCCCTGCCCCTTTCGAACACTTTGGCGTCCCTTTGCGACGATGAGTCGAAAGTTCATCTTTTTTTGATAACTATTGATATTCACTCTCCAGAGAATCTTTCTACACTGGTTTGGTTCTGATCGTGCGAAAAACCTAAGACTAGTTCGCAAAAGTAGGTTTTTCAAAACATCTAAAATACCTGAAAATTTTGCCAAGCTCACGATCAAATCTGCGATTTTATAGTTTTGTTCGCTGTAGCGCCCCCGTCAGGCCGATTGGCGTGAGCCTTGGTGACACTGTTGGCGGTGTGAGTACTACCATACCTCCAAGTTTCAAGTCTCTACATCAGTTTTACATAGAGATTGCTGATCCTTAGCCATTCTAACAATTTCAATAGGGTTTCGGTGCTACAGGCTTGAGACCCTAATAAGCAGGTTTAACCAGAGACCCTCACCAGTCTTAACAAGTGTACAACCACCTTTACACTGCAAAAGCAATACAGAAGAACCACGAAGAGTGAGTTTTAGGAATGAGTTTCACTGAGCCACTACATCAGAACATCCTATTACATTTTGCATATTATAAAACAAAACTCACCCAGGTTTTAGTTTCGATCCCCAAGTGCAGTAAAATGGTGAAGAGTGCCAAGGTGGTGATGGGAGTACCCCACGTAAACAAATCCACATCAGAGTCAACGTAAGCCTGCAAACACATTACATTCACACACCATTGCTAACTTACAGACCCTACTTAAGTATTTTCACTTTCCAAGCACACTACATAAAACCTATAAAAGTACATTCTTAAATGTACAAACGAAAAAATATGCCACTGCAACAGACAAAACACACTACTTGTGAAGACACAATCTATGCAAATCAGTCTTAATATCTTTTTTACTGGAAAACAAGTAAAAACATATTTGCAGTGCACTCAAACTGTAAATACTGTACTACAAAGTTCCATTAATATCAGCTGGCCTCCATCTTAAGGAAGACATATGTGAGCAGCCATGGATTTTGCATGGAAATTTCAGCAAATGCACAAAGTATTCAAATCAAACTTACAAAGTAAGGGATGAAGAAACAGATGAGGCTTTGGTAGAAGGCATCAATCATGTTCATCCAGAACATGTAGGGTTTATATTCCTGTAAAAGAAATTCAAACAATCAGATCCAGGCACAAGCCATTTCACAATTGTAGACGACCATGTTTTATTACAACATCATTAGATGTTAAACTAATGGAGTCATAGAACGCAAATAAATGGTTTGTGAATAAATCAAAATAAAGGAAGACCTCTGCAGAGGCATATGGTTAGCAAAGCAGAGGCAACCGCTGCAGTTTAATTATCCCAGGTTGCAAAATTTCAGCACTCTCAAGATGATTAGTGGTTTTTATAAAATGTTTGCTCTTGCTCGTGCTGTTTTCCCCCTCATGAAACTCAGCACAGAATAAAAGACCCATTTTGAAACGGGTCAGCAAAAAACAATCAAAGCAATAACTACGGCAACCGCTGCACGGGTAATATACTTCATCTGCTTATAGAGAAACCGCTGACGCTGCAAAGCTCGGGCAACTCGTGTGAATACATGTGGCAAATTGCTGTTCATGGGTTTTTATTTACCATTTACATTACACTTTCAATAGGTTGCTTTTTGGTTGAAATTATAATTCAATTTACACAGTTCACGGATGGTGTAATTATGTTCTGTCCAATCAGCATGTACCTCTGAGTTTTGTCCATTCATGTAGAGCTGCGGCAATTCCTGCAGGGTTTCTGCTGACACGTCTTTGTCCAGGGTGCCGGTGATGAGCTGAGGGAACGCGGAGAACATCAGGTTGAAGAAGATCAGGTACCACTGATCAACCATGGCTGACCCAGAGAACCCACAGTAGAACTGATACCAGAAGATGAGGGCAACAAACATCTAGGGTGAGAAAGACAGCACAATAGAGGGGGAAAAAAGGTGAGAGATAGACAAAAAATATATACAATAAGGTCTGCAGCTGTTGCCTCATTATAAGTCATATATCTTCATTACGTCCGAGACGTTTCTAGGACCTCCCCAAGAATAGATCTTCATTAATCAAAGAGTATATAAAGAACAGACACCAACATTTAAGAGCTTCTAGCTATAAACTATTCACATCATGAAACATCAACCTGTTAGACTGGATGCATTATTACACACTATTTAACTGCAGGATTGAGCAGAATGTTTTTTTTGTAATGGCTGTAGTGCAGGGTATTTGTATGTTTACAAGAATGAAATTTAAAGCATTAAAACTTTGTAGTGCGAATAAAAAAAAATAAAAAAAAGTACATAAAATAAGCTCAATTCATTAAACCAAATGTACAAATTCATATTTAATAATTAAAAGTATTAAAAATACTTGTTAAACAATATTTCATCACATCATAATGGTCATTTGAACTTTATATCATCCACTAATCACAACTCATAGAGGAAACATGATCCTATAGAAACGGGGTGCCCTCCGATGTAGAGTATTAATGAAACAAGTCACACGTGAGAGTTTAAAGTCCCCAAGAAATCAAAATTGAATTTTCTAAGCTTTAATATGAATATGTTAGCCTTAAGGTTATCTGTAAGCTCCAAAATAATGACAAAATTTGCATTTAAAAGATATAATCATTTAAAACGTACAGTCTCTAACTTCCACCAATATGGATCAAGGATTTTGATGACATCACCCTGCACTTCAGCTTCTCATCAAAATTTTGTCCAATCAAATGCTCTCTAGAATCCAAAGTGTCCCGCCCCCTACACTATAAATAGACACTGAAGCTGTGGCTGAAATTGGTCACTTGTTCACAGAATTTGTACGGTGAATGGGACATAGTACACTATATAGGGAATAGGTGACGATTCAGACAGTGTAAATATGCATTCTGTTGTGGCGAATGAAGTCTGGTTTTGCTTTGTGTCACACAAACTGCCACAGTGTGCACACAGCCTGCATCGAGCGGACCATATGCGCGACTTGCCGCAGACCACAAAACGTATTGGACACATTTAAATTCTACACAGAATGCTATTTTATATATCAATAATGCGATATGTATTATTGTATGTGTACTATTCAATTTTTAAATATCGTCAATATCAGTATATTGTGACACCCCCATAAATAACACGATAACGATATTTCGTTTTTTAAATATCATGATTATTGTCAAAAGGCACTTGTACCACATAATCAAATATTGCTAACTCAAAATCAATATTTCATACCTATGTATGCATTTATTAGCCATGGAAAAAGCAGGATAATACACAGCAAGCCTGTCATTATCACTAAATAAACCTCATTCTGTATGATACAACAGTTATCAGAATCTAAGAGTTTATTTCTGCAATAATGACTAGCTACATATGTATAATTCCTGTCATATTGTTTTTTAAAGTCCAAAGTTAACAGTAGTTAAACTTTCACCTATATAATAATGCTAACTATAATCAGGAAATTAGTAAACTTTAGGGTCTCACAGCGTTTTTGTAGAAGAAGTAGAGGATCATGTTGGCGAGACGAGAGTAACACCAATGGCCGTGAACCAAGAGCAGCTTCTGCAGGTATCGAAACCGTGGCAGGGCAAAGTCACTGGCCATTACCGCCTATGAAAACAATGTGAACAGAACAGTAAATGTTAATACAAGTTTAACAACAATTTCTGTGCAGTTTAAATTATTTACACAAAGCAATAGACTGCACTAGTGCATGAATACGCAAAGCTTTAAAAGGGAACACTCGGTATTAACTTGTATGGGTTTATATAACGTAAATAATGTCTCTTACTGAAATAATTAGTAGAAAACCCATTAAATATTTACGTTTTTTTATACATACTTTGGACTATGGATGGTGCCATTATTTTGATTATCTAAAATGGTTGCACTCAGTGAGCTATTGGCGCTACCCGTTGCTATTTTTACCGCAACACAACTCGGAAAATAAAATACAGTTGCGCTACAGTAAAAATAGCAACAGGTAACACCAGCAGCTCACCGAGTGCAACCATTTGACGTCATCGAAATAATGGCAACCCCCATAGTCCAAAACAAGCATAAAACAATGCAGATTTTTAAAATAACATTAATCTTTCATGGGGTTTCTACTACATCATTTACATTATATTAAGCCATACAAGTCTTAATACCCAGGGTTCCCTTTAAAGGTACAACAAATAGGCTTTGTGCAAAAGCATATACAGTGCTGCTTGTAAGTTTGCGAACCCTTTTGAATTTTGTATATTTCTGCATAAATATAATGCAAAAATCAGATTTCCACACAAGTCCTTAAAGTTGACAAAGAGAACCCAGTCAACCAAACAAGACAAAAATATATACTTTGTCATTTAGTTATTGAGAAAAATGATCCAGTGTTAAATATTTGTGAGGTGCAAAAGTACGTGAATCTTTGCTTTCAGTATCTGTTGTGATCCCTTTTTGAAGCAATAACTGCTGGTAACGTTTTTTGTAACTGCTGATCAGTCCTGCACAACAGAATTTTAGCTAATTCTTTAGTACAGAAACACTTGAACCCTGTGATGTTGGTGGGTTTCCTCCTAAGAACTGCATGCTTCAGGTCCTTCCACAACTTTTTAAATTGGTTTAAGGTCCGGACTTTGACTTTTTTCTTGTTTGCTCTTTGTTTTTGTTGAACCATTTTTTGACTTGTGCGCTTGGGGTTGTTGTCTTGCTGCATGCCCCACTTTTTCTTTAGATTTTAGTTCATGGACAGATGTCCTGCCATTCTCCTTTGGAATTTGATTTTGATTTAATTCAGAATTTATTGTTCCATCAATGATGGCAAGTCGTCCTGGCCCAGATGCAGCAAAACAGGCCCAAACCATGATACTGCCACCACCATGTTTCACAGTGTTTTTCTTTCTCCAAACATAATTTTTATTTAAGCCAAAAATTATATTTTGGTCTTATCCATCCAAAAAAAAAAAATTTCTCCAATAGCCTTCTGACTTGTCCACATGATCTTTATCAAACTGCAGACAGGCAGCAGTGTTTTTGGAGAGTTGTGGCTTTGTCCTTGCAACCCTGCCATGCACACTATGGTTGTTCATTGTTCTCCTGATCTACATCTTGCGTTGGAGTGATCTTTGTGGTCTAGAATTTCCTCCATTTGTACACAGTCTGTCTGACAGTGGATTTGTAAAGTCCAAACTCTTTAGAGATGGTTAGAGATGGTAAGCTTTTCCAGCCTGATGAGCAAGAACAACTCTTTTTCTGAGGTCCTCAGAGATCTCCTTTGTTTGTGCCATGATTCACGTTCACAAACATGATCGGACTTTCATAGATCCCTGTTCTTTAAATAAAACAGGGCATAAACTGACACCTAATTGTCATCCTATTGACTGAAAACACTTCTGAAGAGACAGACTCTAATTTCACCTTCAAATGAACTGCTAACCCTAGAGATTCACATACTTTTGCAACTCACAAATATCTGATGAACTTTTTGATCATATTTATGCAGAAAATTCTATGTAGAAAATTCTAAAGGGTTCACAAACTTTCAAGCAGCACTGTATGCTAAATACTCAAAAAGGTAAAAGAGCTTTTAAAAATAAATTGAAATATGCACTCCTTTCATAAACTGTTACATGTTGTTGGTTAAAGTGTTCAACCACATTTATATAAAATGGATTTTGACAACATCTGCCTTGGAGTCCAAGATCTATCAAGTGAGACACGCATACAAACATGGTGGCATGGCATCCATATACATTCACAAGACAAAAGATTAACATCAGCCTGGTGACAAAACACTTGTGAGGAGATTTTTGAATAAAAGAATTATGAAAAGCCTCCTTGACTGTGAAATCTGGTGAAAACGATTCCCCCGTCCATCACTCATCTATTCTTTATCATACGTTTTCGACAGCTGCATGCGTCAGGCAGTTAACATGTCATCTATCAGCATGACAGATACCGCCTTGTCGGCCCTAATGGCGTTTGGGATTTTAATCAGTTACAATTGGCCTGACAGCGGCATCAGCTATGTTCTCCACCCTCGTTGTCATTCAAGAAAGCATAAAAAAAAGCAGGTGAGATCAGTTATTACCCTACTACGCTTGGTACATTATGGTCTACGGAACAATAAACAGATTCTCGTTATGGTTGTTAATACTGAACGCTGACCTCAACGAGATCTCGGGTAAGAAGAGCACTTTGGCACACAGCAGAGAGTGGTGCCTCATTACGTCCAGATCTTGCGCTGAATTAATTAATCTGCATGACGCATGAGACAGAGTGTCAAACAGATGAGCTCATGGTGCTTCCTGTCTCTCTTCTCACCTTAACTGGATGTATATTATGTAGGTCCGCCGCTGAGAACAGAGCTGAGGGGGGTGGGTAAGCGATTCATGGGGAAAGTGAAGATTTTCTGAGAAACCAGAATGTTCCCAGAGACGAACAAGTGGATGGAGGGAGCTTTATAAATGAACCGCTGAAGCGTATCGCACAAACAAAGCAAAACTGCTGCCACTGCATACAGTGCATTTAGGTTAACTATTCTTTAAAAAAAAAAAAAAAAAGGGGATGGGTCAATACATGAGGGGACGATCTTTCAACTGGTTCTGCTTTAGGATGCAGATTTTAAATCAAGTTCATACAGTACAATTACAAAATGAATGAATACTGAATTGCATACTTCACATCACATTCTAGTGGTCCTTGTTTAGCAACTCTCCATGTGTTACTCTCAATATGTAAATAATAGGCATGCTAATAAGTAACTTTAGTGTTACCATTACTTTTATTAAAAAAAGATTACTAAACTCAAAAAAAGTGATAGTAACAATATTTATAATGTTACAAAAGTAACATTCATCTGTTCTTTTGAACAGTCAATTTATCAAAACAGACCATAAAAAGTAGTTAGCAGTTAAAAATAGTTAACTGTCTTTGACACTGATAAGAAATGTTTCTGGAACAAGAATAAATAAAATTTGTAAATATTTTAGAAGAGTAAACATTTATTAATTATAATTGAAAGAATATTTCATCATATTGCCGTTTTACTGTATTTTTGAAGGTTTGATGAGAAAAAAAAAAAAATACAAAAAGAAAGAAGAATAAAAAAAAAAAAAAAAAAAAATCATATTAACCCCAAACTTTTTTGCTCCTATCCTGGATCGCAGTGGTAGACTAGTTATTCAAAAATGGATATAAAGACTACAGAATTGTTCAGATTTGTCAAGCACATGAAATCACATTTTTGTGATGTTATTTAGTACTGTATGCATGTATATGTATATATGCATGCATGCATGTTTTTTTTTTTTATAGTATGCACTACCAGTCAAAAGTTTTTGAACAGTAAGATTATTGTTTATTATATGTAAGATTATATAAGATTATTAATGCAGGCTTTGTTCATCAAGCCTGCATTTATTAATCCAAAGTACAGCAAAAACTGTACAATTTAAAATAACTTTTCTATTTGAATATTTTTTAAAATGTAATTTATTCCTGTGATTTCAAAGCTAAATTTTTAGCATCATTACTCCAGTCACATGATCCATCAGAAGTTTTTCAAATATTCTAATTTGCTGCTCAAAAAACATTTCTTATTATTATTTTGTTGAAAACAGTGGAGTAAATTTTTTTTTCAGGTTTCTTTGATGAACAGAAAGTTTGGTAGAACATCATTTATCTGAAATAGAAACTTTTGTAACATTATAAATGTCTGTCATCACTTTTGATCAATTTAAAGCATCCTTGTTAAATAAAAGTATTAATTTCTATCATTTGTTTCCCCTTGATTTCTGAAGGATCATGTGACACTGAAGACTGGAGTAATGAAGCTGAAAATGTAGCTTTGATCACAGGAATAAATTACATTTTAAAATACATTAAAATAAAAATCAGTTATTTTAAATAGTAAATAAAAATATTTCAGAACATTACTGCTTTTGCTTATTTTTGATCAAATAAATGCAGACTTGGTGGGCAGAAAATAAATTTTTTTAAAAGCATTAAAAATCTTACTGTTCAAAAACTTTTGACTGGTATGTACATACTATACCACACATAGTTGCTATAAAACAATGGCTTCTAAATTCATACTTGTGCTCAAACTGTGTAATTTATGCTGTTAAAAAATAAAATATGTAACTATACTCAATAATATAGTTAACAGCATTTAATTATTTGCATTTGGGGTTGTTTTCCCTTTTGCTGACTTTATCAGAAGAGACTTCAACTCATAATTGGGTCGTGAACCACAAGCTGAGAACCACTGTTGTAAGGTACCATTTATTAACTGTCTGAGTACAGGCTGTCTCCGTATCCTGGCCAAAACATCTTCATAAAATATGAATTATGTATATCCAGAACCTTGGCGCATTAACTCCGCAGTCCTGCATTGCAATGCACATTCCTCTCGTACTCTACACTTAAGGCAGAGTGTGAAATGTGGCCACAATGTGTGGCTCTAGATTCATCCACAATACAATCATCTCCACCATCCTCTTTCAAATACCCTTGTCAGCATTACTTTCCTTGATCTTTTCAGTTTCTCCTTACCTGCATGCCCTCCTGTCCAGAGATCCCCACTCCTACATCAGCCACTTGGATCATACTAACATCATTAGCTCCATCACCTAGGATGAATAAGAGAAAGAGGGACAAAAAGGTGAGTGAGTTATCAATTCTGTTTCACTTTGCACAATGTCAGCCTGCATTAATGCAAACATTGCATCAGCAGCAAAGTGCTCTGCTGGCAAAAATAAACAACATAAATTAAACGCAAAAGAGCCCAGAAACAAGCTGCGGTTTCTGAAATTAACTGGAATGACACAGTGCATTAGCAGGGTGACATGACTTTACATCAATGTCACCTTTTACACATTCATATAGTCTGAAAAATGCTTACTACAAAGTCAAATCACAAAGAAACCCAAACAGGGGTCAGTCATGCTAAATTTGGCATTCCATTCATCACTTCAACTTTAGTGAAGTCTGAGATGCAAATTTGTATAGGAATGTTTAACTAGGATAGGATCTAAACATTTCAAATTAAGTTGTAGACTGAATATTTTGGCTTTGTTTCATTGTTTTATATAATAGAAGAATATTGTAAAACTATTAAACTGAAACTTCAACCAAAAAAAGGTACAAAGACAAAAATGTTGGATTTAAGCCCTGTTTGAAAGTAAAATCGAAGGCTTTTTAAAAGCTTGTTTTTTAATGGTTATACAGCATTTAGCAGGGTTAGAGCAGACAAATAGAGCAGGAGAATGGGTTGTTTGTGTTTGATTGTTCAGTGTGACATCATGAACATTAGGAAACATTATGACTCTAAACATACATAAATCATTTTTGATTGTCTGCTGCATGAAAACCCTCAGTCCAGACAGTTAGAAGCAATAAGTTACACTGTATTTTTAACATTTTTAGAAAATTTTGTAATACTTGAAAATGTAGAATAGAATAGTAAAACAATTTAGCATTTTTTAAAATGATTTAAATCTAGTATGACCACCCCTTTATTATAAAACAGACTGAAGGACTACAGAAATTTGGTGGATACCGCTAAAAAAGTGCTCCCGGAGGAGTTACAAAATAAATAAAATATTATAATATGAATTAAAATATTTCTAAAATAAATTACATTTTTATAATAAAATAAATAAAATAAGATAAATTATAAAAATAAATAAATAAAATAAAACAAAATAAAAATAGCATTTTTATTTTTAAATAAATCACTAAACATCACTAAAAACAGCTCCTGGAGGAGTTTAAAATAAAATAAAATAAAACAAAACAAAAATAGCATTTTTTAAATTAAAATCTAGTCTGACTGTCCCTTTATTATAAAACAGACTGAAGGACCATATAAACTAAACTAAACTAGAATAAAAATAAATAAATAAATTAAAAAAAAACAAAAAAAAAAACAAAAAAAACAGTAAATATCACAAAAAAAAAAAGCTCCTGGAAAAATAAAATAAAATAAAATTAAATAATTACAATCTAGTTTGACAGCCCCTTTATTATAAAACGCACTGAAGGACTACAGAAATTTGGTTGATACTGCACCTTTTGCTTTTTTTTTTTTTTTTAAATGAAAATCTAGTCTGACCGCCCCTTTATTATAAACATGAGAATAAATGTTATGACCAATTGGAAAGAAGAAAAATGACAACACAATTACATGATAAGTTTGTCTGAAACTTCTGGATGGTGAGAATACTTAAGATAACACATAATGTGTGTTCAAGGATGTTTATCTTGGACCTTTGAATTTGCCTTGAGGTGGTTTTTAAATCATCCTCTGTTGCCTGAGGCATTCGGCACAGCACTGACTTGACCCCAAGCAATCATCAAAAGCTGACTTTCAAGCTATAAAGCTAGTAGGCTTTGAAGTATATAGAAAAGTGATAGCCCGCTGAGACCGTCAGTCGCCTTTGTCCAAACTGAAACAAACAAACATGGCAGCCAAATTCAACAAGACCACCTTTATTTGAAGTACGCCAACAAAGCAAATAAGCGTAGCGTGAGAACCGGTAACATCTGCTGCGAACGTGTCTGTACACCATAAATGTCCGTTCATTAGAATCATGCGGTGAAGAAGACAAGGCTCCAATTCAGCCTGTAATGAAGTGTGTCAATTTCGAGGCAAAGAAGTTTATTTACAGCACCGCCGAGGGTCGTTTGAGCACTCCCTCTCTCATTCCCATCCAAAATGACAGTGTTAATGTTAAAAAAAAAAAAAACTGCTCCCGTCTTTCCATGAGGCATAAATGAATTACAAAATCTTTATTAAAGCAGGGGGAAATGACCTGAGGTAACCCGCTCTTTCTGCAGGCAGGTGGCTCAGTCTTGATGCACCTTGCATCTCTCTCTCTCCCTAAAGCCATCTGGATAATTAGCCAGAGTGCTGCGTAGGCTTGTAAATGTGGCATTCTGCGCTGGGGAAAGGACAGACACGTGCTGTCCAGTCACCACTGAAATGTTTACTTGGCAACACTGGGAACCATTAATCTCCAAATTCGACTTGCCAAGCAAAAAGTAAGAGAAACAACAAAAAAATTAACATCTATGCTACCCGTTTTGTGCTTTTTATAAAGAACCAGTTATTGCTTAAAGGGACAGTTCAAGCAAAAATGAAAATTCAGTCATCATTTACTCACCCTCATGTCTTCACAAACCTATTTGAGGACATATTTTGCAGTTACAGTGAATGGAGACTGAAGCTTTTAAGCTTCATAAAAAAAAAAGCAAAAGTTCATAAAAGTGGTCCATTCAACTTTGTATACATTATTATGAATTGATAATCTTCCCACTGAGCTAGATTCAAAAGGGAATCATTCAGATGAGTTTTGTGAATGGTTTAAAAATACACGTATATATAGTGAAGTAAAGTTCCTTCCTTGCTACACTACCAGTCAAATTTTTTAAAGAAGTCTCCTCTACTCACCAAGCCTGCATTTAGTTGATCCAAAGAGTAAAATTTTGAAATATTTTAATTTTAAAAATAATTGTTTTCTATTTTAATACATTTTAAGATGTAATTTTTTCCTGTGGTTATAGATGAATTTTTAGCATCATTACTCCAGTCACAGGGCACAGGCTGGGGTCTAATCAACCCTGGTCGGGTCGTCTAGGCGAGGGTGTATAATATTCGAAAGACCCAAAACGACACTGAGATCCCAGGTAATATCACTGATGATGTGCCCTAATATAACATTAAAAAAATATTTCTAGAAGCACATGATCCTTCAGAAATCATTCTAATATTCTGATTTGCTGCTCAACAAAAATGATTATTATAACAGCTGAGTGGAATTTGTTCAGGTATTTTGATGAATAGAAAGTTCAGAAGAACAGCATTTATCTGAAATAGAAATCTTTTGTAACATTATAAAATGTCTTTATCATCACTTTTGATTTATTTAAAGCATCCTTGCTAATAAAAGTATTAATTTCTATAATTCCTTTCCCTAAAATAAATAAATAAATACTGATTCCAAGCTTTTGAATGGTATTGTGTATAATGTTACAAAAGCTTTTTATTTCAGATAAATGCCGACCCTTGGATTTTTCTATTCATGAAGGAATCCCCTCCAAAAATGTACTCAACCATTTTAAATAATAATAATAATAATAATAATAATAATAATTATAATAATAATAAATGTTTCTTGAACAGCAAATTAGCATATTAGAATGATTTCTGAAAGATCATGTGACATTGAAGATTGGAGTAATGATGCTGAAAATGTAGCTTTGATCACAGGAATAAATGACATTTAAAAATAGATTCAAACAGTTATTTTAAATAGTAAAAATATTTCACAATATTATGGTTTTTGCTGTACTTTGGATCAAATAAATTCAGGCTTGGTGAGCAGAAGAGACTTCTTTAAAAAGCATTAAAATCTTTTGACTGGTAGTGTATTCGTTGATATTTGCGTTTTGGAAAAAGTTTTTGATTGACATTTCAAGTCCTTTCCAATTGTCTATAATTAAAATATTTTTATGTGGGCTAGTTACATTTATTTCAGGCAACCAAAATCTAAAGAGTGCCTGCCCGAAAGGCAACCAGGCAGGAGTTTTTAAATTTTGCGAGCCCTGTGATTGCGATGAGTCAAGGCATATTTGACGATTTTAAGCAAAAGCCTATTTTGTTTAGACAAAAATTCTTCCTTCATTTTTCCTCAGAAGTCCATTTTAAAAACATGTATGAATGGACCTTGTGAATAAAATATTTGCGTAGTGAATACGTCTTTACAGTCACTTTTGATCAGTTTAACAATTTCTGATTTTTTTTTTTTTTCCCAGAAAACCTTTGAACAGCAATGTCCAAAATGATCATCTTTTCTTTTGAAGGAGGGTATTAAAAAGCTTCCAAGGCTTCAGTCTCTGCTTATGTAACTACATGGAAAAGAGCATGGAAAACTTTTCAGGGCTTGGAACAACGTGAGGATGAGTAAATGCTGCCATCTTCAATTCTGGGTGAGTTACTCCTTTAAACAGAGCACGGCATTAGTACCGTGGAACACAGTTAAGTCAAAGACTAGAGATATACAGAGAGAGTTCACTCCTATTACTTGAATGGGAGAAACTGCACAGTATGGTGAAATAGCCCCGCCTTCTGAATAAAACAGCCAATCGCTGATTGGTAAAGTCATTGTACCACTGCAGGGGCCATTAGAAGCTCCAGTTCCCATAGAAACCGGAGACTCGCACTTATGACTGCACATGCGCACTGGCTGGTCCAGCCTGAAAAATACGCTTTTTTGCAAATATGGTCGTTCCTTAAAAGGGACTCTGGTGAAGTTCATTTGCGTGTATTCGTCTTAGCTGCAGTTGTGACGTTTATGGCCACTAGGGGCTCATCACTTGCAGACTGGGTTTTAAAACGTACTTCATTCAACAAATTAAACTAAACTAAAACACTGTTAAAAACCCACTTGAGATAAAGCATTTGCAACAAACACTAGAAAAGAGATAAATCATAAAAACAACCAAACAAATTCACTACTTACCTATTGCCAACGTCATGACCTTGAGCTTGTTACGCACTAGTTTGACCACCATGCTCTTCTGCAGGGGCGTCGAGCGACAGCATAGAACGGACCTGCAACTTCGAGCCACAGCCAGGAACTTGTCCTCCAAACTCTTGTCCAGTGCATATGCCAAGGTTCGGCCGTCGATCACCAGCCCGAGCCGGTGCACCAGGAAAGGGCTGGAGTGGCTGGAAGAGGCCGGAGAAGAGAAGTGGATGCCAGCATAGTCTCTAGCTACGTGAGGATCTGGTCGAGGGTTGCAAAGGAACTTGGCCTGGATGTAGTGCAGACTGTTCTCGAGCAATGCAGCACAAGCCTCCTGGTAAGAGTTCACAAAAAAAAAAAAAAAAAAATTCAGTAAGGTTATTAAAGGACACAAAGGAAAAAAAGATGATTACTCAGCTCAGAAATGCAACAAAACAAATCAATTATGGTAGAAATTATATAACAAATTTACTGTACCAAATGTCTTTTATTTAAGGGATACTCCACCCAAAAATAAAAATGTTGTCATTGTTTAGTCATCCTCACGTGATTCCAAACTTCTATGGACTGACTTTCCTCAGTGAAACTAAAAATCACTGAGAATTAGATTCTCAAAATATCTTCTTTTTTGTTCAACACTAATCCAAACTGCTTGGTTCCCAACATTCTTCAAAATGTCTTTGTTCCACAGAAGCAAGTTGTATAGCTTTGTAATGACATGAGGGCGATCATATGATGACTATTTTTATTTTTGAGTGAACTATCCCTTTAGGCAAGAAAACTTTTCTGACTAATGGAGCGAGTCAGTGATTAAGACATTCCTGTATGACAGCTCTTTGCCTGTGTGGTTTCTCAAAACAAAACTCATGTGGATGCTTCACGTGTTCTCAGAGGACACGAAATGAAACATCACGAGAGCTCACTCAAGCCAGTCCAGCTGTTCTGTGGGGGAAACATCTACACTCTAATAGTGGACAATGTCATGCAGGGGAATACGCATATAATTTGATATATGGGTGTTTCCTCAACTATAGGCACTTTTGACACTTTAAGTCTAAATAAATATAATATGGACTTTTTGATGACTGATGCTGATATATTAATATCAATGTAAAGTCTGTTTAATGTTATGATTAAAGAAAAAAAAAAAAAGTACATTATTTATATAAACACTGCAATATCCCTTGAAAATTCACTACCAGTCAAGTTTTTGCACAGGAATATTTTTTTAAAGAAGTCTCTTCTGCTCACCAAGCCTGCATTTATTTGATCCAAAATACAGCAAAAGAGTAAAATTTTAAAATATTTTACTATATTTTATTATATATTATATAATAAATATATTATTACTATATTTTAAAATAACTGTTTTCTATTTGAATATATTTTTAAATACAATTTATTTCTGTGATCAAAGCTAATTTTTCAGCATCATTACTCAAGTCTTCAGTGTCACATAATCCTTAATCCTTCTGATATGCTGATTTATTGTTATTGTTATTATTGTTATTTTTTTTATCATCATCATCATCATCATCATTATCACCATTATCATTATCATTATCATTATTATTATTATTATTATTATCATTTAAAATTTATTTAAAACTTTTTTTTCAGGATTAGAATAGAATAGATCACTATTTCTCTGACATAAAAATGTGTATGTGTGTGTGTGTGTGTGTGTGTGTAGGTTGGACAGTGGAGCTGGAGAAAATTTATTTGCAAACTGATTTTTCAGGTGGATTAGCTTAATAGAATAGATCATTGTATTGGGATGATAATGCACCAGTATTTCTCTGACATAAAGCTGAATATTATTAATTACTGAGTGTTGAAGACAGAGATCAGCTCCTCCCTGCTTTTGTCTTGTTCTGTTCTCAATAGACTTAATCATTCAATGGCAAAAGCTAATGGTCAGATTTATCATAATGTCTCATATATGCTATATATATATATATATATATATATATATATATATATATATATATATATATATATATTATATATATATATATATATATATATATATATATATATACTATTTTATTTATATATATATATATATATATATATATATATATATATATATATATTTAACTGAAACACCTGGGTTTAGAAATTAATAGATAGCAAGGGCGCTTGCAGCCAATAACATTATTTCATCAAATGACAAATGATAAGGAGGATTTTATAATGTTAAAGATTTAAGCTATTTGGTGTATGAAAAATTTTGCGTTCTTCAGTGGCTCAATAATAATATTCAGATTGAGTGATCATGGGAGATGTTTAACTTTACTTTCATGTTCATCAAATTCTTGCTCAGCTGTTTTAAAATAATTGGTGCATATCGGCTTTCAGCAAATCAGAATATTCTAGAATGTACAATGTTCATGCTATTGACTGAGTAATGATGCTCTTAACAACCATCAGCTTTGAACAGCCACCAGAATTAAGTGACATGAAACCTCCAACACTATATTGGCCAGTGTTTCAGTTTCATTGTCCATTACAATGAAAAGAGTTATTTTAAATAAAAATACAATGACTGTTTATGCTGTACTTTAGATACAAAATAAATGCAGGCTTGGTAAGCAGAGAGACTTCTTTAAAGCAAAACAAAAAACATTAAAAATCTGGTAGTGTAAGAAATCTGACTTAAATTTAAAATACAGGAACTGCATACAATTAAATTAATACAATTAACATTATTTTGAATTACATTATTATTACATTTTTTTTTTTTTTTTAAACATTTAAAAGACATATACAGTTGCTTTTTGTTCTCCAGTGCTGTCAATGTACACAATACATATATATACAACAACATCGGCCACAACATGAAAATCTCACGGTGGTTGCTGATAACTAAACTAACCACTAATTTTCATCCTCAATTTATATATATATGAAAATTAAAGCTTAAAACATCCACACATGGACAAACCATATGATAAACAACATATGTATATACACATGTAAAAGGAAAAGTGTTGAGACTTAGTTAGTTATATAATATATATTATATAAAAAAAAAAAAGTAATACATATATGGGGTCACAAAGAAGTGCTTAATAGTATATGGAAAAAAACACTCATATATATATATATATATATATATATATATATATGTATATATATATATACAGATACATATACATAGAAGAGGGATGTGGAGAAAAAAACAAATGCTTTTACACAGAACAAAGAAATTGTTGGTATGCACAATAGTGGGAATGGAACTACAGTAAAAAGAAAAAAACTGGAGCAATCAGACTACAAGTTGCTAGCTAATACCTTTAGACATTTCTGTCATTCCTATAGTGCAAAGAAGAACAATGATCAAATCCAGAGAAGAAGTAATTAAAAGAGCAAAGATCAAACAGAATTTACCCCATGGATATAATAGAATTATAAAAAGATGTGAAAACCAATATTAAACATCTTCCAAACTCTGCGGTTGTGGCAAGTTGTCCAGCTAGATGGCAGCCTAATAGTAATAATGGGCATGTGTGAAACAGTTCCCCATAGTGTGAACACTCAGACATTTTCAACAAATCAATTCTTCCACACATTTCAAATTTAAACAAATTGGTTCTCAAATTCCAGTTTAGCGATTATTTGTAGTGTATTATGTGATGCAGAAGTAACCAACAGATCAACTCTTTATCAAAGCAGTCCATTAGATGTAGAAATGCCTCACTCAGTCAGCAGCATTTAGAGGGAAAAGAGAGAAAAGAACCTATGAGGAGAGACTGGCAGTGCATGCTGGGTGTACCTGTGATCAGCATTAAAGGTGTCCTCCCTCTAGGTAGTTTGCAGGCATAGAGCAAGATGGCAGTCTCTTGTTTAGTCAACAAAAAGCCAACTTTCCTCAGAGAGGCTGATGGTTCCGGGGAACCCCCATCCCACAAAGCCTGTCCAATACCTTTGCTCCTATTTCAAAAAGACAGACAAAAGTTGCATAAACCCACAATCCAGAGATATTAAAAGAATAGTTCACCCAAAAAAATGAAAATCTGCCTCATTTTGTTTACTTGTTGTTGCCTGTACAATAATTATTCAAGCCTGCATGACTTACTTTCTTCTGCTGAACAAAAGATATTTTAAAGAATGTTGGTAATCAAACAGTTGCTTTCATGGAAAATAAAAAAAATACTATGAAAGTCAATGGGAAGCAAACGTATGGTTACCTATATTCTTTAAAACCCCATCTTTTGTGCTCAGCAGAAGAAAAATGTCATACAGGTTTCAAATGACATCAGGGCAAGGGTTCATTCTTGGGCGAACTATCCCTTTAACTCCAAGTGTAAACTAGTTCTTAATGGACTAAGAGTGCTTTAGGAACTATTATTACCCAGAAGTTGGAGATTTGTCTCTAGCCGTAATGCAGACTCAAATAACAGCTCCTCCCTCCTCTGTATGGCTGTCTCTGCTTCCAGGTGGTGTTGTAGCCAAGTGGCATACTCCTCCTTACTGAGCACCTGGATCAAATAAATACAGTCACATCACTAATAGAAGTGCAACATCAGCTCAAGTCGTTCAATACATACTTTTTGCACTAAATGAGTTTTGATACAGCAGTGTAGTAGTGCATCAAAAAGTTTTACTAGCAGAAAAAGGGAGAAAAAAGGTATTCTGGTTGCTGGCTTAAAAAAAAAAAAAAAAAAACAGGTGGAGAAAATAAAACTAACACAATAAGAGGCTTGTTAAACTTTAAGCAGCTCCATTTATGTATGAATTCACACTTAACTGTGTGAAAAATAATTGTATGCAAGCTGTTCAAAGCCGCCCTTCTGTTAAGGTGACTATTTAGCAACAGTGGTAATGAAGCGTGCCAAAAAGAAGAAAAGATAGAATTCATACTTTATTAAAATATACAATAAGTGTTAGATCGTAGCTGGGCTTTAGTAAGAAAACTGGAAAAATATAACATGGTTTGTCGGTTAAAAATCTCATTGCTTACGACAGCTGAAATCTGCATCAGTAGGAAAAGTTGTGAAAGTTTGTTGAAAAATTTGGGGGGAAAAAAAACAAGAACAACACATCTTATCACATCATATGGCAACCAGACTCCCACACGGAGCTCAAGACACTGAGTTAACAAGTCGGAGAAAAGAGTGAGAGCATATATTACTATCCATGAGATATGGAGAGAGAAAGAGAGATGAGAGAAAGATGGACAGAAAGTGAGAGATTGAGAGATCTGTCACACAGATCAACACTGGGGGGGGGGGCCCAAAAAAACAAACAAACAAACAAACAAAAAAAACCCATACAATTTTAATGCAAACACCTTTTTATCTAGTGAAGTCCAACCAAATGTGAAAATGACAAAATAAAAATTAGGGCTGCCAACTGATTAAAGACTCACATTAAAGATTAAATTAAATATATATAAATATAACATATATCAAATATAGGGGTCGACCAATTATCAGCGCAGATATTAAGCATTTTTTTGGTTATCGGTCATTTTCAGATCTACCGATAAAATAAAGTTTGCCAATAAATATCTGTATCGGGCCTGAAAAATACATATTGGTTGACCCCTAATCAAATACAAATACAAATACAAATACAAATACAAATACAAATATAAATATAAATATATAAAAAGAAATAAATTCACACACATGGATGTATATAATTACAAAAAATATGGTATGTTTAGATTTTAAATATATTTAATATAAATTATATGAATATAAATATACACATACACATACAAACATATTATATAAACATTTATTTTGGATGCATTTAATCAAATGCAAACAATTATCTAGTTACTGAGAGTTTGTGTTACCTTTTTGGCAATACAGAGTGTCCTGAGACCATCTGCAGCATAAAGATTTAAGTAGTTTTGAGTTTTATACAAGATTTTCCTTTGTCGCTTTCCTTTGCAATCATCTGCAATACAAAAACAAAGAAAACAAATAAGAAAATTAGACAATCCTTCAAAATATTCTAACATTTAGAGTAGGATTTATTAAACTAATATTAAACACACACAGTGTAAAAAAACAAAAAAAAAAACAAAAACAAAACATACTGTAAGCAGACAGCTAAACTAATCACTTCAGCCTCTTCAAGGATGGTTCTCTATGTTGCCATTGGCTTCCTCAACAAGGCCATTAGATTTAATCAGGATGGCAAAGTGTTTTGACAGGTTGACTGGATAAGCTGGCTACGGAGCATTTTGAGGTTTATCGCTCCCATGTTATTGCTCAGTGCATTGCTTCCTGGCAGGAAAAGCAGAACAAACTGTTTGGGATGATCACTTCCCAACATGGACGACCGTCAGCCAAGACGAGGGGGCGAGAGTGCCAAACCTCACATTTTCACCGAATGATTCATCACCACCCCTGCAACTGTGGGACGACTGGACCTGTTTTTTTCCAGAGACTGATGCACTGACGTAGGTATTAAAAGTTCTTAATAAACCTATAGATAAATAAATCCCCATATATCATGGCCTGACATGACTCTTCAAAAAGTGAAAAGGAAAACTGTATTAAAAGTCTTTTATAACATGAACAACAGCATTTAAAGAATATGTGGGCAATTTTTAAACCACTAGCAACACAAAATGGAGCGGTAACATTCATGTCCATAGCTCACGCCGTGTGGGACGACCTATGAGCCGAAGTTTAATACTACTGAATGTACAAAAGTAAGTAAAAGTATGTGCAGAGAATGTTGAAAGTTCCACTGAGCCATAGAAGATAAACAAACAAGCAAGCAAACATACAAATAAATAAATAAATAAATAAATAAATGTAAAGTTATAATAAAACAAACAGCTTTTAAAAAACAACAACGAACTACTACTTCACCCAAACTATTTCCAAACACAAAAAACCCAACCCCAAACAGACAAACACCAAAAAGAAACCAAAACACAAAAAAAAAAAAAACAAACACCAAAAAAACAACAAAAACCAAACCCAAACAAATAAACACCAAATAGTAACAACCCCCAGCCAAAACACACAACACTAATAAACCAAAACACACACAACACACAAAAATACAGACCCCCACCCCCCCACCCCACAAAAAATAAAAACCCAAACTCGAACAAGCAAACGCCAAAAAACAAAAAAACAAGCCAAAACACTAAAAACAAACCAAACCACTAAAAACAAACCAAATCGAAACAAAACAAAACAAATAAAAAAACAACAGAATGCCTAGATATAGTTACTATGTTGTATTATATAATAACTACTAACTTTAGTCTGGAAATTTATCCAGAGAGGCGGCCACTCAGAAACAAAAATTACACATCAGTTTCATATTACTGAGAGACGGAAATGTCTGCCATTCCCCTAGCAAAACATGGTGTCCTTTCCAACATCTGTAATGGAGCACACTTTGGTACATTTTTGTCTATGACTTTCATTTTAACACGTTACATAAACACACAAGTATTGTTTATTTTTCCAAATCTTTATGGTTGCTTGGTCAAGACAGCTTTATGTCAGTGAAGTAACAACTTCAAAGTTACAACAATTTACTTGTCAAAGACTTGAAAGCTGTGGCTCAGGTTGACACCTGTAGTCTGTTTTTTGTGCATTGTGTCATTAGACAAGCATGGCAAACGTCCCACTGCTTCTGAATGGAGCTATTGTATCTTAAGTTGGACTGCTGTGCTAATTGGAAGCCCACACCCAAAGGTGAACAGTGGCTCAAGATCCAAAAGTACAGGAATATACACTGAGCAATTGTGTGTCTATGTGCATGAAACAGTCTAGAGTCTGTAGTGAGGCACAGTCTGGGTGTGTGTTCGCAGTCTTATGCTAACTAACCCCAGCATAGGCTGGACACTAATAAACCTGAGGTTTTTAAACATATTTCCAGACTGCCAGCTAAACACGTGGCAGAAAGAGGAAATTACACAACTTCCTAAGTACTTGCAAAGGCACTAGAAATACTTGTGATCCATTTATCTGAGAAAAAAAAACATCTCAGTTGCATAAATATTGCACAGAAATATTATAATTCCATATTTTTGAGAAAGAAATTCTAGAAGTTAATAATTTTATTTAGAAAGGATGCTTTCTAAATCAAAAAAACCTGAAAAAAACTACTCCGCTGCTTTTAACATTAATAATAATAATAATAATAATAATAATAATAATAATAGTAATAGTAATAGTAATAGTAATAGTAATAATAATAATAAATTGAATTAAATTTAAATATATAAATCAGATATTTGATTTTTCAAATCGGCAGCAAAACAGAATATCAGAATGATTTCTGAAGGATCGTGTGACTGGAGTAATGATGCAAAAAAAATTCAGCTTTGAAATCACAGGAATAAATTACATCTTAAAATATATTCAAATAGAAAACAGTTATTTTAAATAGCAATAATGTTTCAAAATTTTACTGTTTTTGCTGTACTTTGGATCAAATAAATGCAGGCTTGGTGAGCAGAAGAGACTTCCTTAAAAAACATTAAAGATCGTACTGTTCAAAAACTTTTGACTGGTAGTGCAAAGTAAATGCATTACAACAAACGTGCTTTTGTTTTTTTGTTTATAAAACAGCTCATAAATCACTCACTTTTCTGATCTGTAACATACTACACAGAAAATGCTTAAAAAAACAAATAATAAAAAAAATAAAAAAATACATGTTCCGATTTATTTGGCTCTTTCCTCCAAAAAGATGAGCAATCATACTGCTAGTGAACTATTCTAAGCCATAGTTTTATCTCTTTTTTTGGCTGCCGCCTTCACATTTAGATATAAAGCACAGGGCTGTGCATGTAGCACTTCTGTTCAGTCATTTATGTACACAGCATTAGAGAAAACTGCCACTGGAGCGGTTCCCGTGCCTGGAATACTAACAAGCCAGTCTACCTATGCCATTAGGATAGTTTATTACCGCTAAAACCCTTGGCTATATCAAGAGCCAAGAACAATCTGGAAGCCATCCAGAAGATGTTTGGGTGAAGGGGACGTATTGCCCTTACCGTGCTGACTATGTGGGAATCAAATGTCTATCAGCATAGATCAACAACGTACATCAAAATCCAGAGGCCACTTTAGGCACTCCAAAGACATGAAAAATTCAAAACATTTCCTTGGAAAACAAAAAAAAAAAAAAAAAAAATTCACACAGTCTCACTGCGTGCTCTTAGTAGATGGTGGCTATATCTCTTTCAGTTTCTTGGAGACATTAAAAAAAAAAAAAATTATCCATTCAACGTTCTGAAGAAATCAGATGACTTTTGGCCATTTGGCCGTGAGCCGTTATTCATTAATTCTGCTGGAATAGGCCTCATGTGCCGTCTAACTGGGACATGAAAAAGAAAACACAGACTTCATTAAAACTTTAGTATGATCAACAAGCGTTCTAAAGCATAATCAACACTGAACATCAAAATAAACTAACCCAGAATATTTGATTCATTTCATAAGGGGGAAGGTTTGACAGCACGCCAGGCATTTGTTAATCTGAATTCCAACTATAAAAGAGGAGCGCAATTAAAACATAAAGAGAATAATTCTAAAAGTTACAGACGGTTGAAATTATAGCTGGTGAAATTCACAGAAAATGTCTTAGAAGCTATAAGATGGATGGCAGCAAAACTGTCAGAACTGCAGCTTCAAACTTTAAATAAGATGAACATTTTTTTCAATAAGATGAACTTAAGATGTTATGAGTAATGCGTTTTTGTTATAATAAACCAGCTGTAAAAATCTGCAAAAAACAAAAAAACAAAAAAACAAAAAAAACAAACAATAAATAAATAAAGGAATAATGGGCAGGTTAAATAAATAAAGAAATAAAATAAATAAATAAAAAAAACACAGCTCAAGGTGGTTACAAATTATTTTTCTTTTTGAAGAAATACTGTATATATTTAAGGATGCATTAAAATGACCAAAACTGACAATAAAAGCCTTTACATTGTTATTCTTTTCCTCTTAGAATCCTAAAAAAAACCAAAAAAAAAAACCAACAACAACAGATAAAAATATGCATATCAGAGCCAAAAAAAAAACCAAGCCCTGAGGTCTAAAAAGCTGCCTGTAGAGCTCAGAAACAGGATTGCATCAAGCCACACATCTGGGGAGGAGTTCAGAAAAAAAAATTAATAAAAAATTATGCTGCATTGAAGCTTCACAGAAGCATGTAGTCTCCCTGGCCAAACTGAGCAATTGATGGAGACGGGCTTTGGTTAGAGTGGTGAATAAGAACCTGATGATCACTCTAGCTGAGCTCCATGATTATACTGTATGTGGAGATAAGAGAAACCTACAGATGGACAAACATCACTGCAACACTCCATCAACCTGGGCTTTATGGTGGTGTGGCAAGACTCAATCCTCTCCTCAGTGAAGACAAATGAAAACACTCTAGGAATTTGCAAAAAAAGCAGCACCTAAAGGATCCTCAGATTGTGAGAAACAAGATTCTCTGGTCCGATGAACCTCAATTCCAAGCATCATGTTTGAAGGGAACCAAGCACTGCTCATCACCTGCACAGTATCATCTCAAAAGTAAAGTGTGCTGAAAAGCTTAATGCACCAAAATATTGAAATAGTCTTATTGAAAACCCTGTCCAGAGCATTCAGAACCTCAGACTGGGCAGAAGGTTCACCTTCCAACAGGACAGTGACCCTAAGCACACACAGCAAGAGTGGCTTATAGACAACTCTGTGAATGTCCTTGAGTGGCTCAGCCACAGCCTGGGCTTGAACCCAATCAAACATTTCTGGAGAAACCTGAAAATGTGCATCTGCCCCATCCAACCTGACAGAGCTTGAGAGAAGAAGAGGTGAGGTGAAGAATGGCAACTGCCAAATGCAGATGTGCAAAGCTTGTTGCATCATAACCAAAAAGACTTAAGGCTGTAAAGGTGCTTCAGCTAAGTACTGAGTTAAGGGTATGAATACTTATGCAATGTACTTATTTAAGCTTTTTTATTTTTAATAATTTTTACGATGTTGTGATAATTCTGTTTTTACTTGTCATTATGGTGTATGGAGTGTAAATTTATGTGGGAAAAAGTCATTTAAAGCAGTTTAACATAAGGCAGCAACATAAAACGTGAAAAAAAATTATGAATACTTTTATGAATACTTTTGCAAGGCACTGTACACATATACACACATACATATATGAAACAGAAGGAAAGAAAGGGGCATTGGGATTGGGACATGAAACTGAAACCTGTCTCACGTGAACTTAGATTCAAGCTTTATATTTTGAACATACACTGCAATGCATCAGTATAGCACAATTAGACTCTACTGGTATTAAATGCACCCTAAAAATAAAGTGTGAGAACAATGTGCACATTAATGCATACCTGTAGCTGGTCTGATCAAATCCATGATGACTGAATCAGCACCCTTGGTGTAGACCGTGATTTGCTCAGTAAGCGGGTGTTTTACCACCACCGACATCCTTTTTCTTGTGGAGTCAAACCCCAGTGTGTGCAGAAGTTCAAAGCTCAGCTTGCCCAAGTGTGGAAGCTCCACAGTCACCTGATCCGGTAAACGACCGACAAGAGCACACTTATAGGCCCGGGCTGCATAAACCAGAGCTGCCTCATCCGGTGACTCTGCCTCATATCTGAGCTCGCATTCATCTTGAGCCAAAGCTTTTGTTTTATCAAAGTTGGGTGGGACGGGGCTGAAGGCATGCTGCAGGTCGTGCTCGGGACGTTTCTCCTCGTGCAGCTTTGTGAGCGTGCTCTCGGCCGAGGGGGAGGACAGCATACTGCAGCCCACTTTATGGGAGGAAGAACGGTTGGTGGCCAGACTGGAGGAGCTGCTGCTGTTGGAGCCAGAGGTCAGGCGGCTAGGAGTGAAGCGTTTGATGAAGTCCTCGATGGTCTTCACTGGAGACTTCAACTCGTAGCGACGCACCTTGATAAGAACCAAAAAAAATTTGTCACAACAAAACTCCTTAAATATTTGTGTGCATTTAATACCATCAGGCAACTGGGAGGATAATTTGTAAATCATTCCATAATAGATGTTCAGTGACCCCAAGAAGTTTTTGAATACTTAAGCATACTGCAGTCTGAACTCAATTGCTTCAAATAAAATATCAAACCAAGAGGCATTTTTTTTAAATGAAAACAGCACTTTTTAATAAGACGACTAAGAAAATTATTTATTCAAATATTAACTAATGAATTTTTCTGCTGCATGGACTTTTGGTCAGATAATTGTATATTTCTGTATATGCTTTTGATTCTGACACCATGACTGTCTGTGATCTTTGATATGTATAGTACATTGTTTATTGTATTTTTGTGTTTATGTTGGTTCATGTTTTGATTTGTAAAGCGCTACATAAATTAAACCTCTTGTTATTTTTTAGTGCTGTCAAATGATTAATCATGATTAACTGCATCCAAAATAAATGTTTGTGTTTACATAATGTGTACTATGTATATTTATTATGTATATATAAATACATACATACATACATGCATGTATACATTTAAGAAAAACATTGTTTACATATTAAATATATTTATATATAATATAAATTATATGAATATAAATATATACATGTACACACACGCAAGTATTTATATTTATATATTTATATATTTATATTTATATTTATATATATATATATATATATATATATATATATATATATACACACACACACATATACATGATGTATATTTAGCAATGTGGTCCAAGAAAGTCAGCTGATCAGTCAATCACAACTCCAAGGTTTCTGACTGTTTTTGAAGGAGTTATGGTTAATGTGCCTAACTGTATGGTGAAATTGTGATGAAATTGCTTTAGCACTTTGCTAGGACCTCTTGGTTGAGAATATTTAAAAAAAATAAATAAATAAAAAAAAAAAAAAAAAATTAAATGTGGCTCATGTCACATTCACCCTATAAACACTCAACAAAACTCTTGTTTCCCTTGTGATAGAGAAACAGGTTCTTGGAAATGAATTATGGCAGAACTATAAGCAGCAAATGTTAAATCTTAAATGCAAATCACTCAGCTCAAGATCAGAGTTAAATTATGAAGGGAGGACAAGTCTTTGATGCCAGTGTGATCTTCTATACACACTTGTAAAAATACGCAGGTCATACACTAATGCTCGAACGGCTCCAGAAAAGGTGGGTTTGGGGGCATCTCGTGCCATAAATTAGTAGAATACAAGATTACACATAGAAGCACAGACCACAAACATCTTTTACACAGAAACAGGAACTTGCTACAACTCTACATAGCAGAAAACACCAAAGGAAGTTAACTGCGGCCAAAAAAAAAAATCCACCACAGCCCACACACAAGACATGAAGAAATTTGTTCAATTCATAATCTGACATGAGATGCTTCAGTTGTTCTCAGATTAAAACCAATCTTAATCTTAAACCTATATCTAACTGTTTTCCATGACTGCAACAGCTATTAGTGAAGCATGATACCTGACAAAAAAGGCAACAAAACAACAAATTGACCATTTATTTTCTGAACTGACTTCTTCTCAATGGAATGTCCTGAATTGCGTCACATTGCTGACGTAAAATAGGTTGCAGAAGTTTCAGTTTATTCTCAGTGGTCGGTCTGCTTACCTTCTGCCGAGGTTGATTTGGAGAGGACACAACCACAGTGTTGCAAATAGTAAGAGCAATGAAAAAGTCAAAGACGTCACACAGGTCAGGAGGAATCTGGTTTAGGGGCTGACTGTGAAAACGCATGAACTCCATCTGACTGCTGCACTCGTTGACTTTATCCATGAGCTGCGGATCAGGAGTAATGTCCTTTTCCTGTCAAACCATTAAAACAAGTAGATATATCATTAATCATTGGATTACCGAGCGACAAATGAACAGCTGAAGGTGGGGAGGAAGTGTTTGCCAACCATGGGACTGCTGAAGGCAGTGTGTTTGGACAGAATGCTAGCCCGTTTGGCTTCGGCTCTGCTCCCGGTGCGACGGTGAGATTTGGTGCTCTGTGATCGCAATACCACTTTTCCACTTTGGTGGCTGATGACGCTGTCCCGTCGTGGGAGAGTTCCACCATGAGATGTACAGTCCTCCTCCTCTGAATCCATCTCCTGGTACATAGCAAGCCTCCTCGCTGTGGGAAAGACACATAGTTAGACTCTTTGAAACTTCTAGGCTGTACATGGAAGACCTAAGGCTTCTGGCACATTTTCCTCATGCTATTCTTTTGTCTGAGAGAGACTGAACTACATATAAAATAAAATAAATAAATACAAAAATATAAATAAAAACAAAAACAAACAAACAAACAATACTAACAGTAATAATAATAATATTAATAATAATAATAATAATAATAATAATAATAATAATAATTATTATTATTATTATTATTTATATTTATATTTATATATATATATATATATATATATATATTTATTTTTTATTTATTTATTTGTAGCATGTTAATTTAGAAGCCCAAGCTAAATTACATTTAAAGAACCATTTTAAAAGGTAAAAAAATAAAACAAAATAAATAAAATAAAATAATAATGTTTACAATTTTTAAGGTAAAATCATTTTTAAATTATTTTAAAAGAAGTCTTTTATGCTCACCAAGGCTGCATTTATTTGATCAAGAATAAATTAATGCATTCTATTCTAAAATGAAAATTTTCAGCGTAATAAAAGCATTTTTTATTGCTATCCATGTTAAAAACAATTGTGCTTAATATTTTTACAGAAACCACAATCCATTTTTAGGACTCTTTCACATTTTGAACGTTTAAAAGAACAGCATTTATTGAAATAGGAATCGTTTGTAACATTATAATGTCCTTGTAAATTCTGATTATTTTAAATCACCCTTGCTGAATAGAAGTATTAATTTGGTTCAAAAATAATTCTGCAACATGTCTTTGAATGAACTTCATTTGGAGGCTTTTTGACATATGCCATTAATTGTAAATCACTGTGATTAATCACACTGAATGCCATATCGGGTAATTAAAATTTTAGATTGATTGACAGCCCTATTATGTATACATTATGTAACATATGGCTCATTTACAGAGAATTAATGGTGTGCAAAGAACTACATTGGCCCTTGTTTTGGCACTGCAGACACTGAGAATCTTTACCGTTGGCATCATGCGAGTACTCGACTCCTGCCACAGTACAACGGCGAAACACCATCTTGTTTTCCGTTAGCGTGCCGGTCTTATCAGAGAAAATGTATTGCATCTGGCCCAGGTCTTCTGTGATGTTTAGAGCCCTGCATTGGAGGTGAGAGTCTGTTTCCTCATCGTACAGCTCCATGTCCTGATGAATAAAGTACACCTGGCATATCTTCACTATTTCGATGGAAACAAAGAGCGAGATTGGGATCAGCACCTGCACCAGAGAAAAAGAGAAGTAGAGAGGTTTGTTATAAGTTCATGTAGGGTCATTTCAACTACTGCTGAGCCTACAACCAGCTGAAAATTAAAGGAACCATTCACTCAAAATTAAAAAGTGTGTCGTCATTTTAATTTGTTACTTTACATCTAAAAGAACATAAGGAACATCAATGTTAATCTAAAGCACATGGTAACATTCCCCTCACACCATTTGCTATTCACCTGGAATACTATAATCATGGTCAGGAAGAGATAAATGGCCGAGACGACTGGAGATAAGTCTGTTCCTTCTGGACTCAGGACGTCAAAGACAGGCCTCTTATCTCCATACTGAAACATCCACAGGCCATGTCCTAGAGGAGGTTTCAGAGAAAAACACTTGACTGTATAAGGCATGTTAAAATGGAATGATGGGTATTGTTTTTCAAGAGGCACTAAAGATGTTAAAGGAATCTAAAAATGTTGAATGAAACCACTGGTCAAACCACTGCTTCCTCAAATCATATACATTCGTCAGTCACTGTAGGAGTGTTCTTAACATAGTGAAAAGCATAATCAAATTATTTTAGCTGAAAAGGCCATTAAAAATGGTTTATATATTAAAATAAGATTATCTGAAATAAACATTTTCAAATGCTTAATTTGAATTACTTTTATTAACTTCATTTTGTTAAATTTTTCAATTTGGGACCGGATGGATGCAAAAGATAAGATTATTCATAACAGATGAAACTGGCAGCAAAATATCTTTACGTTATATAACATTTTAACTTTTTCAGCCACATCTGAAAATATATGCAAACCTCACAAAACAGAAAGCATTAATAACTTTAAGAAAAACTGTTGATGCAAGGTTTTACATACCAATGGCGGAAAAGAGGCACATGACTAGGAGGATGATGACACACCAGAATACATCTACGTTCATCTGCCGCTCCAGTTTACTGCGTTTATAACGTGGACCGTTGTTGTTCAGCATTGCTTTTGTCTCATGACCTAAGAATCAGTACAAAGAAAATCACTCACTTTTTGTAAAGATAATAATATCTGCACTAGCCAGATGACCAGACAAACAATTCACCCTTCGGCGGGAGCTTGACTGACCAATCAAAATGCTGAATCTGCCATTTTGTCCAACAAACAAACCATACAGGAGAGAAGATTAACAACTGAACTTAAAAAATGGTGTGTATTGATATCTTTTGTAGTTGATAGAAGTTACCTTCTATTGTTCATTCATATTTATTTTGTGCTATAACTAGTAAAAAGGAAAAAAATATCGGTTGACGTGCTACTTGAACTCAGTGCTTGTAAACGCAGTTTGTAAAGTTTGTTTTATTCTTATTGACATTTAAATACAAAATGTGAAAATTTTCAAAACATTAAAATATGGAATAAAAAAAATAAATAAATAAAACAAACAAACAAACATACAAAAAAAAAAAAAAATCAATATATTATGTGAAAATATCTTTAAACTGCATTCTTGATGAGACAAGTGTGAAGAAAAAAAAAGGGTAAAAATTCATTTTTAACAGAATATTTAAAAGTATGTTATTTCTAATAAAACAACATTATTTGTAAATTATGCATAGTGTAAAAATACTTAAAATGTAAAATTATAAAAAAAAAAAAAAAATTCATTGTACATTTTTGTGATGGTGATAAAACTACCGTGGTGAGATTAAAAAAAAACAAAAAAAAAAAAACACTGTTAAAGTGATAGTTTAACCAAAAATGAAAATTCTGTTGTTAATTACTCATGTCGTTCCAAACCCATAAGACCTTCATTCATCTTCAGAACACAAATTAAGATATTTTTGATGAAATCCAGGACCTTTCTGATCCTGCATAGACAGCAACGTAACTACCACGTTCCAAGCCCACAAAGGTAGTAAGAACATAGTTAAAATAGCCCATGTGACATCAGTGCTTCAATAGTAATGTTATAAAGCTATGAGAATCATTTTTGTACGCAAAGAAAGCAAAAATAATGACTTTACTTAATTTCTTCTCTTATTTTCTTCCATGTCAGATTTGATCAAAAATACCTTAACTTGTGCTCTGAAGATGAGCGAAGGTCTTACGGGTTTGGAATGAAATGAGGAGTAATTAAAGACAGAATTTTCATTTTTGGGTGAACTATCCCTTTAAACACAACACATAATTTGGAAAGATATAATTGCAGCATACCTGCATAGATGACGATTCCTACAGCCTCCTCTGTGTTGCGGATGGTGCAGCCCCTAAGCAGCAAATTGTCTTTGTACAGGCCATCTCTCCTCCCACTGCGATGGATTCTGTCATAACACCACACAGGTATATTCATCACACTTGTAACACTACGTATCAGTGACAACTATACATAATCTAGTTCCAATCTGAATTCCTCCATCCTCGTTTTGCTAGAAGTTACATTAGAATGCAAGCTAACAACACCAGGCTTCATAATCGTATGATGAGGATATTGCCAAGGGATATCCTCATAATTCTGCATGCCTTGTTGTTGACCACATTGATCCATCATATTTGACAGTCCACAGGGTTTCCCCTCAGGATCGCTCTTTCACAGCACAAAATCAATAGTAAAGCCATGACCTCACTAAAAACGGCTCTGTACACAGGTAAAGCCCTGAGGCCAACTGGATCGCACGTTCAGTCAATGCAGCACTTTTTGTAAAACCCCAAAGCAGTGCCATAAAAGAACTGAGCAAAGTAAAAAAAATTCTCAGGATAAATAAGAGCGAAGGAGTGGTGAGGAATGAAATCTTAAATCCAAGGAGACCTCCGATATAAAGGTTGCATGTGATTCCAACAACTGGAAAAAGTTCAAGGGGCCCCTAAGCTTCCTGATAAAAATGGCGTCAAATGCAAATAAACTTGCGCTGAATGAGTGCTGAATGCTAAACACCTGTGGAGGGAGCTTAATAAGCTTTAATGCAAGCACTAATCCCAGTGCTAAATTCAGGATTACATCTGTTGGTTAAAAAGCTGTTCGCTGTTGCTGAACTTTTGCTTTGTCAATTATCTGACAAGGCCTCTGGCAAGTTTTTTTTTATCCTATAGTAGTGCATTTATCTTTGAGCTTTGCCCTGATATATTAGCTGTCTGTACAGCCCATGCTGTCAATCACAGTTCTACTTTAATTCATTAAGCCATTTGTTAGCTTGGACAAAGAGGTCAAAGTATGGCTAGCCAAGTACGGTCCAGTTAACCCTTTACGGTAAATGTAATAACTATGCATATCATATGCCTGCAAAAACATCCAAGGTAATTCAAATGTAATTTACATATTCTAATGGAATAAAATATATTCCCTGGTGAAAACAACAGCATATGCTGGTAGGTATGTTTTGATGCTGGGATGCAAAGGACCAGCAGAAACCAGCAAAGGACCAGCTTAAACCAGCATCAAAACCTACCTAACCAGCATCCCAGAATCAAAACATACCCACCAGCATATGCTGTTTTTTTCCCACCAGGGTTGTAAGCAAGATATAAACAGCAAATACTTCAGTGCATTTTATTATAATCCAGTTAGAAGCCGCATTAGCATTACCAATTTGCGCAAAACTTTTGCAACATTTTTTAAATGTTGATATAAAAAATAAAAATGCAAACTGGCAGTTCTTTTTACATGTTATGCAGCTAAAATATTATTTTTTCCTCTCCCGATAAGTCATGGTGAAGGATGTTGGTAGGTTTACATATATTGCAGCCACCAGAGTAGCCATTATTTTTTAAATCGAAGGAGACATAGTTGTGTATCTTTAGCACAGTAGATACAAACACTAACAAGAACACCTGCAATCAGCTCTGGTGGCCATGTTGGATCCGTAATGAGGTAGTGTATATAAGGGGTTATCCAAGCATTAATGGCAAGGAAAGCCATTCATATTTGAGAGCAGCTACGTATAAGGTGTTTCTTGGAGGTTATAGTACATTAAAGAATGATCATGTTACTTTTACGTACGCCAGGTGACCTGCAAACGCGGAAAAACGGTTTCCATTGCAGCTTTGCGAAATATTCCTCTTTTGAATTGTCTGAAAAACCACCTCATGTGAGCGTATACACTTTTGTTTTGGCAATAGAGTTTTCGTGAATTTGACACTGGGCACATTTACAAATCACAATTTCAATTTGCACAATTTAAAGGCTAATGGAAAAGCTGTTAATGTTTTACCAGTGCTTGATTTTTTTTTTTTTAAATTGGAGATCGTAAACAGTTCAACCAAAATTGAAAATTCTACCATCATTTTCCCATTAGACCAGGGGTGCCCAACCCTGTTTAGTTCCAACCCTGATCAAACACACCTGTATGTAATTTTCAAGTGCTCTTTCAGGTCCTAATTAGTTGGTTCAGGTGTGTTTGATCAGGGTTGGAGTTGAACTCTGCAGGAAGGTAGATCTCCAGGAACAGGGTTGAGCACCTCTGCTTCAAAAGGTCTCATATGCTCACCAAGGCTTTTGTTATATATTTAGTATATTTAGAAACACAGTAAAACAGTTAATATTGTGAAATATTATTACAATTTAAAATAACTTTTAGTAGATTTTAAGATTTGGGTTATTCCTGTGATGGCAAAGCTGATTTAACAGCTATTACTCCAGCTCTCCTGTTTAATTTACTGTTTTACTATATTTTTAAATAAATAAACAAGCCTTAAGGTAAGAAGCTCACTATAAATGTTTAATACTAAATGCTACGACTTTTTTGGTCCATATAATGCAAGTCACTTGGGCCAACATTCAACATTCTTCAAAATATCCTCTGTGTTCCACAGAAGACAATTATAGATTTGCAACAACATGGGAGGTGAGTAAATAATTTTCATTTATGAATGACTGCATGTTTTAAAAGTGTGTAACAGACTGAAATGTTGTTTATTGTCTGCTGCTTTTCGCATCAGAGCTCAGAGTAGCTGCTAACGTACACGTTTGTCCGCTATCTTCAGTCAGTCAGCAAAGTCATGATGTCAGTTTTTCTGCCACACCAGAGTAAATAAGCTGCCTTTAAGTGTGACTGGGAAACTTGTACCTCAGAGTCTGTGTCATTCATTCCAGACAGAAGTAGCCTAAACAATAAGCCCAAATAACTGCAAGTTCGAAATGTAAAATTAAACTAACTTCCAATATAATTCGAAATTTCCCACTCGTAAATTTGCTAGGTCGTTAATTTGCATAAAATTATGATATTTTTGACTCCACTTGAAGGGCATATTAGTTACACAGCATTTACCATTAAGGTGACTGGCTCAAAACAACATGCCCATGCCCTCCAGGTATCATCTCCTTAGCTTGCGCTGCACATATTCGCCAGCTGGGATGATATCTTAATGCAATAAGCTGTCGCTCCAACAAGACACAGTCCTTGGCGCCCACCATGCATTATGTTCCCCCTTTTGCTCCAGTAAGCCACTTTGTGGTAACTGGACAAAAAATGCTGGCAGCACACCAGAAGCATCTGTTCTCCATCATCCAGGGAAATAAATGTCATAATCCTTCTGGTTCCTGTCAGCTGACTCACTGGCCCTGCTGTCATTACCATACCATGTGCAGCAGGTTTTCATCTAAACACAGGAGATATACTTCAACCTACACAGCCCTGGCTTGGCTAAAGTTCTCGTTTTACTACCGCTACAGCAGTCTGCTCAAATATATTATGTATGCTAATCTCAAGCCTTTGACCTGTATGCTTTAGCCACCATTTAAGCCTTTAAATCTGCAAGATAAACAGAGAATAATCTTAATCCACACTTTTGAAGTCTAAATACAAGATTAACAAGCCTTTTTAAAAAATGAGAATAAGGACTCCTAGGATCATATGATGAAACGGGTGTATTATCCAATTTGATAAAGTAACTTGAACATTTTTGTAGGATTTTCAACATCCCATCAGATAACTTTATCTCTACTGTCAGATGTTAGACTTGACAGTATAGATAAAGTAATCTGACAATACAAGCCTTCAATATCAATAAATGATAAGGTGTTTCTTGGAATTTAATGATATTTCTATAAATATCAACTTTCAGTTTTCATATAGCATATACTATATGCTCGGTACTTAACCAGTCTAGATCATCCTCTACTATTAAAGATAACGCAACTCAAGAAAAATTGATAAAACAACAGAAAACTTCTCCTTGAATAGTTCACTTCATGAAAAGAATGATTTTGTCCCTTGTTTGTGTTTTGAACTTTTTTTTTTATTATTTATGGAATAGTACATTAAAATAGTGCTTAATAATGATTCAAGCCTTTTAACACATCTACTGAATATATAAAAGTATATACATGGAGAATAAAGACTAAATGCATATTTTATTTCATGCATTTTGTCGTCAGAAAAATGTGTATGTTATTATATAAGTATGTAAGTATATGTGTGTATAGAAGTTTAAAAGTTTTCATTTTTGTTGATACATTTAGAAAATAAAAGATGGTGCCAATTATTGTTAAGGTCAATAAATATGAATGGTAATATAAGCATGGATCACATCTTTTCCCTCATTTTATAGAATGGCCCTTAGAAAATAATTTTTGCATTTAAATACACCAGCTTATAAAAAAGGGTGGAAAAACATTTCACCTACTTCAGCAGCAGCATGGCAGCAATATTTATAGCCTTCTTCCAACTCCCAACCTTAACACTTACAAACAAAAAACCCATTCCTAGTTCTCCAACAGAGAACGCTGTTGTTGAGAGGTGGTATAAGGTACAGTAAAGTAATTGGGCAGAATAACAGGGTTGAAAAGCCATCAGAATAATGCTGGAGTAACAGAAATACACACTGCCTCCCCATTACAACTATATTAAACGGGATCTATGTGGGTCACAAAACAACCATCCATCCCGTTATTTGAATCTCAGCAGCTAATGAAATTTTAATCACTGCCGGCAAAACAAAACAGTGGAAAGATCTGTTTTGTCTAAATGGCTTATGGAAAAGATAATTATTGAATATAATGACGGAGTACAAATTTCCAGATGGGATATTACAACATTATTAGCTATACATAAAGGGTCAAATTAATTCACAATACACAGACTTAATAAAGTGAACATTTTAGAATGAAGAGCATTTCATGGCATTAGGTTGGGCCATAATTAAGCAAGAATGTAAATGCACTTAAAATACATAAACACATTATACTTACATGTATCCACGAAATCTGTTGAGGTCATTGTTGGGCTTCTCACACTCAATAACACTGTTGTATTTTATTGGGTCAAACTCACAGTCCTGCAAATGAAAAACAGATTTGCAATTTGTGATCTGAACACTAAATATCTCAAACAAGATAAATAAAAGACTTACAATTGAATGATTAATAGACAGTTTACCCAAAAATGAAAAGTCTGTCATCATCTAATCAAACTCAAGCTGACCTCAAAATTTCAGGCTATTTCTCATTCAGATGTTTTCATGATTTTAGAAGACTTTGAATATATAGGGCACAAGCTTTATTAAAGGATTAGTTCACTCCTGAACTGATTTCCTGATAATTTACCCACCTCTATGTCATACAAAATGTTCATGTCTTTGTTCAGTCAAAAATAAATTACGGTTTTTGAGGAAAACATTCCAGGATTTTTCTCCATATAGTGGACTTCAATGGGGATCAGTGGATTTAAAGTCCAAACTGCAGTTTCAATGCAGCTTTAAAGGGCTCTACATAATCTCAGTCGAGGAACATAGGTCTTACCTAGCAAAACGATCTGGCTTTTTAGCCACAAATTTGTCACTTGTCTCGCACTAGCTCTGCAATGTGCGTCTACCACTTTACGCATTACATAATCATGTTGAAAAGGTCATGCTTGGTTAGTTCTTCATCTGTGTACTCTGGTTTAAAAAGATAGGACAGGGTGAAAAACTCCATCTCATTTTCTCCTCCAACTTCAAAATAGTCCAGCATCGTTGTTTTACCTTTTTTTTTTGTAAAGGGTGTCTATTACATAATGTGTGAGGTCGAGCTAGTGTAGGACTAGCATTTGTGGTTAAAAAATATATACATTTACATTTTTTTTTTCTTTTTGAAAATGACCAATTGCGTCGCTAGATACGACCCTTATTCCTCAGCTGGGATCGTGTGGAGTCCTTTAAAGCTGCACTGAAACTGCAGTTTGGGCCTTCAACCCGTTGTCCACCAAGTCCACTATATGGAGAAAAATCCTGGAATGTTGTCCTTAAAAATCACAACTTCTTTTCGACTGAAAAAAGAAAGACAAGAACATCTTGGATGACATGGAGGTGAGTAAGTTATCAGAACTAATCCTTTAACTACTTTTAAATCTACCTTTTTTTGGATGAAACGGGTGCAGCGTTTTCCAATACTAAGGTAATTATTTTTTGTGTAAACTACCTTTTAACATTCAGTTTTTGTTGTCAAATTCTGTTTAGATCAACTCTTATTGACGTCTTAAGACGTAACACAAACAGGCTGAGCAGCACCGAGGGAAATGAATGTTTGACTTTGGTGAGTGGTGTGAAATGACTAAAGTTATCTCAGTGGGCAAGCACAGGCCATCTGAATACACACACCATCACATTAACTGTTCCTGACACCAGGATACTTCTATTCAGTTCTTTACTTAGCTTATGGGATTTTACAACAAACACACCACAGTCCTGAACACTTACCAGGTCATAAAAGCTCCGCACCACCTGCCTCTGCTTGAGGTTAGTTTCACCATCGAGTGTGGCCGTCTCAATGTGGCACAGGCGGTCCGGGTCGCTGCTGCTGAGCAGCAGAACATCCGCTGGCAGAAGCTCGTTGCAGCGCAGACGAATGAAGTCTCCGACTCGCACCTCTTTCCAGTATTTCTCCACATATCGTTTCTCAGTCCTACAGAGGGCACAAGAAAATTATGCAAAGATGCTTTGTTACTTCACAGAAGCCATGGTGTCCTATAAGCTAGGGCCCTATGATTTTTTTTTAGGTTATAATCACACAACATTACATGACTTCCATGTTTTAATTTTAATAGTAAATTCCCCTTTGTTTAAAAAAAAAAAAAAAAAAAAAAAAAGTTTGCTTAATTTTCAATAATTAAAAGATCAATGAAATTAATATTTTATGCCTTCATTTGATAACCAGAACATTTTAAACACACAACACAGAATTTCTGAGGGTAAAAAAAAAAAAAAACTTTCATGAGGCTATTTTGAGAATACATTTGAATAAATTAAGTATGTGTTTAAATAATTAGACATGCTAAAACACAGAATTTGATGGCAATAAAACATATGGTGAGAAAAAAAAAAAACATTACATAGGGCCCTAAACGTCGTTTTTGTTAAACTTTTATTAAATTGATGTGAAATTGTATAAGTTTCATAATTTTAATTAATTAGACATGCTCTTTGATTAATAAAATTTAATTTAACCATTAAAAAGGAGTTAAGAAAAATTAAAACAGAAAAAAATGGAATCCAGAAAAATGAAAATAAAACGGATTTCCTATAAGCATACATGAATATCCAAATCATTACACTGAATTTTATTTTTCAAGCTTAGTTGAGACTGACAGATGGATGGATAGATGGAAATTTTCTATAAATCTAGAAAGTCTCAGATTCATTTACTGAGACAATACTACAGAAACGAAACGGACCCAGATGTTTGTGAAAACAATTTAGAACTTCATTAGGACAGTCCAAACAATGTACATGAATCGTTTTTTCTTTCCCATTAGAGAACTGGGCTCTTAAAAAAAACTGTCTAGAAAACACGTTCAATTTTCTCTGTTTGCTTAATTCACTACAAATGTATTTTCACACTTGATTTCTGCATTAGCAGTGAATGTATCAATAAGCAGTAAAAGTGAAAAACAACAAGACCAAACAAACTCCACACGGGACTGAACAATAAACAAACCACATCTGTGCTGTGCTCAAAACTGGGGAGTCAGTGTTCATGGTGCTGGCCTAACATGATTGGCAACATGACGCTTATTTCAGGAGGACAAAAATAATATTACAGGGCTTTGGCAAACATGGCTGCAGGGACTCTGGCTCTCTGAGCGTCGCTACTAAACAAACCTTCCTTCTGTTTCTTTTCCCGCCCTTCCACACATAAGAGCACTCTTTTACTGCCACGCGGGAAAGTAGGGTGACCTCTTACACAAACTCAGCTTCAGGAGTTATGTACAAAATAGAGGAAGAGCTAATTCTCCATGGTTTAGGAAAAGGAGTCACTTGACGGCAAAAGAGGAAAGGTGAAAATATGGCCACCAGGAGGTTTCTTTGAGTCTTTTGACAGACAATAGAATACTGCAGGAAGGTATTTTGTAGACCGGTTTCATCGTCCCAAACTCAATGGGTCTTCTAAATGGGTTTTTGGTTAAAAAGAGACAAAAATGACAATTCGGTCATTAATTACTCACCCTCATGTTGTTCCAAAACCATAAAACCTTCGTTCATCTTCAACATACAAATTAAGATTTTTGATGAAATCTGAGAGCTTTCTGACTCTGCATAGACAGCAACACAACTGACACTTTCAAGGCCCAGAAAGGTAGCAAGGACATTGTTAAAATAGTCTGTGTGACATCAATGGTTCAACCATAATGTTATGAAGCTATGAGAATACCTTTAATAACAATTTTATTCAACATTTTCTTAACTTCTGTGTCAGTCTTCGATGCACGTTCACAAGAGTACACAACAACTTCAAAATTCATGAAAGCGGTGTTCATTTGTGAAGATAACCATGATAAACAATTTTTAAGAGTCATATACTTTTGTTTGTCACCGTGCTTACTTTCTGCAATAACTTGAAAGCCAATGGAAAAACCCTATTGGTCTGATGTCAAAGATACAAGGGTGATGCTAACTCACACAAGGGTGACATGTCCTCACTGTAGCACTTTTTAGGAAGTCACACAAATGACAAAATAACAGAAACTGACAAAACAGCTCATATTTTTACCTGTTATTTCTGCAATGATGTTCGGAGGCATGTGAATTACACACTTCACCTTAAAATCATCTCTGAACCGACGCCTAACTGTACTGATGACTACAGGCACGTGACTTTAAAAGGCCAGACGGGTCGGACAACATCCAGCTGTACGTATATAAACATGTCATTGAGAGGAAGCATAGACAGACCATGGTGGTCATGAGGATGTTACACTGATAATGCAATTTACAATCTAGCTAATTTTATAAATAATTCTGGTTACTGTACAAACTTATGAAAGTTAAGGGTCTGGAGGAGGAGGCTTGTAAACATGCATAGCTCAGATAATGATAAATGGATGAAAAATGTAATTCACCCACAGATTAGTTCTTACTAAGTCCTCCTTAAAGGGACAGTGCACCCAGAAATGAAAAATTACATGATTTACTCACCCTCAAGCCATCCTAGGTGTGTATGACTTTGTTCTTACAGACAAATACAATCAGAGGCCTATTAAAAAATATCCTGGCACTTCCAAGCTTTATAATGGCAGTAAATGGGTGTTCAAGACCATAGAAGTCCAATAATAGAAGTCCATCCATCATAAAATGTACTCCACACAGCTCCGGGGAGCTTGCCGGGGTCTCATCTAAGCTTACGTTATGCCTATGTCTTACATGCTCCGCTGGAACGCCACTCTCGTGAATGTGCGTACAACAGTTATAGTGGAATACTTTTATGATAGATGGACTTTTATTATTGTACTTCCTTTGGACTACTAAATCTCAACACCCATTCACTGCCATTATAAAGTTTGGAAGTGCCAGAACATTTTTTTAATATAATGCCGATTGCATTTTTCTGACAGAAGAAAAACATATACACCTAAGCGAGTAAATTATAAGGTCATTTTCATTTTTAGGTGAACCATCCTTTTAAAAGTCATCAAAGCTAAAGCTATATGGACCAAAAGTCATCAAATTTCAATTTCAAATTCTTCAATGTCACGTCATGAAACCTTGAGCAATGAAACACTATAGCTGACTTCTCTCTTTCACCCACAATTTCAAACCACAATTTCAACATTTGGCTGCAGAGTTTAATTTGAGCATTCTGGAGAATACGTTTTTTGTTGTTTTTTTTATAGTGACTGGTGCTGTGAAAAGCTTTGCTTCATGTCCAGACAGTTACAGCACATACAGCCCTGAGGAAGAACTCTACCATGTGCTCTTTTAGGAGGAGAGTGTGTGCACGTATCACATCTAGATCTGTGACTTTGAGTTTAAATCATTGAAGACTCTTTAGTTCACATTTTGAACACAACTGAATTATCTCTGAGAGAGAAAGGATGAATAAAAAAAACTAAATTATAGCTGGTTTTGGCAAAAAGAGGAGCATAATAAGTGGAGATTAGAGGAAAACATGATTTCAAACCAGTTATAAACCTATAACAAAGCTGTAATATAGAACATGATTTAACCCTTAATCCCAAGTCATTTCGAGAAGGGGTCAACCAGTTATATTTTTATTAACATTAATAACTACTAAACAATGCATTTAAAAATAATGCTAAAAACTGATTAAATGTGCATGCCCCATATGTCTTTAAATGTTCTCTTTAAATGTTTAACTCATATTAATCATATTAGTCCATAAACAGTGATGTAGGCATTGTAGCACAGCTAAATCGCCATACAAGCATTCACCAGATGAAGGAAATCCAATATATTTGCCAACAGGGTGTATTTCCTTACACTGTTTTTTTTGGCACACTCTCAGTCAAAGATAATTGGCAAGTGTTCTAAATTTAAGAGTTCTGTGCTGAGCACAGTCATGTGACACAACAAACCCCCATGTGGAGTCACTGATTGTTTTTATTTCACCTCTAGGGGTTAAAGTCATAGTCTAGAACCCCTTATGTGTCACCTACAGCATCATTAAAAAAACTGTAACATCAACTAATTTAGAAAGAAATGGGCATAGAAACACTGTTGAGATTGAAGATGAATTGATATTCTAACACAGTCCCAGAGAAAAGGCCACTGGAACTCAAATCTAAGGTCATTTCCTCTAGAGACACAACGTGGAAATGGTCCACCAACAAGATTTCCGAGAGAAAACAAACTGCTCAGCAGAATAAAGGCTTCTATGGGTGTATCTAGTCAACAGAAAGCAAAGTTTGGTCTCGGAAAGGCAGATCAGATTTTGGTTTATGTACACAATTCCTACAAATTCAAATCGTCCCATGCATATAGGCCAATACTGCATCACAGCCAAAGCTGAAGATCCAATATCAAAGAAAATAAATTACTGAACAGAGTCAGACCACCCAAACCAAGCCTTCGAATCACTGACAGAAACTAGTGTGTATGGAAAAACTGAGTGGGACAGAAGTCTCATGGGAGTTGACGGGGGAATAACTTGGAAAATTGTGGTTGCCAAAATGTTGCTGTACTAAAAGCAAGGATAATGACACAAGTTTACATTTTTACATGATGTTTCAGTCAAAAATGTTCTTTAAAACTGTCAATATTTCATAATATTATATTTAGTGTGTCAAGCTGTAGAAAAACCAAATTATGAAACATGTACATATAAACTACCAGTCAAAATGTTTTTAATGTTTTTTTCTAATCACCAAGCCTGCATTTATTTGATCCAAAGTACAGCAAAAACAGTCAAATTATTTTTACTATTTAAAATAACTGTTTTCTATTTGAATATATTTTTAAAATGTAATTTATTCCTGTGATCAAAGCTAAATTTTCAGCATCATTACTCCAGTCTTTAGTGTGACATGATCCTTCAGAAGATCAGCATTTATCTGAAATAAAAAGCTTCTGGAGCGTTATAAACCATACCATTAAAAAGCTTGGAGTCAGTATATATATATATATATATATATATATATATATATATTTTTTTTTAAATAAGGGAGGCATAAAGAGGGAGGAGAGAAATTATAAAAGTTAATACAAGAATGCTTTAAATTGTTTAAAAGTAATGATAAAGACATTGATAATGTTAAAAAAGATTTCTATTTCAGATAAATGATGTTCTTTTGAATCTTCTTCTGAACTTTCTATTCTATTCATCAAAGAAACCTGAAAAAAAAAAATTTAAAAATTCTACTCCGCTGTTTTCAACATAATAATATGTTGAATAATGATAATAATGATAATAATGATAATAATAATAATAATAATAATAATAATCATCAACAAATCAGAATATTAGAATGATTTTCTGAAGGATCATGTGACTGGAGTAATGATGCTAAAAATTCAGCTTTGAAATTACAGGAATGAATTACATTTTAAAATATATTTAAAGAGAAAACAGCTATTTAAAATAGTACAAATATTTCAAAATTTTACTGTTTTTGCTCCATTTTGGATCAAATAAATGCAGGCTTGGTGAGCAGAAAAGACTTCTTTAAAAACATTAAAAATCTTACTGTTCAAAAACTTTTGACTGGTAGTGTAAATGTATAAAAAAAAAAAAAAAAAAATGTAACAGTTAATATTCACAGTTCAGAAGTAATTAATATATTAAATTTGTAATTCTTGTAATGGCACAGCTGAATTATCTGCAGCCATTACTCCAGACTTTAGTGTCATATGACTTCTCAGAAATTACTCTAATTTGCCAATTTGGTGCTCAAGAAACACTAATGTTGTGCTGCCTAACATTTAAGTCATTTAATGCACCCTGGATGAATAAAGCAAAAATGTGAATTTGTTTACATACATTATGACAAATAGTTATGACAAATAATCACTTAATAAACCTGTTTTTTACAACATTAGATTATGATGACTAATAATTCTTAATCTCTAGGAAGAGACGACAACAACAACCACCACCTTCATACTACATTCAAGGTCTCTGTTGAGAGCTGCCATGATACAGCCATCCATGTTAAACCTGTACCAGAGATTTACAAGTATTCAAGGTGAACCTGAGCCGTTTGAGAGTGCGTGAACCATCTCACCCTGCAAAAGCTCAAAATTCCTTGAATTCCTGCCTCCTGTCCTCTCACAACTCTTGCGGAAAAAACAAGCGTTGATATCAAAATCCCTCAGGAAACACTGTCACACTGTAAACAGATTTTCACAAAAACAGTGCAATATTTTTGTTGTAAACATTTGAAAAGAGCAGCAAGAAACACAATAGAAAGTCTTTTGATCCTGCTGCTGCCCGCCGAACACAGGAAAGGAGGGGACGCACTCGCTTTCTAGACATTTCTATTGTTTTCCTGATCCCTCTGTCTCTCTTGAAAAATTGCTTGCATTATTTTACGAGTTACACTTGATAGTGCTCTCAAACACACAATAGGCCGTGTCAAACTGTCGGAGAGGTAGGTTATGAAGGTTTTAGTCATTTTCGTGCATAAAAAGATCAGAAAACAGCACCGACTCGAGATGTTCCCATCACAATGCTCGCAATCGTTTTTTGGACTTTCAGATTAATGTGTATCCTGATCTTACATAACCCTGTCTCCTGTCGTCCAGTATGAGCATCTACCTTCAGTGCTGACATCTCAGAGACCCTGCAATGTTAACAAATCATCAAGTTGTGTTTACCCTGAAGCTAAACAGGAACTTCATTTGTGCAGGTCTCCCCCAAAATAGCCTTTTCTCTCTGAACAGGATGACCGTCAGAATGAAATGCACGTACCATCATGTGCACAGCCGATCAGCAAAAACAAAAATGTTATGGCTTGGCAGACAAGGCTCTAATTTATATTTAAGATGGTGAAAATATGAACATAAACATGTCAGAACAGAAGAGCAACCCATAACAAGAAGTCACAGACAGTGCCTGCATCCTCTGCGCTCCATAAATATGTCTAAGGCCAGAGGTGGAGGTTTTCCTACACACGCAGACTCTCTCACACACACACGTAAAATGTTAGGCATATTGATCGTACAAGCATACAATACATATCCTACCATATACAGAAGGCTTTTTGCTGACCTTGCCGGATTCATTCACTGCAACTGTTTCAACAGCCTCCTGTGAGTCTCGTTCTGCTGTAAAATGTCAAGGCCCTTAGAGAGCAGAGCTAAACCTTGAGCTTGAACTTATAAAAATGGGCCATCAGAGATCAGATTCGGTGACATTTGGCCTTCCCAACCAACAGACATCTTCGGAAACCATGAAACCAAGGCCTTTTATGATGCCTGGTCCTGGACCAATGCCTGGTCATGTAATCTCAACATGGAGGCGACCATGAAGAGGTACCAGAAAGAAAAAAAAAAAAGTTTTAAAATTAGTTTGATGGGTTTGGTAATCACACTGCAAGGGAAAATTGAAACTAGATTGGAGACTAGAATTTGGCATCAGCATGTTGCTAAGCTAATAACATGACATTAAGCATAAAAACACACTGCATACACAAGTATAAGGTTATAAGGTAATACACTAACATTTAAAAAGTTTTTTTGACTTCCTTAAAAAAAAAAAAATTATATATATACACATATATATACACACACACACATACTTCTATTCAACAAGGATACATTGATCACAAGTCACAGCAAAGACTTTTATATTGTTACAAAAAACACTGTTTCAAATCAGCCTATTAGGATTTTTGAAGGATCATGAAGACTAATGGCTGCTGAAAATTCAGCTTTGCTGTCACAAAAATAAACTGCATTTTAAAATACATTTTTTAGAAAACAGCCGTTTTGAATTGTAATAATACTACACAGTATTGCAGTATTTACAGTACTTTTGATCAAATAAATACAGACTGAGTGAACATAAGAGACGACTTTAACACAACATTAACAAATATTACAGACCTCAAACTTTTGAACGGTAGTGTATAGGGATGTAACTGTATTATCAATATTGTGGTATTGTGATAGCAAAACTGTCTCGATATTATCATGGTCACATGACAATATGAAACGAGTCTTCTGGGCAAAAAGTGTTGTTTAAACTTTTTATTCTAACATAAAAGGTCTTTAAAGTTGTGTTTTGGGCCATTATGCTTTGGTACAGTATCTGTCCAATGAACTACAACCGAAAGCGCAATATGGCTTAATCCCTCTGTTCCAAGTCTGTTTTCGGATTTCTGGAGTTTTTTGTCAAAATAAAACTCTACTGCAGTTTCCGTCAACATAGAAGTTTAAAAGTGCAGTATGAAATGTTGACAGCTAGCAGTTTAAATGGGTAATGTTACTGCAGTCCAAATTCAAAATCTCTCTTTCAAGTGTAGAAATTAGGTGAGAGGTATTGTAATTTCCCTACTGTAGTGTAAAGCAAAATAATACATCTATGAAAGATTCATTTTCATTTATTTTACAGTGCAATTGTTTTACAATATATGGCTCTTACTGTCATAGGAATAACAATAATATAAAATGTTATTATTATTTTTTTATATTATATTCTAATTAGTTTGGCTTCCTAAAACGCCAGTGTAAATGTAACAGTACAGTGACAGTATACCACAAATAAAAAGAGGGTTGAGTCCCCTTTAAAGTTCAGGTACAAGTCAGTTTGAACTCTCAAGTGCATTCATTTACTTTAAAATGTACAAAATAAAAAAAAAAAATTCCAAGGCTTCATTTGTCTTTTTTTTAATATCACAATAAATATTGTATTGTGGACTTCATATTGAGATATTATCATATCATGAGATTTTGATGTTGTTACATTCCTAGAACTGTATATGTACACACACACACAAACCAACTGAAATTAGAAAGCTTCTGAAATCATTTTACAACAACCCCTAATATTATCCATGACTTATAATAAATGACTTATATAATTTCTCAGCCGTTTTGAAGTTTGTGTGCAGTCAAACATTTAATCCATGGATGAGGCAAGTTGCAAAGCATAATGAAAGACAGATGAAATTCTGCAATATCCACATTCCTTTATCATTTTATCCACTTTATATCATTGTGCAATAACTCAATACAAAATGGAAAAAATGTTGACCAAATATTTTGATAGCTATCACTACCACACACAATGCTGCAGTGTTCAACAACAAACTGTTTTATACTCAGAAGTATATCAAGCCTCTCCTATACCAAGCTATTAAATCACTTGGTTATTTCCACAACATCAGGCAACATGACACTTGCACCAGATGTCTGTAGTTAAGAGTGTATTGCCTGGATGCCATGTACACGTGGAAAACATTGCTCAGATACAAAAAAACATCCTGTCAAACCAAGGACTTGCTAGAGAGAAAGAAAAGTGTCTGGTCCTATTATAAAAATAACACTTGGAATGTTTAAGACATATTATTCATTAGCACTAAATGGACAGGTGTCCTTTACAATCCAACCAGTGGCTAGTAATACAAGCGTGAGCCTTCGTGACAAACTTCACAATCATATCAAGGTCAAATCAGGTTCAGCAGGGATGACATCACACTGCAAATTCAATCTGCTTTAATTCATTGCGGCTTTGTTAGCAACAGGAACACTTTTCAAAATAGAGTCATTTGCTTGAGAAAATTCAATCAAGCCCTGCCTTGAGAGCAACACTGATACAGCACAAGCTCAGATTGTAGAGTCTGAGAAACACTGTGGCTTTTGACAGAGTTGATACATGGCCTTAACATGGCTGACAGAGACGCTTTTCATCAAGAAATACAGTCTCCAGTTTGACTCCCTGACTCCAGAAAATAAACAAGTGGAAGCCCACAAAAGCACAGATGAGAGACAGGCTGATCTGCAAACAAGGCCGATTTTTTTTTTTACTGACAATACAGGATAAAGCATGACAGTGTCCTTCATTTCTGTACAAAGTGAAATTTCCTGACAAGTTTTATCTGCTAAAAGACCTGTAGCTCAAATAAATGGAGGTGAATAGACTGTTCCAGCTATAAGCACACTGTGTTTATCACCAAGGACGAAACTGAACTTAAACCGCATGCAAAAACTAATCTTCATTGCTAGATTATCTGACACACTTTCACAACTAGCGGTAACTGTTGCCACATAAAGCCAACAGTATGAAAGGAACTGAACTCCTTTCACTCAAGCTTTCAAAGATCCTTGACTTAATTGACTGAATGAGCAAATTAACAAGCCCTCACTCATATTATAATTGAGACACTATTATAGATTTCATTTATATTTTTAATTTGTTTTCATTTTTTTTCCATTTTGAAAATGAAAGCGTGGCATTGGCAGCTAACTGAAATACAACATGTTCTTTCTTATTATTTTATTTGTAAGCTTTCATTTTAAGTTTGTAGTTTATTACAGCAACCCTGCACTCAACACAACACGAGAATAACAGACATTATCTGAAGTGATCGGCTACAATTAAATAACATGCCTAATTCCAATAGAGGATTTGCACTTGCGTCATGATTTGGTCAGTTACCCAGATGCGCGGCCATATTGGAGATACTCAGATGTAAACAACAGCATGGATTGCACAGTTAATGTACTACTGAATATGTTGCTCTGCTAATTTATGCTGTCTAAACCACAGAAAAAAAAAAGTGTAGAAGCTGCTACACCATATGGAGAAGGACAGCAGGTAAGCAGGACAGGGTGCAATATTTTGACAAACTAAAGTTAACAGATGGTAAAAATACATACTAGCAGTATTAATTAACATATTAGCCTAATATTTCACCTCACTGACCGGAAATAAGAATAAAGACAAATGTTGTCAAGATTCTTGCCCTGGAAATCCTGGTTCAGTTTAGCCAGTCACAAACCTTCTTTCCTCATACAGTCTTTTGCACTCTTCTCCTTGATTTGTTATAACTTTTGGCAGTTTACAGTACTTCAAATGTTTTTCCTGGTCCGACGGATTAGTACGGCCCAAAACGTGACAATAATTGACCATTTTCAGCAGCAAATATTCAGAAGTTCAGCTCAGTTAAGTGGCATTGTTTACATTTAGTGCCACCAAAAAATGTCAAGTTGATGACACGTTGATTCGTGAAAACACTCTATAAGCCTATACTTGTGTCCGGAGACAAACTTGGCTGACTATTCGTTAAATTTGTTGGAATTCGGTGACGACATACATGAGTGACACTGAGGTCTGAAATATCCATAATCACCCACTCTGACAGTGAAATTTCAATCACTATTCTTTCGTTTTTGTCTTTCAGTAGGCCTACTATGTGCTTATAGGTGTCATGTGGTTTGAGGTGTTTCACACAACAAAATGTATCAAAATATAAAATAAAGGTGATACACTAATACCACAACCGAAGCTGCCCAACCTGAGTCTCATACATTTAATGAATTGCCAACCTAGACAGCTTTTTTTTGGACCCATACTGCATTTACCCCTGGGCTAAACTCACCTTAAATCCTAGGTAGACCATCTGAGCTTCACACTTGTAATTGTCAAAAGTATGAACATCACTTTTAACCGTGGTTTAACCCTAATTAAACCCTGCTTCAGAATTGAGGGACCGAAGGCATACAAATAGTATGCTGGAATATAACTGGGAGCTGTTTAGCAACAGACAACCAATCAGAAACAGACTCAGTGCTTCGTTCATTAAATATTTACACACTTTGCATATTCGTGGAAAGTTTAATGTGTTTAGTAACGTTAAATCAAAGTCTGAAGGGAAAACTTACACACGTCAAACGTGTAGAAAAGCAGATTTACGTGGCAAATGGACAAGCAGGTGGTCCCGTATGCTCCTAAATATGCAAATAATAACGCTAAACCGGCGTTTCAGACTTAAATCTCAGATTCAGAACCTAATAGACAGTGTGAAAAGCGACAAAACAACCCAGGATTACAACTCCCAAGTGAGGAAAAAAAATTCCAACAGGTGTGTGTTTAAAATGTTTGCTTATGAAGGCAATGCATTAGAGATATGAGGCGCATCCTGAGGCTTCTCGTTCAACAGGTAGGCAGGCCCACAGGTCCTCAGCAGCAAAGTAAAACCATGTACATTTGTGTTCATTTTCGACAAGGGAAACTAAACAAACACATAGTTTTATGGCACTTTGTACCGAGTCGGTTTTCAAGCACGTGCTTACCTGCAGTAAACGAGACAGTCCATATGATTTATTTCTTTATCCGAGCGGTGTCGTCTGTAATCCTCCCATAAATCCTTAATAGCGGTAACGGACAAAATAAAAACCACAGGAGCAAGAGCCAACTCTGGTTGAAACGCATTGACCACAGGCACGAAATTCAGTAAGGCTATGAAAACAAAATACACGTTGGCAAAACGGTGGAACTGTTCGAAGAGGTTCTTCGGTAGGAAAGAAAGCAGAGTGTATTTTGTGGTTTTGATCTTATTGTTTGCATAGTGTCTATTTGGGTTATCCCCTCCTTTGGTATGGTCATACAAAATGTTGGCGTGTACAATCCTGGTTTTGCTCTCCTTTTTGCTTTTCCTTCTTTTATGCTTTTTCACTTTGGCACTTTTCGTTTCTCCAGACTCTCCGGTCTCTCGCGCCATACTTCGCCCAAAACTTTTGTCTCTTTTCCTTGAACCAATAAAAGATGGTATCTATGTAATCATGCTGATCCTCCTTGATGGCGAAGGGCCGTATGAAAAGTTCCTCACTCTGTTTTATCGTCCTCACCCATCGCGTCAATTCTCTCCCTTTCTCTCGTTAGCACTGAAAAGTTTTACAGCGGCATCTTTTTTTCGCCTCAGTAGATGAAGATGCTTTAAGGCAGGGCCGAGCGATTATACATACGCGCTGTTACACATTTTAGCTGTATAAACCACTTGGATAAACCTACAAATGAGTATTCCTATTTAAAGTCCATCCGTATGATTGTACACGCGGTGTTGTACGCAGGCCGTGCTGGGAAAAAAAGCCAATCACGGGAGGTACCAAAAAACGTCACTGCCGACGCATATAAAGCTCCGCCCACTTACCAATGAAACATCTTAACTGGAAGTGCCACGCGTTACCATTGAGAAAAAGTGCTTCCCCTTGTAAGATGCAAGTGTAAACACAGTTTCTTTGTTTTGAAGACAGCAGAAACGGCGATTGTGTCTAATCTGTTGTATTATGTTACGGGAAAGTTCACAAAAACCTGTCAGAATGACAGCCTCAGTGACTACTTTCATTGTACGGTTAAAATGATGCTCTTCTTATCATCAATTTGCCTAACATCTCCTTTTGATTAAAGCAAACCACAATTTTATATAGTCAGCTGGATAAACAGTAGCAGGGTCAGAAATAAACCACAATCTAAATCTAGTCTGGGTTTAATGTTCTGCAGATACTATAAGTGACCTGTAGCAGTCAGATTTCTGCATTCATTGTTGCACAAGCAAGTGTTGTTGAATATGTAGCTATTATAAAACTAAACATAAAAAAACAGCAACAACTTGAAACTGAGATTTGCATAAAACTACTATGACAGGAAGACAAAAGAGCTGTTTTACCTCACATATATGGCACTAAGAGTTGATTGTGCCTGTCTACTGTTTTATTTGTTGTTCTTGTTTAGTGTTTTTCTTTAAATGAATTTTCACCATCTTCCTAACACTCTAAATATGACCAAGCTCAAAGATAAAACCTAAGGACTATAGAATGAAAGGATAAATGCATTTAAAAGTTACTGAGAAAAAAACTAAGCATTCCATGTTTGCCTGTTCTGATATCTGTAAAATGCATTGCACGAAGTTCAATTAGAACTAACTTAGAAGTAACTTATAAAATGCACGACAGGGAGGACGACACAGATAAAACAACAGCAATAACAGTAGACAAAGACAAATGTATTGTACAAAGCAGTCAAGACTTTTTTGGCACAAACTAAACACCATCATTTATTAAAAAAAAAAATATATATATATACATAGATATACACAAAGAACATACACGTGTAGTACAAAGCACAAACGGAACCTAATAAACACAGGAAACAGACAAAAATAGTTGTATATGTTCAGTTTGTGCACTATTTACAGTGCTTTACTCATCCGTTTATTTTCTAAAGAGCCGTAAGTGTTCAAATTTACCTTGTAGAAGTAAAAAAGCTCAAAATAGATTCATATATTGTTCACTATTGCAAATTCTTAGAAGTAGTAGAGTAGGTTTTCACGATGGTTGCCTCCCTAAGGACTATTAAACAGACCACACCAAAAATGTGGATATTTCAGTATAATTAAAAATAGCACATGAACATTTCATGACATAGTGATCACACCAAATCTACGCCCTTGTTTGGTGGAGATTCCTGTAGCCATGAAACGATTAAAGATTTGTTCTGTTTATATTACCGCCATAAACAAGTTAATCAGCTTCGATGTGACTCAGAAGGCTGCAACGAGCAAACATGCCGCCTAGTGTAGTTTAATAAACTCTCTGATCTGTTTATCCCTATTTATCTTCTGATTAAGTAATACCATCTGTCTTAAGAATGCAGAAAAACAACTCTGTGCGTTAAGTCGAGGCCTAAATTTACAAAGTTCTTGTCCACTGCAACTGAGGATTATTACAGGTGTTTAATATGAGTGGATAAGTCTGCTTTTGTTGCAACTGTGTAAAGGAGATCAATAAACTTTGATTCTAGGAATAGGTGGGTTAATAACGACACAAGCTCTGCAGTATAAACGGGATGAACTGGTTCAAATTCCATTTAGGATATTTTGTATTTTTTGTTCTACTGATGTACCCTTGAGCGGAGAAGGGAACAAAGCAAGTTGTCTCTGTCCTCTGACATTTGTCTGTGGTGTATACCAGCTGTTGAATTTCTAGTTATCTATAAAATCTAAGCGATAAATCACAACAGTGAGTTAAGATCTACTGTAGTTTTAAATAGATAAACCAGTTGCTATCGCTATCGATCAGGTGGAAAAAACACATTTTGGCAAAAGCAAATACATTAGTAACTGTGTGTCGCTTTGTTCTTTTATGAAAATGCTGAGCATAGGTCATTGTTTTTTTCTCTCATATTTTCTTCTCTTTAATACCTGCTGGTGTAAATGAAGGATATTTCTGCAGGGATTGTGCTACATGGTGATTTATGTGTCTGCCTGCAAAGTCAGAGATTTTAAGCTTCTATTTATCTTAAGGGCATTTCAGTGTACTATGCTTTGCCTTTTAAAACTCAGCTCAGGGTGTTTTATATACTCTCTGGGGTGTAAATAAAAAGCAGCATTGCATTTAGAATACCTCTGAAACTTTTTGTAGTAAATATATAGGTGGCCGGTAATGGACTGGATCTGGTTTTTACTTTAGACAGGCTGTTTGGATTCCACCTCAACACTAATTGTGACCCTAGACCACAAAATAAGTCATAAGGGTCATTTTTTTAAAAAAATGAGACGTATACATCTGAATAAATAAGCTTTCCATTGATGTATGGTTTGTTAGGATAGGACAATATTTGGCTGAGATACACACCGTAAATGTGATAAGTTGACTTAACTTTAAAAAACTGAGGAAACCCATTGCCTTAAAATTATTAAGTAAATAATAACAAAAAAATAAGTTAAGTGAATTGTCAAGTTCACTTAACTTATTTTTTAAAATTATTGTTTACTTAATTATTTTAAGGCAATGGGTTTCCTCTTTTTTTTAAGTCAACTTATCACTTTTTAGAGTGCAACAATTTAAAAATCTAGAATCTGAAAAATCAAAATATTGAGAAAATCAATATTTTAAAGCCTTTAAAGTTGTCCAAATGAAGTTTTTAGCTGTGCATATTACTAATCAGAAATTCCGTTTTGATATATTTACGTTCGAAAATGTACAAAATATTTTCATTGAACGTGATACTTAACATCCTAATGATTTTTGGCATAAAAGAAAAATCGATAGGCTAATTTTGTCCCATACAATGCATTTTTGGCTATAGCAAATATATCCATGCTACTTAAGACTGGTTTTGTGATCCAGTGTCACAATTCAGGTAAACCTTGCATTGCTTAACTTTGTCTGAATACATAAATTTGTCTTCTGTTGCAAGCAGTAACATTTATTACTTCATTCACATTGCAGGAATTGCAAGGTCAGCTGCATCAACATGATGCTTTATTCACAACAGTCATGTGAAATTGGCTCTGGATGGAGATTCCTTAGTCTGTGTGAAAGAGTTTTTTGTCGCTACAGAGTAAATTATGTCATAATTTTTGGGAAAGCTTTTTTAGAGGTCCAGAAAATGAAATTAGATGAATCACGATATGCCTTTCCCCAGGCTTTTGAGGTCAAAACAGCACATGGCTGTCTCTCATCTGGGAAAAGCGCATCATTGCAGTGGCTTTCTGGCAGTCAGCTCGAATGCTTGGAAACGCTCCCTTGTCTCGCTACTGTTTTTCAGGTCTGTAGCAGCGTGCTGCAGTGTCTCAGGACCGGCACTCTTTGACCATCCATCACGGGGAAATTGAATTGTTCCCCGATGCCAAGATGCCACAGAGTCCAATCAGCCATTATTTTTTCCCAAACCCAACAGCTGGACGCTGGTACTGCAAATCAAGGACGACAGTGGGCCGGATAGGGCCCTGATTGATCTCCCCCTGCCCTGTGCGCTCAGGGCTAAATGACCCAGCACTCGCAAATCTGCTGAGATCTGGAGCTTTGGATAGATGCAGCCTCCACTTCCAATAAACCTGGAGAGTGTCCATGCCTGCCGGCTGCCTTTGAAACCTGATTCAGCATTTGCCACTGTTTTGCTGCTCTACCTCATTGTGCTTAGCAAGTGGATTAAGTATTGTCATTTAGCAGATCGAATGAATCTTGAATTAGAACATTTAGCCGTTGATGGTGTTTATGGGTTCTGTCTGAGAAAGCTGCCCCCTTGTGGTACAAACCTGTTTTATACATGCCAGTAAGTTTTGAAGACTGATGGTGTCTTAAATGAAAATATTTGTATCACTTATCAATGACTTCATCGTTTAACAAATCACTGGTGTTAACAAATTCTAACATCATTTATGAATCGCATGAGAACAGGCTAATTAAAATGAAAGGCAAATGATTCATCTGAGTCATCTAATCAAAGCAAATCATAAATAAATGCATCTCCATAACCATGATGACTGATTTTAAAGGTAACATGATTAATTATTAAAGACAAAAGATAAACTTTTTCAGCTGATTCACGCTATTTAGGCTCAATCTTACTTATTAGAGAACAATTTAACAGTTTGGGAATCACTTGCGTTCTTTTAAGATTATCTAAGTGGAAAAAATGTCTAGCTGTACTGCAGATTTGTTCATTCACACCCAATTTACTAAGAATACAATTTTCCTCCAAATTAAGCACTATTATATTTTGGCAGTTCTCCAGGCAACCTGTCAACACATACTGTCATTCACATCTGATAATTTTTTCCCATCATAATTTGCTTTTTAATATGATTATTAGGCATTGCAATGAACCAGTGAGGCATGAAATTTATGTAAGCCCCACATTTCACACCGGAATGCATGTGATGCTTTGCATTGTTTTGCAGGAAAGATAATCAATGAGTTGCCTGAACTTTGATATGCTCAGAACACAACAGAAATTATGTACATTAAGGCATTTAGCATGGTTATTAAGCTAATTCTCAAGTCACAGATTTCAGGTTTTACTATCCTTTTGGGAACATTTGGGTCTCTTTCTGCTTTGTGAAGAGGAGCAGAGATTGTCATGAGTCCTGAACACTGAAGTGCTGGCAAGACAAAGGTCCCGTCCTCTGGCATCTTATTGCGCATATAGCACAACTTCAAAAAAATTGCTTTGCACATATTATTCAGGTCTATTTTGGTCTTTAGTGCAGCTCACAGTCTAAGCACAAGTAATGAATCTGCAGTATAGACAGCGGTTTTCATTTTTCTTTTTTCGTTCTGCACGTTAGATTTTGTCCTTTCAGCAAATAAAACAATGCGCACACCCCTCAAACCTCTAACTACCAACTCTTTGTTAAATTAAAGGGGTAGGACATCCAAAAATGAAAATTCTGTCATCGTTTACTTGCCCTAGACAGACTCGATGACTACTTTAGAGAGCTTTTTGTCATCTTTGGAGTTTGGTCACCATTCACTTTTATTGTACGGAGCAGTTTAAAACTTCTCCTAAAACATATCTAAGGTACACAAGAATTTTCATTTTTGGGTGAACTTTAGTTGCACTCTCAGTACTCTCCTGAACAGACTGAAGACTGACACAGAAGAGAAGAAATTCTTTAATAAAGTTGTTGTTTTTGTTTTCTTGTGCACAAAAATATTCTCGTAGCTTAATTAATAATAAAATTAAGTGTGAACCACTGATGTGACATGGACTATTTTAATGATGTCCTTACTACCTGGGTCTTGAACGTGAAAGCCGCGTTGCTGTCTATGCAGGCTCAGAAAGCTCTGATTCTGATTTCATCAAAAATATCTTAATTTGTCCTCCGAAGATGAACAAAGATCTTACGGGTTTGGAACGACATGAGGGTGAGTAATTAATGACAGAATGTTCATTTTTGAGAGAATTATCCCTTTAATTTCATTCTGCAAGATCAACTTCTATTGTTTGCATACTGAGCTAATAATATTTTATGCCTCCTAACCCTAAACCTTTATTAAAACATTATTTTTTACTTATGTTTGCTATGCTGTTTTCTGTGTGAGGAATATTGTCTGCCCTCACAATGTGGATAAAGTAGTTTTATTTATATAGAACCTTTCTGCAGCTCAAGGTCGCTTTACAAAAATACATTTCAGGTACATTTCACTGGTACAAGTAAAAAAAGGTAGGTGATTTCAGGTTTTATGGTACTTAAGGGGACATTTGGTCTCTACACTGTGAGCAAAACCTGAACCACACACACAAAAAGCAAACATTTGTCCCTTAAGAGATGATAAATGCCAGTTTTATTCAGCTGACAATGTAAAAAAGAGAAAAACTCCATAAAATAGATATCTGCGACATCAAGCACATTCATTTTTCCACACTGACAACAAGGTCAACAGTTCAACATGGTTCATCATAGTTGTCTCCAGCTCAGTCTGCGTATCATGCGCAGTGCTGCAGAAGTGCTCTTTTGATAAACGATCCTACAAATACAATACTTTTTTGAGTCATGAGAGCATATTTTGTTTTCATCATTTGTCTGTGGCCGTGCTGTAATGAGTAACAGAGGGCAGACGGTGTTGATAGTAGCACACTCACATCCTGATCACTACTGTTCCTTTACAAGCAGAGCTCTGAAACACTGGGATGTGCTTTCTGAGCCATTCTCAAGAGGGTGCAGCGGTATCTGTTAAAGATGAGTTATCGGGGAGCGGTCAGGTGACAAGAACAAAAATAGCGTGAGGGAGAGAAACACTGAGGTTTGATCTGAAGGAAGAGTCAAAAACAGGTTGCTATAATTATAGTTATAGTAACAATGATAATAATTGGATAAATTCCATGAAACTGCAAATAACTCAAGATAATGTATTTCAACTATATTCAAACTTTAAAAAAAAAAAACTAAATGTTGACTTTTCATGCATGTTTTAGTCTTTTTTGCCCCGTGTTTTCTGTATTTTATATTCTGGCTTGGTGAAGGGATGTATAGCTGACTTCAGTTGTACTGCAGTCTAGTAGAAATGACAAGTATATTACACGCACCGATATAAGACTAGTCAGCAGAGGGCGTTAGACTCCATCCAGTACATTCACAATACCACACTTTGTCACTAGTGTTTGGCTGTATTCAGACCAGAATACTAGTGTACTGCTTACTGCATACTGCTCAGTATTGAATGCTGCATACTGTTATATGCATTCTGCAACAAACATGGTTATAAACCAGGTTTAAAAATGAGTGATGTCTGGGGTGGGGTTAAGAATTGTGCTATAATAACCCCTACAAATACAACTCAATATCCAAACACTTTAAAAGAGACAGGCATGTCAGTGTTTGTGAAAGGTGTTTTCTCTGTGTTGATGAACATTGTTAAATTATACCATATTTATTGCACCAAAATTCATGAATATTTTACTATAGGTCAGGGTAGGATAAGTTTATCATTTGTTTATTATCCATGCAACTAAACGTATTATAGTTTTCATTAATAACCTTTGCTATTTAGATGATAAAACTTTGTCTAGTGCTCCTATGAATGAAAATGTAACTACTACCCACCTTATGTTTTGCCCTAAGAGTGCGGCCATTTGTAAATTTTATGCATCTGGCTTTCGGTCTCATCTGCATTTAGCTGTATTTTTAGCTGTACAAAACAGCTCGTTTTGTTGCTTTATATTGCAAATTGGTGTGTCTTACCATATTATTTTAATTATGCAAACAGTTTTACCGTTTATTGCACGTTGTTTTTCTTCTCATTATTTCCCTGTAGCGGCTAATATACCGGAAGTCTCGCCCATAAGCTTAATATGCATTTAAGAATGAGGTGAATACTGAATTAAATAGCATGGATTCTTCATAAACTAGTGTTTGCGTATTTTATTTAATACCTGCTTGTTTTACAACTGCTGCTGTTTTTGATAGCGCTAATAACGTTTCTGACAAATATCATTATGTTTTGTTTTGTGGTATCCTGTCAGCAATAACCTGTCTGTGAGACTGTTTTGATTACTGTCAGTTTAACCCGGCGATCGCAGTGTTGCCACATATTGCTAGAAAAAAACGAAATTTAAATTATAAATAAATCGAAATTAGTTCAAATCTTTGATAAATAAGACAAGACAAAGCTGTCGCTAACCCTAAACTGCAAAATTCCCACTTTATTCAATTTCTAAAGTGTCAAATTAAGTGAAAAAGTCAAGTCCAAAGACGCTTATAATACGTGGATCTGGCAACACGGAGATTGCGCTTGCGTCCTCACACACAACTCTCTCAAGCCTCGTTCACTCCGCCAGCGCCTCGCAGCGATCATTTTCAGACGGTAAACATTCTTGCAAACGTAATTATACATTCATACATGCATATGAGGAGTTTTATACAGCAAATTAATTATTCAGAAAACAAATTTTATTTTTGAACATGAAAAATTTACCGAGGTCCGGACCTCGGTGACCTCATACGGTCACGGCCATAAGTTTTACATTACATTCCTTTAAAATGTTATTTTAAAAATAAAGTTATTTTTTTAAAAATAACAAAACGTTTAATGTAAAGTTTGTAGATTTTTTGTGTTAAATATCTAATTAAATTTTGCGTAAAACATTCTAACTCTCGAGAATACTAAAATGATTGATAATGATGGCAAATAATGAAAAATGCACAGTGTACATACTATATACTGCAGAAATAGTAAGACTAGTATGCTAGCATGCCCTTCCAAACAGCCCTAGCGTGTGTGCAAGAGAAAAGAAGCGAGTTGGTACTGTACATGTGTGAGTGCTTTGAGACACAGGGCAATATACAACCTTAAAGTGTTAACCTCTTTAGCAAGATTCAATTCTATGTTGTCTCACTCATTTGCTGCAGACCATTTTGGTGCAGCGAGTGAAACAAGGTTATTTTGAACCCATCGGCACCATAAATGTTACACTGCGAGGGGCATCGCATTTCAAAAACCCCGACCGCTCATTCCTTTTCCTGCTTCCACGATCAACAAGCTGTTGTGGGAGTATTACTGAGACAATCAATGCTAGGTAAAAGCCCATCGTAATAGCCGGCAATGAGATGAGCTCTTATGATATTAATCTGGTGGGGAAGATCTAGGAGGAACAGAAAGTTCACAATCGGGCGATGGTCCTGTCAGACACCTTGCGACGACTCCGAACAGTTAGATAACATCCTCCTAAATCTGGTCCTGGTTGCCTGGAGACAGGAGTATGATTTGGATGGTGTTGATATGGGAGACAAAGTGCCACTCTCTGCCTGCACGGAGAAGCTCTAATATCATCTGAGGGTGCTCGAAAATGCCCTTTAAACTAATGAAATAATAAAATTGACTAATGGCATGGGAAAATCGCACTGCTATTTCTTCCCCTTGTAAATATCAAGCATACATCTATTTTGGCTCTGATCGTAAGGAGATGTCAAACAACTCAACACGGCGCGCGAAAGAACAGGTTAACTGGCAGCAGTGCTTTAAAAGAGACAAACTGCACGGCGCTGATCTTGTTTAACCATTATTCTGGTGCCTAACCACGTAACATTTCTTTTCAGACAATGATAAAGAGTCAAATAAAAATAAAATCATCTTTACAACGCTCTCCACCGATCAGCCCACACAGCCATCTGCAGACATTTGATGGTTTCACAAGACTCACCCAGAGCATTTCGGCACCAAATGCAATTAACATCATCCAAAGCCAGTTGGAAGTAATGTCAGGAAGAGTTTTGCACTGGGGAAAAGCAGTTCATATTTTTTCATACATCACTCTGCAGGGTGCTTGCTAATGACTTTCTTGTGACCATCACTCTGCATCTGATCAATTGTGCTGATTTCCATTTCTAAATAGCTGTTGACGAGATTGAGTACTACGCATCAATCAACATAGAGAAATGAGAAATTTAATTGGATTAGACGATTGATGGGGTCCTCACCCCTCAGTACTGAAGTAAGGCACATGAAAGAGACAGTTCACCCAAAAAATGAAAATCCTTTTTAGATTTTACAAGTCTGTATGACATTTGTTCTCCCATGCACGGCGTAAAATATTTTGAAGAATTGTACTGGTTGTTTTATTTCATTACCATTACCATAAATGAGGACAGAAGCTGAAAGATTCAAAAGCAGGGTTTATGCGCGTCTTAAAGGAGAAGTCCACTTCCAAAACAAAGATTCATATATAATGTACCCCCTTGTCATCCAAGATGTTCAATTTACAATACAATACAATTTATATACTTTTTTATTGTCAAACGCTCATCTTGTCTTACTCTGCCTGGACTGTTTTTGACAGTCATGACAGTTCATGACAGTTAGGGTGTGTCGAAAAATTCCCATTTCATGTTCCCCCTCAACTTCAAAATCGTCCTATAATGCTGTTTTACCTTTTTGGTAAGGGTGTTTGATCTGCTTTTTATGTTCACTTTGCAAAGACTGGGGAATGTTCAGGCCCAGAAAGGTAGACATTGTTAAAATAGTCCATGTGTTATGAAGCTATGAGAATACTTTTTATGCGTAAAGAACAAAAATAACAACTTTTTTCAACAGTCTTTTTCAGGGAACAGTCTTCGAGGTGTGTTCACGACAATACTACGACACATGCGTGTGCCCTTACTACCTTTCTGGTGTCAGTTGTGTTGCTGTCTTTGCAAGGTCAGACAGCTCTCAGATTTCAGGAAAAATATCTTTATTGCTTTATTCGTGTTCCGAAGATGAACAAAGGTCTTACGGGTTTGGAATTACATGTGGGTGAATTATTAATGACAGAACTGTCATTTTTGGGTGAACTATCCCTTTTAAAATTCTTGAATCATTAGAGAATCAAGTCAACTGGTATTAAATGTTGTATCCATTACAAAAAAAGTATATCTTGCTCAGTATTTTAGTCTTGTTTTCCAGGACAAATATCTGAATATTCTTAAAACAAGATACATTTATATGTTACATATATGTTATTTTTATATTTATATATACATATTAATATACACAGTTCACAAATATTACGTGAACACAAACTTTTATTTTGGATGCGATTAATCACGATTAATCGATTTGACAGCTCTACTTCCAACTGATCTCTGTTAATTTTTAATGAAGTTTTCAGGGAAAAAAGCTTTAGGGTTTGAATATCTCTGCTCCCACAAACACAACCACTAGAATATGTAAACAATTGGATTTGGATGCGATTAATCATGATTAATTGATCTGATAGCCCTAGTTGGAAGTTGTATTTTCAAACTTTAAAGTGTTGCTAATGCAACTCATTGTGCTCCCTAGACACTTCCATTAAGAAAACATATTTGACATTTTGTATTTCTTTAACTGTGTTCCTTAAAATGTCGGTCTTGATTTTTTTTTTAAATTTACATCCATCAACCTGCAGAAACCCTGGGATGCAGAAGCACCATAAATGTATCATATAAGTGGTTTGTATGACTTGTGTGCCGTATTTGAGCTAATCTGATCAAAAGAAAAGAAATTACATGAGGGTGAGTAAATAATGTTTTTTTTTTGGAGGGGGGGGGTGCTATTTTGTTAATGACAAGCAATTTTAAATTCAATCATAAAAGCTGCTGGACTATCCTTTGACCTATGACCTTTGCCTTCTTCTGTCACTCATTTCCACTTTTCTTACTGTTCACTTGTCTCTCCTCCTCTGATTTTAACCATATGGTTGTGTGTTAAAATGACTACTACAATCTCTGACGTCCAGAACAGTGCATGGTAAATTGATTTTCTTCTTTTCCTTTTCTTGGTAAGGTAGGCTCATCGGAAATGAGAATGACATAAGCCCCGTATATGACGTGCCACCCACTGTAAGGTGTTGTGTGGACACATTGGGTGAATGTGGTGTCTATTTTAATCCAAACAGTAGGCGATCTTCATGCAATCAACTGCGATAGTGGCTTCCCATCTGGTCATATGTTCTAAGCATGGAACACGTCGACGTGGTTAACATGCGCTCAGCGGCTACAGACAGATGGGTACTCAGCAATCTGCAAGCCACATACTAGCCATGCTTTCTTTATACAAGTTAATTGAGAATGGCTAATAGACATGACTAGTTACGCTTCTAAACCTAGGTAACTCTTTTGAGCAAAAAACATCCCAGAATGTTTGAAGTATAGCTAATAGAAATATATATTTAACAGTATAATTTTGCAATATTTTTGTATTATTATTATAGTATTTATTAGTATTTTAATAGTATTTTACAAGTAGAGGAGGATGAAAATGGTGGAGGACGTGACTTGGAGGAGAAGAATTGTTGAATAAAGTCGGTATTTTTGTTTTCTTTGTGCACAAGAAAGTATTACTGTAGCTTTATAAAATTACGGTTGAACCACTGATGTCACATGGACAGTTTTACCGATGTCCTTACTATGTTTTTGGGGCTGGAAACATTTCAGTTGCTCTCGGATTTCATCTAAAATATCTCAATTTGTGTTCCGAAGATGAACAAAGGTCTTACGGGTTTGAAACAACAATGAGAGTGAGTAATTAATAACAGAATTTTCATTTTTGGGTGAACTGTCCCTTTAAGAGCAACAACACTGATATTGTATCCACAGGATTGAACAATTTTCACTCACAAATTGCTAGTAAATTTCACAAATAATTGGGAAGTCACAATTAAACATGAAATTTGGAGTAGAAAGACTAAAATAGTTTTTAGTCCAATAATCTTTGTTTTATTCATCACTTTGAATTTTTTTTTTGTGGAATCAGTTGTAAACGTTAGTCAAATTTCTTATGAGATTTGCTATTTGTGAGTGAATTGTACCAGAATTGCCGCCAATGTAAAACGTTTTCAAGTCATTTATAAGGTACCATTTCAAATGCCGCCTCAAGGAAGTATGCGCCTATGTAGACGGCAGACAGGCAGCTTGCTGTTTTGGAACATGTCATATTAAAAAAGCAGACTGCCACAGTACAAACTTAGGCATAACTACAGAATCTCAGGTAGAGTGTGAAGTGTGAGGAAGAGTCCACTGTTGCACCCTGACATATGCGAAACCACCCACGTCGACACATCTGAGCCTGCTGTCACAAAGATAGGTGCTCAAAGTTTGAAAGGCAGCCGAGGGGTAGAGAAAGAAGGAAATAAATAACAGGTTACAGTTTTCACATTGCCTGCATGGGCAAAGCGATAGCTGGGACCTACCAGAAGGATAGGCCTACAGCAGGTCCATGAAAAGTTTTGGCGCTGAGAATTTTTTTGCCATGCGTAGTGGACTGAAAATGCATTGAAAAATCATTATAAACCTGTTTATCAACACAATAATTTCCAATATAAGCTATTATGAAGTAACATAAAAAACTGGAGTGAACTACTCACCCATTATTTAAAAAATGTCTGTCAGGCTTGAGGCAAGTTCCACACGCAGTGACAGGCACACAAACAGCACCTCAGATTAATTAAATCTGACTGAGTCCAGATTTAAACGTTTATAGTCAGTTTGGGGTACGAATGGTCTGAGAGAGGGCTAAGAGTGCTCAATTTTTCTTTTTAGAATTTAAAAATTACTGAATGCACCTTTATGAAAACAGAACATAAGCATATGAGCAAGACAGAGTAAGAGAAACCCAATCTTAAACCCCTGGAAACTGAAGAGAGTGGGCTTTGACAGATGATTACCTGTGTGTGGGAATCTGAGGCACCACACTGCCACAAATATTAAAACAAACGTGCTCTAACCGACCAGAGAGAACATCCTAGAAACGGGACAACAGCTCTGAGACCGATTAGCACAGCAGTTGCACTCATGCTCATGCTAATTACACTCCTACCAATAAACTCCATCCAGAGGAGGGTAATCATTCAGGAGGAGGGCTGTGGTGGTGGGTGAGGTGGGCCAGGAGAAATGGGGTTCAATTTAGCTGGTCATCAGATGATAAGTACATATAGGTCATCAGTGTTGTCTGGGACGTGGCTTGTTGGTCCTGAAACATTTCAGAAATTTGTCTCCTTATTAGATTTAATCAATACAGTCTATTATCTTGCTTTACTTAATATGTAACAACCAAATGCAGTAATAACTCCAGTAAGGGGGCGGTAGAGTTAACATTAATTACAGCCAAACATCGTTTCAAACAATGTATTTTTATAACTAGTTATCTAACTAATTTTTCAAAGCAAAAGTAAGCTTTTCCTTTGAACATGTGAGATTTTTGATTCATTTCTTTTGAATTTTTTGAATCATCAGTCATTAAAGTTCGGTAAATATTGGTTACAGAAAATTTCACCAAGCTAATTATTCATTAAGGACTCCCAAAGATCATGTTTTCATGCTATTTCATGCTAGTCACATTTTGATGTAACAAAGTTGTTATATCTAAGTGTGTGAGTTGTTTACTTAGTTTTTAAAAATTAATCTTTCTTTTAAAGCCATTATCCATTCCGACTGATTCGTGAACGCAGAACAGCACAAACACAAGAGGTGCAATTTACTGCATGAACCAATCACAACCAAACATAACCAGTCATATCCAATCATATCGTGATGGAGGCATTGCCTCCTCTCACATGCCTTTCCCCCATTCATTCTCAATTACCCCCCAACAAACCTACCAGAGGCTTTAGGGGGTCTGTTAAAATTCAATGGGCTCAGGGGAGGCGAGAGAGACATGGACTCCCGCAGTAACTTTACCTGCTGGTGTCACTGTTGACAATAATTCTTTAGGAAAATGAAAATTTAGACACTTTGTAACGTTATATTTTATAATATTGGCGTTGTTTTATTTTTCTGCTGCATGACAGATGGAAACGTCGGTTGTGGTCACTTGCTCTTAAAATACTCCGTCATTTTTGGTCATACAGATAAAAGTAATACACCTTTCGATTGTGTAAAGACTCTACGTTCATTTCTGTACACTCAGAATAACAACGAAACATTGCGCTTTTGTAAAATAATGAAAGCAAACAGGATGCGCTTTCCGCCGTCTTGGTCTCTGTGAACTTGAAGCTGTTTAAGTCAGTAGTAGTTTAGTTTAGACTAAAGTATTTTCTTTTTTTCGCTGATGTCCCAATTAGCTACTGTAAATATTGTAAAAGATGTACTTAAAAACAACAGCAACTATTAAGACATAATGAATAGGACACTACATATAATTCGAAGCATTAAGTGGGGTATTCAGCTGTCTTTGAGATCAGAATGCCTCCACTTCAGATTAGATTGTAATATGGGAAAGGACAGCCTTACTGATGGAATTTCAGAGTCCATTAAAGCAGAACCGACGGGAGGAACGAACCAGACATTAAACGATCCGAATCCAGAATGGAGAGACCGTATCAGCCACATCTGTTAAGAGCATTATTAGATTAGAACAATATGGTGGAAGAGGCATACCGGCAAAGAGCAGATCAATCAATACAGGTGATTTTTTTTCCCTCAAGCAAGTGCTCCGACATGCGGTAATACATCTGCTCTCTCTTTCCCAGCTTTCTTTCTCGGTGTCCATCCCTTCGCTTTCTCTCTCTCAGACAGATCCATCTGTGAGAGCCGCTCCGCCCACCTCCGCACTTTCTCCAAGTGAGCGGGGCTGGCTCTTATATAGAGAGAAACATGTGAAGCTATCCGTGTTATCATTGCTATTGAGTGTATTCCAGCCACTGTCAGGGTAATCTAGATTGATTCGGCCCTGATTTATGGCCAGTGTTTATCAAATGCAGCCTGGCGAAATAGCTATCACCACATGGATTTGTGTCTTTTAGAAGCCGCGTTGAAGATGTGACTTCAGCGTAACCTTAAAGACACTCTTAACGATTCTCCAATGCTTTTTTATTGGATCATCCAAATGATTGAAATATTGTAGCACCCATTACCATACCAAGTACCCTAACCCTAAGTTACTAGTGGTACTGGAGTTTTGAGGGTGTTTTTTTATTTTTATATATACTACGGTACTTATGACTGTCATATCCATATACCATTGTATTTATATGACACCCACGTGTTTTTCAAAGTATATCATCAAACAATTTCAAATAACCATAGCACTATTTGGACATGTCCAAAAAAACTGGTTTGGCTGGTTGGCTTGGACCAGTTAGCCTCCACTAGGCTGCATTTATTTGAAATTAATAATGAAATTAGAATTAATAATGGCATAATAAAAGCATATAGGGGGGAAAATATATATTTTTTCAACATTCTTTGCTGAAAGAAAAGTAAAAAAAAAAAAAAAAAACTTTTATTATTAAACTAAACTAAACTTATTTCTTTATTTATATTTTTAAAATAAGTTTCTTATGTTCACCAAGGCTGCATTCATTTGGAATGAATAACAGAATTAGAATTACTAATGGCATAATATATATGTTATAAAATTATAATAACACATTTAATAGCTTTTATTTTTGTTTACATTTTCACTTTTAATCATAAACCTATACAGGACGATATAGGCTTATACATTTATTTTGAAGAGAACAGATTAACAGAGACTGCTATATATATAGAATGAAAGAAAGAAAGAAAGAAAGAAAGAAAGAAAGAAAAAACTGTAATGATACTGTAATGTAATGATGCATATATGCATACACTATATTTTTCAACATTCTTTACTAAAAAAAAGTTTAAAAGAACATTTTATTGTTCTTAAAGAAGCATTTTTTTTTCTCTTAAGTTTCTTATGTTTTATATATATATATATATATATATACACACTACCGTTCAAAAGTTTGGGGTCAGTACATTTTTATTATTTCTTTCTTTTTTTTTTTTTTTAAGAAATTAATACTTTTATTCACCAAGGATGTATTAAGTTAATAATTAAAAGTTTCTCAAAAGTTAATAATAAATAATTTACATTGTTATAAAATATTTATATTTTGAATAAACACTGTATTTTTAAACTTGTTATTCATGAAAGAATCCTGAAAAAAAAAAAATCACAGGTTCCAAAAAATATTTGGCAGCACAACTGTTGATATTATCCAACATTGATCATTCTAATAATAAATCCGCATATTAGAATGATTTCTGAAGGATCATGTGACACTTAAGACTGGAGTAACAGCTGATAAAAATTCAGCTTTTCATCACAGGAATAAATTCTATTTTAAAGTATGTTAAAATAAAAAACATTATTTTATATTGTAAAAACATTTTGCAATATTACTGTTTTTTTTCTATATTTTTAATCAAATAAATGCAGCCTTGATAAGCATAAGAGACTTCTTTAAAGACTATTACAAGTCTTACTGACCCCAAACTTTTGAACGGTAGTGTATATATATATGTGTGTGTGTGTGTTATAGAGCTCTTTGGAAAACACCATGGTACTTCTTAAAATTTTTAGTGCTGTATATCTTACTATAATAAGATGAAAACCATAAAATACCCAGTAGTTTTGGATGCGAAAATCAGCTAACTTCACAAGAAACTGCTAATTTGAATCAGACTGTTTATGGACACCATTGTAGAGTTTCTCATATACCATAAATAAAACCCCAAAACAACATTTGATTAGATGGCAAGCGCATGAGCTGATTTATGGGAATGAAGAGGGTGTAAGCGAGAGGGGGGAGAGAGGAAGTGAGGTGGGGAGTAATTTGATTGAATGCGTTATGCCGACCTGATAAAGTCAGTGTCTCCCGGCAGAGGTCAACAGCTGCAAAACTGCCCTCCATGGCCTTGTGCTTCGAACCCCTCTAAAACAAGAGCAATGCTGAAGTCTGAAAGTTAAATTGGTATTTAATGAGAAAGCACATCGGCTGATCACTTCAGCCACCCAAGAGTTTATGAAGTAACCACTGGTCCGCTTAATTAAAGAACTATCAGCCCACTTAGATTTAGAAGAGTTGCAAAATTATCATAGGCTCTGGCTCGGAAACTGAAGTACCATTTTTCCAAGCCGTTCCAGAAAGTAGCAGCGGATGATACATCAGCTTCAACCAAGAGAGAAAGAGAGAGAGAGCAAAGAACAGCAAAAAATGAGCAGGGAGGGAGAGTGTTTGTGTACTCTGCAGGGTGCGCTGGAGATTGCTGTGCGTTTAGGTGACATTAGGATGGTGTTGTGTATCACAGTCACAACGGCGGTTCCAGGAGTGAGGCAGTGCTGTCTAACAGTCTCTTCATCACTTCTGCGCACGGTAGTGTGGTTCAACATCGCTGAGATACAATCTTGTTTCTTTAATCCATTACAGGCTCACATTACCCACACAACACAAATACATCTCAGTTTGCCATGGCCTGCTGCTTGGATATAAAAGTGCCTCATTTGATCAGCTCATTATTTTCTCCCAAGACCCCTCTCGCTCACATTTTTCAGCACCCTGTGTGCCTACTAGCCCAAAAGCTCACACAGCACTAGAGGGACTATTATGCTCTGAGGAACTGTAGTTTGTTGCTTAATAATATATATTTTTTAAAACCTTGAATTTAATGCTATCAAATGATTAATCATGATTAATTGCATCTAAAAGTTTTCGTTTACATGATATATGTGTGTGTACTGTGTATATTTATTATGTATATTTTTTTAAAAAATCTTTACATGTAAATTTTTTTTAATATAATTAATATATATAAATATATTTAATATATAAACATAACATATTCTTCTTAAATACAGCCATGCATTTGTGTGTATTTATATGTACATAATAAATAAATACACTGTACAAACATATTTATGTAAACATAAACTTTTATTTTGGATGTGATTAATCACAATTAACCACAGCACTACTTGCATTCTACAGGTGCATCTCAATAAATTAGAATGTAGTGGAAAAGTTCATTTATTTCAGTAATTCAACTCAAATTGTGAAACTCGTGTATTAAATAAATTCAATGCACACAGACTGAAGTAGTTTGAGTCTTTGGTTCTTTTAATTGTGATGATTTTGGCTCACATTTAACAAAAACCCACCAATTCACTATCTCAACAAATTAGAATATGGTGACATGCCAATCAGCTAATCAACTCAAAACACCTGCAAATGTTTCCTGAGCCTTCAAAATGGTCTCTCAGTTTGGTTCACTAGGCTACACAATCATGGGGGAGACTGCTGATCTGACAGTTGTCCAGAAGACAATCATTGACACCCTTCACAAGGAGGGTAAGCCACAAACATTCATTGCCAAAGAAGCTGGCTGTTCACAGAGTGCTGTATCCAAGCATGTTAACAGAAAGTTGAGTGGAAGGAAAAAGTGTGGAAGAAAAAGATGCACAACCAACCGAGAGAACCGCAGGCTTGAGAGTCTTGTAAAGAAAAAATGATTCAAGAATTTGGGTGAACTTCACAAGGAATGGACTGAGGCTGAGGTCTGAAACCTGGGCTTCCATACCACCTCAGCAGTGCCACAGACTGATCACCTCCTTGCCACGCCGAATTGAGGCAGTAATTAAAGCAAAAGGAGCCCCTACCAAGTATTGAGTACATATACAGTAAATGAACATACTTTCCAGAAGGCCAACAATTCACTAAAAATGTTTTTTTATTGGTCTTATGAAGTATTCTAATTTGTTGAGATAGTGAATTGGTGGGTTTTTGTTAAATGTGAGCCAAAATCATCACAATTAAAAGAACCAAAGACTTAAACTACTTCAGTCTGTGTGCACTGAATTGATTTAATACACAAGTTTCACAATTTGAGTTGAATTACTGAAATAAATTTTCCTTTTCCACGACATTCTAATTTATTGAGATGCACCTGTATTATATATATTATAGATTATATTTTGAGTTGGATTTTATTTTTTATATTATGTTTTAATATTCATTTTCATTAAAATTTTTAGTAATTTTGTTGTTTTTATAATTAAAAAAAAATGTCAAAATGTCTATAGTTTTAGTTATTTTAGTACTTGAACTAAACGAAAATAAGAAAATTAGACATCTAGCTAAAATGTAGTTTTTTAAAAATATTTATTCCAAGTAATGAATATATATATATTATTTTGGCTAACAATAATAACCCTACCTCACACAAAGCTATTGTATGCTTCAGAAGCACACAAATTATACAGACTAACTGGCCGTTCACAGAGTGTTTGATTGACAGGCGATCTGACCAATCATAATGGCGAATCTGCCATTTTGTCCGACAAACCATCAGTGAACTTAAACTTGAAAAATTATATGCACTGATGTCTTTCAACGGTTAAAACAAGATACCGTCTGATGTTCATTCTTGTTTATTTTATGCTATAACTAGTAAAGAGGAAGAGATGATCGGTTCGGGTTCCGCTTGAACAGGCTCTACAGCGATCTGTCATTATACAGTGATATGGTATTTATTGTTTGTATTTCTTATAAAATGACAAAATTTTAGTCTTTAGTCTTTTTTGAGACTTTTAGTTTCATACCTAAAGTAACCTGCTCTGTCTTGTCTGTTGGCATGTTGTCAGTTTCCTTTCTGCTCCATGATATATTTTTCATCGCGTGAGAATATGATGCGGCTTGAAAGCGCAATGGCTTGTCAGATGTACAAACAGTAACAAAGGGTATTGTACTTTTATGGTGCTTATATGTTCCGTTTAAATATAAATCTTGCTTTTTTTTTTTTTAGCTTGTTTCACATAAAAGCATAAAATTAAAAGGACATGAGGTTGAGTAGAGGATGACAAACATTTCAAGAGAAACCTTTAGGATATTTACCAGTAATGGCGAAACATCTTCGACCACTGGACAATAAGACAGGCCTAAACCCTCAAAGGCAGCTTGTTCCCTCATCTCATATCCTTGTTGTTTACCTTCCTTCTGTTAAATGTCGGCCCCTGTTCCTGTTTTAGACATAAAGTGAAAACATGATGGGTGTACATGAGTGGTGAACTGCAGGCCAGGACACTGATATGCTTCTCTTGATGGATGGTTAAATCAAAGAACAGTCTTCTCCCAAAAGGAGGAAGTGAGGAGCAAAGGCAATGATACAATATTGCAATATATTCTTCAAGGGATGGATAATATTGCATATAATATGATATTATAATACGATTTTATAAGTGGCTAATTGTACAGTGGCACTCTCCCTGGCAATAATCTTTTCGTAATTACATTTTTTTCTCTCGCATTTATCTCACTCTAAGGTCTCATGCATGTTTTCTCTCATTACAATTAAAGCATTTACTTAATGCCGTGGAGGATTTTGTTTTTGTTTAATTAACCAAACCACCTTTGTTCTTGCTGGAGGCAAAGAGAAAATGCATATCAAACAATAAATCACGATACAACGAATGCATGTTACAGGAGCGAATGTGGGTTGACGGTTTGCGCCCCTCATTAAAATCTCTGTACTTTTAAATTATTCATACACTCCTGTTTTGTTATAACTGTTGATCCATAGCAATTGAAAAGCACCAACCAGTCGGTGGATTCGTGCATGATCTGTTTATTAAAAAGGAGTTCGCTCGCCTTGTGTTTCTGAAGGTATAATACGATTCCGGAGCTCCCGAAGCAGAAAACCCAAATAAATCAAATTCATTAACTCTGTAATTGATTTCATTATTTTTCATGCTCAAAACAGAGAGTTTTTTTTTTTTTGTAGGTTTGCAGGAAGGGATGGAGGCAGAGCTTGGGTGCATGAGGCAAAGGTTGAGCGCATAAACAGTTTGGCCAGGGGGAAAGCCGCTCTTTAATTGCATCACAGAAGAGCTGTGAGCCGTTGGCAACCCCTTCATCAGACCAGTGAAAGTGGCTACACCAGATTTGAGAGTCAAAACTCAACCAAAAATGTAAGTAGCTCGGGTGTAGTTTTAGCAAATAGCCAACAATACATTCGATGGGTCAAAATCATCAATTTTTGTCAAAAATCATGTCAAAAATCATTAGGATATTAAGTAAAGATCAAGTTCCATTAAGATATTTTGTCAGTTTCCTACCCTAAATCTTAATTTTTGATTAAGAACTTAATTTGGACAACTTTAAAGGTGATTATCTCAATATTTAGATTTTTTTGCGCATTCAGATTCCAGATTTTCAAATAGTTGCATCTCGGCCAATAATTGTCATATCCTAACAAACCATGCATCAATGGAAAGCTTGTAAAATTTTGATTTACAATGGTTTTGTAGTCCAGGGACACAAATGAAAAAAGCAAGACAAAATGAGACTATAACGGTGCTTTATATTAACAGAAATTGTAGTAAAAAAAAATGACTGGTCAGAACACTGTGGTGAAACACAATCAAGGAATGTAGACAGAAAAGAAGAGGTGGAGAAAGAAAGATCGATACTGCAAAAAAAAGTATTTTTGTCTTGTTTTTCTGTAAAATATCTAAACTTTCTTAAATAAAGATACATTTACATAAGATATAAAGTCTTGTTTCTGAGAAAAAATTATCTAAATTAACCGACTTCATGCTTAAATCAAGAAAAATAGGCTAATCTTGTTTTGTCTTTAAGTTTTTTTTCTGATCCCACAGGCAGATCCTTGTTTTAAGTATAAACTGACATAATTTTGATATATATTTTAGAAAACAAAACTTAACTGGGTCTGTCCTGATCTTTATCTGAACATTTGTAGTGATGTGTGCTGAGTTTATGTTTGTTTGCTGTTTCTGTCAATTGAGATTTTGATCTGTTGTGGAGGTGTGACCCCAGATTCACTGACTGCAGGCCCATTCCCATGAGCACATGCTACAGATTACTAGCCACTTTTCACACAGCTCTGCTGTTCAGACAGTCCCACTCTCTTGAGACACACTGAAAAACAATATTCCCTCTCAGCTTGCTTCTCGATAGCATTCAGTATGTGTTTACTCAGCTGCTGTTCTTACTGTCTAATGTCCTTAAGATGAAATTTGAAGGCTTGTTGACTTTTGAAAATGCGGCTTCAAACGATCTTGAATGCGGTTGTAAATGATCCTAGTCGAGAAAGAAGGGTCTTATCTAGCATAACAAACTGTTATTTTAATAAAAAGAATACAATTTATATACTTTTTAATGCCAAACGCTCATCTTGTCGTACTCTGCTTGGACTGTTTTTTTCCCGGTTCATAACAGTTAGGGTATGTCGAAAAACTCCAATCTCATGTTCTCTCTCAACTTCAAAATCGTCCTATATCACTGTTTTGTTATGGGTGTTTGATCTTTGACTGCAGCGATGTAGGATGATTTTGAAACTATTTTTGAAGTTGAGTTTTTGAAGTTCAAAATCGGGACACCATACCAGTCCATTATATAGAGAAAAATGCAGAAATGTTTTCCTCAAAAAACATAATTTCTTTATGACTGAAGAAAGAAAGACATGAACATCTTGGATGACAAGGGGGTGAGTACATTATATGTGAATCTTTGTTTTGGAAGTGGACTTCTCCTTTAATAGCAGCCCTGGAGCACTCAAAAAGTGCAATCTGCAATAGCTGCAACTGCCAGGGCAGGAATGATAATTCAATAACAAATTCATTTGAAACAACGATAAACCCATGCTACTGTGCTGATTTTGTCTGAATTCATTGAAAACAAGGCTTTGCTGTCATACTGCTTTACTGACTGCAGGCTGCAACTCTAAACGCCGGCCTGATGAGTGTGACGGTATCAGATAATAGTATCCACCAGGAATGGATTACACGGCATAAAAGGTTTGCTTAACCGTATAAAGAGAGCATGCAATGCAATTTTATTTCAACTAGAAGTCCTGCGCATCGTAATGGAGCATTCATTTCCCTGGTATGTCTGAATGCTTTGCATTACATGCTACAAAATCAACCCTCTACACAAGTGGCTTATAACAAAAGATGTATTATTCTTGCTTTGCTTTAGATGCTTCAATGCATAAACCACAGCAGAATTCCAAGGATATCTAAAAAGTTGCTGACATGGTTAAGTTTACTCTTAACTACATATAGTGAATAACGTAACTATATTCAGATGTCAGTTTGTGCATGCTTTTGCACGCTGCGCTTGCTCTCCAGAGCATTCGATTTACTTCAGAAGTGTAGAAAAACCTGCCATTGGTTTTGTAGGATATATGTGAAAGAGAAAAACACCAAGTCTCTTATTTAAAGCAATAGTTTGCCCAAAAATAAAAATTCTGGGTTGTTTCAGATCTGTATGAAGTTCATTATTCTGTTGAACACAAACGAAGATATTTTAAAGATTAATGGTAATCAAACAGTAGACGGTAGCCATTGACTTTCATATTATGGAAAACATAGAAAAATTTAAATTTTGGGTGAACTATCCCTTTAAGTTTACTCATTTGAAACAATTGATTTGATTGTGAAGCACAAGGAAAACAAGCAAATTAGGTGACCCGAATGAATCAGTGCAATCAGCACGATTTTCACTGAATGTAAAAGACACCCCTGACATAATGAGCTAGGTATTAATATAGACCAATCAATTAAAACAGATCAAAAAGCTCTGCAGGGAGAAAGCTTTACAATGACCTAAATGAAAACACTGGCATGACTACGAAAGAGTGCTGCAGAAACGAATATACATATATGATGGATTAATAATCCATTGAACTGCTTTTCCAATTGCTGCTGATTGATCATTGATTGGGACCAACCAGGGATGCTGCAGTGACTGTGAGTTGTTGTTTTACCTACTGAGAAAAGTCTGCTGTGATGAATTGTGGATAAATACTTAGGATCACTCTTACTTTGTCACATTTCCCTGCTCTGTTTCTTTCTTTACCATTTCTCTCTGTCTTTACACTCCTACACTGAATAATGAATGGTCACTTCCATGCTCCCACCTAGCATTCAGTCATGGCATTATTGATCTTTTAAAGGGCCAGTCAAATGCTCCATTGATAAGCTGGCTGGACTTCAAATAAAGATTTTCTAAAACTTTATTAGAACTTAATCAGTGTGAGGAAAGTATCACTTGAATAGTTTTAATTTAAATATTTAATATTGTGTTACTTATTATAAAAGGGAACTAATTATTTTATATTATTACTTATGGAAAATTATTTATATGCCAAGTCACTTTTGTATTACATTTTCTCATTGCCAGCTGACTGATACTCTCTCCTCCACAGTAGAAGCACTATGCTTGGTTTTTTTAGGCATTTTTCAGAATGAAAGTGCTATATTTATTTACTTATTTATTTATTTCTTGGGACAAGTGTTTATTCTCCTGATCAAATCTACCACTACCACGAACAACCAAATTCTGTTATTTTGTCTACTTTATATATAATAGTGTTTTCACAACCATATTGGTGACACTGAATGTAAACAATGCCATTGAACCAAATAGAACTTGCATATTTTGCTGATTATTGCTGAAAATTGTCAGTTATTGTCATGTTTTGGGCTTAGGGCTTTTGGAGTGGATATGGAAGTACTGTCAACTCTTTGGTAACCAGCATTCTTCAAAGAAAGAAACAGGTTTGGAACAACTTGAGGGTGAGTAAACCATGACAGACTTTTCTGCCAATAAAGGTTTACTTCTTTTAATCTTTTTCAGTAAGTAGATTAAATTCACGTCACGTTAGGACGTTTTCAGGAAATTTGAAAAATAGGTTGAATGTTATTTTTTTTGTCAAAATTAGGTTTTTATTAAGTTATTATTCTATAACATCTTGTCTATCATCTCTGAAAATATCTTGGCAAAATTCACTTGTTTAGTGCAGAAAAATAGCGATTTAATGCAGCAAGCAGAAATAACTGTCTCTTATGTTAAGAACGTGCTGCTGAGGTGCTTTCCCTTAACACCACAAAGAAAGTTAACCTATCAAAATAAACCACGTAACATATTTAATAAAGGTGTATCAATGCACATTCTACCCCTTTCAGTGAATTTTGTATAATGTGTTCCCAAGATGGTACAAAAGCAGTGATATTTCTTGTTTTGCATTTTTTGTCAGGCTATTTCCTAAAATTGTGTGAGTTAAGAAGCTCAAAAGCATATACTGTTAGCACACTTGAAACACAAATAACCTACATATGAAAAACCAAGCAGGAAAGTATTGATTTCTCACCATAATGCCAAAGCAGCAACATGAGACTCAGGGGATTGATTTAAGGAATCCCCTAGTTTCACTGCATATACCCTTAAGGTGGTGATCAATCATCGATCTGCACATACCGCTGCTGCCTCACCTAAGGTTTGACCATCATGCTTTTCACAAACACCAGATTCTCTCAGTCAGGACTTTAATAGGGGTTCCCTCATGACCCAGTTCAACATCCAGAAGAATGTTCAGAGGAATATGTCTCATCCTGACCTACTTTTGAGGATGAGTTCCTCTTTTACCGTATACTTTTAAAATATGTTTCAAGATTTTAAAATAAAGATTTATTAAATAAAATCTGAGCAGTATATGGCTGTATTTTGTCCTTAACCCCTGCACTTTCCTTGCATTCTTAGAATCTCTATTTTACACAACTTTAATCTTAGATTTTTTTTTTTTTTGACACAGTCCATTATTCTATCATCCATTTTTTTTTTTCATCTCTGAGTCCAGTGTAGTCTAATCCTGGATGAAATGAAGCTGTTAGAGGTAATTTACTTTGAAATATCTCTTATGGTCCACAATATAACCTGGGTAGAAATAAACCCAAAAATACTTCAAAATCAAGATGCTAGGGTATGAGGTAGGATATTGGACTATTCTAGTCTCAAAAATGTTCAATCCATCACGCAACTTCATGTGGAGGCTGATTGAAGGCAAGATTGGGCCTGAAACCAAAAACAGTGTTTTTTCCTTCATTTCTTTGAAAAAAGAAGCTGCATCAAAAGCACACTGGAGTAAAAAATCTATTCCCTGTGTCACAAAGAGAGACTTTAATGAGCTGGCCGACTGCGCTCTCTCTCTCTCGCTCTCTCTCTCTTTCTCTCTCACAACCACTCTTGAACTGAGATAAACTGTGTCAATCTGGCAAGAGAAATCACAGGGAATTTATTCTGTGCTGATTTTTGAAGTTGTGCATCTCTATTTCATATGCACGCCATGGATTCCATTCTGACTACCAGTGGCAGATCTCTTAAGACTCGGAACACCATAAATCTGTTCCAGTACCTAGTGACCATTCTGTCATGGACCCTCACAAGTGACCAGTTTTTAACAGTCTTTACTCCAGTCTTCAGTGTCACTTGATCCTTCAGAAATCTTTTGTGCTTAACAAACATTTCTTATTATTCTCAATGTTAAAAACAGTTGTGCTGCTTAATATGCATTTTTGAAGAATAGAATATTATGGAAATCTTTACAGTCACTTTTGAACAATTTAATTTAATTCATCCTTGCAAAATCAAAGTATACGTATTATCTGCACAGAAAAAATATAGGAATGTAACATTGTTTTATGGTACACAACTGACTGCTTATTGGCTGTGCCCAGTTATAATAAGGATGGATGGCAGTGCTGAGAGAAGCAGTTTGTTCTTACTCAGTGTCTGTAACTAATGATTAAAAAAATACCTTTCCTGATCTTAGGTCAGTAGATGGATGCTACATGGTGACAAAGGCAATAAATCAGAGTCTATTATGTATTTATCAGATTAATGGTCCACTTGATTCCTCCATCTGTAAGAACAGAGGGCTTGTTCGACTTGTAACCCTTTAACCCTCTTTCACCCTATATAAATACACTGGAGGCCAAAAGTTTGGAATAATATTGTTTTTAAAATGTTTTTGAAAGTCTTCTACACTCACAAAGGAAGCATTTACAGTACTCGATCAGTAATATTAATAAACAGTAATATTGTGAAATATTTGTACAATTTAAAGTAACCATTCTTTATTTGAATATATTTTAAAACAGAATTATTCCTGTGATTTCAAAGCCAAATTTTCAGTGAAATTAAAAAACGTTTCTTGAGCACCAAATCAGCATTTTTAAATGATTTCTGAAGGATCATGTGACACTGACGACTAAAGTAATAGCTCAGCCATTGCAGAAATATATTACATTTTAAAATATTTTCAAATACTTACACTTTGGGAGTGTGTTTATGATGCTTAAAAATGCTGTCCATGTGTTTGCAGCTTTCTAGGTTTTGAATCAGATCCTTTGGAAAATGCTGACTGTGTTATTTTTTCTCATTGTTGTGTTTCTCGAGTGAGTGACCTATGAAACAGCTGAATTGACAGGGATGTGCATAACAGACAAGACTTTCTGCCTTCAGGCTCTGGGATCAAGAATCCTCTGATATGTGAGTAGGATCAGTTGAGATTGCAATCAAAATATGTATTGCTCCTGTGTAATATGCAATAACTGTAAATAAACCTTTCAGTGTGGGAATAAAAAGAAAGTATAGGAGGTTTGTGTTTGTGTGTGAATGAGCGGTGGACACTAGTGAACGTTGTATGTTGACATTCCCAATCGGTGAGGGGAAAGAAAGGTTGCGTTTCAGCCTTGGGGAATGCAGCTTTATTCAGGGAGTCCTTCATCTGAAGAGTGTGAGTCACACAGGCATGAACCACCACGAGTACACACTTACACACACACACGCGGTGAGGGAGCGATATATGGGGACCTAAAATATGAGCTTACATCACACTTTTTGAATAAGATTGATGTGGTAGTTATAGTCTGGGTCTGGGCTTTTGTTCATGCTTTCTGTATCTGTCCCTGTACCTCTGAAGATACATACTGTACCAGAACATCCTAATTTGTTTTTCATTCTTCAAAGATTAAAGGGTTGGTTCAGCCAAAAATGAAAATTCTGCTCTTAAATACTCACCCTCATGTTGTTCCAAACCCATAAGACCTTTGTTCATCTTTAGAACACAAATTAAGATATTGCTGATGAAACCCGAAAGCTTTCTGACCCTGCATAGACAGCCACGCAACTACCACGTTCAAGGCCCAGAAAGGTAGTAAGGACTAGTGGTCGACCGCTATGTGTTTTTCAGGGCCGATACCAATTATTGCAGATCAAGTGGACCGATAACCGATATTTTGAACTGATATATATCAGTTCAAAATATCAGTTATCTATATATATTCTATATATATATATATTCCCTGTGTTGGTTGAGTATAGTACTCTAACACTGTTACTGAAGTTGTTAAGACTGCAACTATTTTCATGAAACTGTAACACTAATAGCCTATTATAGGCACACTTTATTCAATACCCTGAAATGTCTACATTTTTGTCATCCTAAACTTGGCTTGTGTGACACTACAAATTTCATTTAGTTTTAATTTACAGTACAGTGCAAATGAAGGGCTTAAAACAATTTAATTTATCTTTTAATCAAATGAGGGTTAAACTCTTTATTTTTGTCAAACAAAGGGGTTTACTATTAAAATGAAAACATGGAAGAAATAGCATATTGTGTGAAACAGTCAAAACGTCATTTATTTATGTCCTCATAGTGAGCAAGCGTCAGTATGTGTGTAGTAAACAAAACTGTGTATCTGTGCCATTCACATACACAGAGACACGCAGAGCATGCAAGATTCATATTTAAATTGTGTTTTTGCAGCTTAATATTTATAGATACTAGTCCATATCGCGACTGGGTGCAGGAGGCGGAATGATATTACATCAACTCTGCCGGCTGCAACTCTGCATGCACACAAACTTAGTGCCGGTCACTTTCAGGTGCTGCGTAATATTATTGCGCCTGCTGCACCCATGGTACGGCAGCAAAGTTCCTTGATTATTACGCCGGAATGAGAGTATAGTTCCTAGTCATAACAGCCTAGAAAATCACAACTTTTCATTTTCTGTCAGTCTTAGTACACAATGTAACTACAGAAGAGTCAAGTTTTAAATAGAAAAAATATCGTCATTATATATGGTCATTTTTTAAAGAGATGCTAACGGTCTAATCAGATTCAATGATCTATGCTAAGCTACGCTAAAAGTGCTACCGCCAGACCCGGAGATCGGCTGAATGGATTCGAAAATGGTAAAACTCAACAGTTTAACTCTAGGGGAGTTGGAAAATTAGCCTATTTTCAAAAAAAGTGGAGTGTTCCTTTAATATTGAGAAACAACTGATGCGTGATCACTGAAGCAGGTCCAGTTAGCAAGTGAGAGTGCAAAACGTTCAGCCTTCCGCATTGATTGGTCAGACTCGTGACTCCCAACAAATCAGGTAGGTGGTGGGCGGAGATTGCTCTAGGCCACAGAGTGGTGAGTTCCGACAGGCTGCATCAGAGCCAAATAGTTCATAATTAATAATTTCATAATTAAATTATTTTATCTGCGAACTGGTTTTGAAAATGACCGATACCGATAATCATAAAAATGCTTAATGTCATCATCGATAATCGGCCAGGGTGATAATCGGTCAACCCCATCAATAAAACAGTCCATAAAACAGTCCAAACAGACTGACATGGAAGAGAAGAAATTGGTGAATAAAGTTGTTATTTTTGTTTTATTTGAGCACAAAAAGTGTTCTCGCAGCTTCATAACATTACAGTTGAACTACAGATTTTCATTTTTGGGTGAACTTTAACGTGAGGTTTCAGCATGTGTCGACAAATGAGATTACTAGCCTCCCGAGCCAACCTCTGAGGAATAACACTTTCCTCTAAGATGATACCATGGTATGATTTGATAACTTTTTGTTAGTGGTTACAACTGATTTTTTACATCTGTCTGAACAGAAAAACAGAACTCTCTCCACAGCAAAAACATGTAGCTCAGAACCTGTTGTTCTAATACCTCTCCAATAAATCTCCCACTCTGTCTGAAAATGCTTGCTGACATTTGTGCTAAAATGTACAGAACGCTGCTGAAGGCACATCATACACTGTATTTGCCTCTCTCCGGTTTGAAAGTACTTTGAGTTGGCATGTGTTTGAGTATACCGCTCTTGTCGTTATTTAGTGTGATTTGAATTGGAGGCTCAAGGTCTGTGTATTGTGTGGAGATGCACAGAAACACAATGACTGGTCGTGTAGAAACGTTCTCTATTACACTGAGGGGTTTCTGGGAATCACGCCAGGCTTTCCAGGACAACTATACTATGATAAAACACAACATTTAGAGATATTGGAGTCCACCCGTCGTTACAAGAGAGGTCAGATGAATGCAGTTGTAATGGAGCTGGAAGTTTCAACATCATTTTGCCCTTTATTCTTTGCTTGCAGTATATATATAGTATGCTTTTTCATAAATGCAAAACATCAGAGTTACAGTCAGCTGTTTATAAAGTAAGAATTCTAAATATATCATGTAAATAATAATATTAAATAAATATTCAATATTTGTTCAGTATTGCTTGTATGGAATATGCTCATCTTGTAATGTTGACTGATGGTTCAATTTGTTTGTCAATACATGTTTGAATGACAGTTCAATATTCATGCTGTTTGGGGATACAAACAGTTCCTGAATCTGCTTGTGTCAGTTGTTATCCTGCAGAACTTTCCTCCAGGCCACAGAGCTGAGAACAGACTGTAATCAAGGTGACTGACACCCTGAATGATGCTGCAGGCCTTGCTGTAATAGCAGCCGTAGATGCTCCCTCTACCCTCTGCTCTAAAAACCTTGCTATACAATGGTAAAAGTTCACATATTTACTCTTGAATTCACTACTCTAGCGCTCAGACAACATTGCATTAGAAACTGCTAATTATATTCCACATTTCCATAATGCAGTTGTCTTGATCTATAGACCTTTTATTGAACAGAAAATGAATTTATTCATACCAGGTTAAATACAACATAAGTTTAAAGGAAAGTTCTGGGTTCAATACAATCTCAAGCGACAATGAAGCATAATACTGATTACAACAAAAAATAACTCATTCCCCTTTTGTTAAAAAAAGCAAACATAAATGTTATAGTGAGGCATTTACAAAGTTGGTGAATTGGGCCAACTGTTGGAGGATTAAACGTTTTATCAAATTTATACTTACAATTCTATAAAAGCACAAAAATAATTTTTAAAGTATAGTATTGTGTTGTAAAATTGGATATAACTTTAACATTTTTACACTAAAATCATTTTAACACATTGTTCACATCTATACTATTGAAACAGAGCGTATTTTAACTTTTTTAAATTTAAAAAATGTTATTTAGGTTATTGTCATATGGAAGCCAATTCTGCCACTGAATAAAAAAAAAGGTAATTGCGACTTTTTATCTCATAATTGGCCATTTTTTTCCATCTTTTTTAAAACTCACATCGTGAAATTCTGACTTTTTTCTCAGACTTTGAGATATAAATTCACAGTTGTGAGTTATAAAGTCAGAACTGCGGGATATAAACTCACAAATTTGACTTTTTTCTCAGAACTGTGAGATATAAAGTCAGAATTGCAGGATATAAACTTGCAATTCTGAGAAAAAAAGTCAGAATTGCAAGATGTAAACTCACAATTCTCGCAACTGCAAGTTTACATCTTGCAATTCTGACTTTTTTATTCAGAATTGCATGATATAAACTCGCAGTTGCAAGTTATAGTCACAATTGCGAGATATAAACTTTTTTTCTTGGAACTGTAAGTTTGTATCTCGCAGTTCTGACTTTAGAACACACAATTGCGAGTTATTAAGTCAAAATTGTGACATATAAATATTTGTTTTTACCCTCAGATCTGGACTTTATGACTCACAATGGTAAGTTTATATCTCACAATTCTGAGAAAAAAGTCAGAACTGCAAGATTCACAATTGCAAGAAAAAAGTATTTTTTTATTCAGTGGAGGAAATGGGCTACCATATTGTCATTAACTAAAACTAAAACCATAAAAAAATATTTTAAATAAAATAAGCATTAACTGAAATATGAAATATATATATATATATATATATCAGTTGCCAAAACAAAATTTCAGATTTTTCTTTAGTTTAAGGTGAAATACTAATATAACTAAAGCTAAAATAATTAAACCAAAAAAAGTGGAATGCTTATTTAATTTTAAACTAAAAAACATATATATATATATATGTTTTTAACATATATATATATATATGTTTTCATAACATAGATATATATATATATATATATATCACTCACAAAGTCATACTTAAAAAGACTTCCATTATAAGAACATTACTGTAAATGTGACCCTGGACCACAAAACCAGTCATAAGTAGCACAGGTATATTTGCAGCAATCGCCAAAAATACATTGTATGGGTCAAAATGATACATTTTTCTTTTATGCCAAAAATTATTAGGATTTAGTAAAGATTAAAAACTTAATTTTTGATTAGTAATATGCATTCAACTTTATTTGGACAACTTTAAAGGTGATTTTCTTAATATTTAGTTTTTTCTTTGCACCCTCAGATTCCAGATTATCAAATAGTTATATCTTGGCCCAATATCTTAACAAACCATACACCAACGGAAAACATATTTTTTCCGCTTTCAGGTGATGTTTGATTGACGCTTATGACTGGTTTTGTGGTCCAGGGTCACAAATGTGTTCTACAGTGAGATGAGTTAAAATCATTTCCTGTGATAACCAACAGCAGGCCATACTATAGATTTCATAGACTTAAAAGTGCTTAAATTGTATTTAACCCAGTACGTTCCTTCCTGAAATTTGTCTCATTCTCGTGTGGAAGGACACTGGTGGCAGAGAAGTGAACTGCCTTATTAGAGGGTTAGCTCTGTGACACATCTGTTAATAAAAGCTTGTTAGGAGCATTTGATTGCTGCATATCAGCGGTGTGGTCATTGATGGGCCCTACGACTGACAGAACTGATTTCCTGCCTTGCTTGGCTTTGATTAATTGTGCTGTCTTTTGTACGTGGGTGTGGAGGTCAGTCGTGGGAGATGGCAAATGAGAATTTACTCCACACACTCTTATTTGTTATTGGAGAAGACTAATCACATGCACTTCACCTCCTGCTACCACTTCTGAATACAGCCCACACACACAGAGACAATAAAGAGATCTGAGCCCTCTTGCTTCTGCACATTTGCTTTTCCCTTTCTGTGTATCTTTCTTTTTAATACATTATAATGAACACTCTAGCCGGTGTAGGCAACAGGTGATGCCTTTTGAATTTTAAAATTCTAAATATATGTATACAAAAAAAAGTGTAAAAAGTGAACATGCGTGTGCATGAAATTTAAGAAACGTGTGTGGATTAATGATTCTATCATTAACACTGAGTGAGGGTGTGCAGGAGGATAATGGAAGGAGAGGAATTCCTCGGACTGTTGCTTCCAAATATAGTGAATGAATGCGTAATGATGTCCCTAAAGGAATGCTAGAGGAAGAAAAACACCCACCAGTCAGATTGAGGGTCTTTGGGATTTTTTTAAAAAAAGTCTTTTTGGTGGTTATCCCATACAGAGATATACACAGTGGCAAATACCAGCAAGCTGTAAGAACACCCCACAGGACCAGCCTGATTCTGTATTGTGCAGTATAGTTTGTGTGGGCTGTGCATTCAAAACCTGACTCATCATGACTGGGCGTTTTACAATCAGGCGTCAGATGCAATCAAAGCTTCTGGGACACTGAAGGCTTTGGCTTTGAATGGAAGCAGTGACATATACATGCACACCTACAGGAACAGATCAGCCAAAAATGTTATATTGTTTTATCTCAATATAGTCATGTCTGACAAAGACCTAAGTCACGAGACCATTGCAGGTGCAATGCTCACTTCCCTCTGTTTCGTCATGTACAATTCTGTATGCACGATCAGCAAGTTCAAAGATGCTTGTCATTGGTTAGTGCCCAACTGCAATTTTTTTTTTGAAGTGCACTTAGTTGCTTACAATGCCTTTTCTCAGTCTGAGAGCAGTGCGAGTTGAGGGTAACTTTAAAATGCACACACAAACCAACATTTCTTGGCACTTTAAGTGCTTACATGCACAAGAGTTCACATGAAATATCCAGACCCGTGCATGATCTCTCTTCATTTCTGTCAGAGGTAATAAGCATGTTGCATTTCTCTCTCTCTTTCATTGTGTTTACAAGAACTGAGACAAAGCAACCTCAGTAAGCGTTTTATTTATCGGTATTTTTGCTTACTTCTGTAAATAATGCATTTACTTTTTAGAAGCATGTATAAAGTTATTTGGAGGGTGAAATCAAGTCAAGGAAATGTCTATGAGATCAATCTATTGTATATACTCATGTATGCACATAACATTGGTTTTGTGTAAAAAAGGAATTATAAATTCATCAGAAACTGTTCATGCACTTGTATGTAGGCAAAAAAAAAAAAAAAACATGTCTTTGACCTCAGAGTGTAAAGTAAAAACCTGCATTTGCTACTTTCTGAAATGAGGATGAAACATTTATGACTAAAAGGCAGGAGGTGAGAGTAAGCGTAAGAGAAAGACAAGGAGGGGTAAGCGGGAAAATCTAGTTAATTATTTGTGAGCACTTTGTCTTTCACATATAATGGTCATGTGTGGATTTATACACCTATATATAAAAAAAAGTAATATACAAAAAGAGTGCATGATTTATTCATACTACATGTTTTGTACTGTTTGTAATGGTAAAAGTCTTTTTCTACACTAGTAACCCCTGTTTGAACTGTGTTGCAGTAAACATTATTTTACAGAACTGAATGTGGTATTTGGAAATCATTTCTTTTGAGTATTACTAAAATGAATATCCTTGTGTTGTTATTTTAAAAGGATAGTTCACCCAAAAATGAAAACTCTGTCATTAATACCTCACCCTCATGTTGTTTCAAACCTGTAAGACATTCATCCATCTTTGGACACAAATTAAGGGTGTGTTCACACTTGTAGTTCAATTTGTTTGGTTTATTTGGTCCGGACCACAAAGGAAAATTACATATTTGGTCCTGGTCCGTATAGTGTTCACACTGGCATTTTTGAAAGCGAACCTAAAGATACTGAACCTAAAGGTGCAGTAATACTTTCACAACCTGATTGGTCGGGTTGAATGACGTATGTTTCATGACGGAACTCACCGAGCACTCCAAACAAAAGGAAAAGGTACGTTCGACTTAAAGCAGCACTGTGGGTGAATGAAATTAAAGTACCCATTCACTCGGTCTGCTCAGCGCCGCTTTAAGTCAGATACACCTAATGCTGTCTGCTGGACTAGGCGCGCTCATTGTTGCATGTATATGATTTTATTTTCACCACAACTCACAAAGAGCTCATAAAAGGCACTCGTCGTTGCTCCATGTTTGCCCTCTGCTTATTTTGTTTTGGATACACCGCTTGCTCCCTTCGTGAAATCATGTCGCATAGCGTTGCATCTTGTTATTACTTCCTGGTTTTGGTTCGTTTAGAGGTGTTTAGTCCATTTTGCATTCATATATTATTCAAACTGCACCAGAGTTTGTTTGGAAGCGGACGGAGACCCATCTTTTGAGCGGTCTCGGTCCACTTGTTTGGTGCGCACCAGGGTTCGGATGGCTGCGTTCACACTTGCTCAAATGAGTCGCACTAACAGAGCAATCGCACCAAAATTTGTTTTAATTGAACCAAACATGACAAGTGTGAACACACCATAAGATATTTTTGATGAAATCCAAAAGCTTTCTGACCCTGCATAGACAGCAACGCAACTGACACTTTCAAGGCCCAAAAAGGTCGTAAGGACATCATTAAAATAGTCCCATGACACCAGTGGTTCAACCTTACTTTTATAAAGCTATGAAAATACTCTTTGTGCACAAAGAAAATTCTTGTAGCTTCATATAATTAAGACTGAACCACTGATGGACTCACATGGACTATTTTATCGATGTCCTTCCTACCTTTCTGGTCTTTGAACATGTCAGATGCATTGGTGTCTATGCAGGGTCAGAAAGCTTTCAGATTTCATCAAAATATCTTAATTTGTGTTCAGAAGATGAATGAAGGTCTTATGGGTTTGGAACAATATGAGGGTGAGTAATCAACAACAGAAATCAAGAATTCATACCCAATCTATTGCTAGTTCTTACTGATGTTTTTTTTGCCCTCCAACAATGATGTCACGTCTATGATGATGTCATTGAGGACCTAGTTTTTCTTAGTTAAACAGATTTTGCAAAGACTTAAAGGACAGAAAGTGAAACTGGACACACACACACACAAACATATAAACTGATTATCAATATGATATGATATATGGTAGAGACATGAAAATGTACTGCATAACTGGAATGACCCAAGAAAGGATGGGCAGATAGTCATCCATTACAAATTTTATGATGAACTACTGGGATACATGCCAAATAATCATCTTTCCAGAAAACTCAAGGGTACTGATGACAGAGAGGGTCATGGGTAGGGGGGTGCATCTTGTCCTTATAGGATTGGCGGTCCCAGTCCACCATGGCAGAAAATCATTTGTTGATCTAGTGTGCATTTATGGATTTTCAAATTCCTAAAGATTGCATGGCAGAAGTGGAGATCAGAGAGAGAGGAAACGGATGAATGCTTGTTCCAGAATGTTCTGCCTGATGGATCAGAGGTAAGACTGTCTGACCGTTTAGCCCCCAACCTCTTGTGGAGCTGATTGGTCAAGAAGGTCTCCTTTATCCCCCATAAGTCACTGATTCATTGCGGTTTGGTGAAGGTTGTGCTGTAGTCTGCCTCCACCATGGCTTCATATCTATGGGGTGGCTCGTCTTGACAGATAACTATTTATCATTCTGGCAGTCGGACTGATCAATTGGGCAGTGATTCAGTCCTTTTGGTCAGGGGATGAATGGAGGGGGTGATTGAATGCTCGACTCCAGGCCATTTTCAAAACCCAGGATTACTGGTAGACCTCACCCCATCTAAGATGCTGTATAAACATTTTTGATACAATCGTATCAATACAATCGTGTATAGTTACTTGATCTATTTAAACATGCATCCCATCCAGTATTTGTGTGTGATACATATTTGTGACCCCAAACCCCAAAACCAGTCCTTAGTCGAATGGTATATTTGCAGCAATAGCCAAAAAATACATTGTATGGCTCAAAATAATCGATTTTTCTTTTATGCCAAAAATCATTAGAGTAAAGATCATGCTCCATGAATATATTTTGTAAATTTCCTACAGTAAATATGTCAAAACTTAATTTTTGATTAATATGCATTGCTAAGAACTTAATTTGGACAAATTTAAAGGCGATTTTGTATCAGTATTTTGATTTTTTTGCACCTCAGATTTCAGATTTTCAAATAGTTGTATCTCGGCCAAATATTGTCCTATCCTAACAAACCATGCATCACTGGAAAGTTTTTAGGTGCTATTTTGGTTAGAATGCTGTTTTTTTTTTTTTCCTGTTTTTTTTTTCCACAAGATAAAATGAATTCAGATGATTCCTCTCCTCTAAAACATGATGAATTCTGAATTTGACAGCTCCCCTGACAGCTAAAAAGTACTGGGTGAAATAGGACACACATGCATGACCGTACTCTCAGAATGTAAAACAATTTTGGCGAGGTTCTGATATTTGAGAGCAATCACCCTTCTCCCTGTTATCCCATCTGCTCGGACCCTGCTAATTGCCACTTGCTGTAAATTTCTTATAACTTTTTTGCATACTGAGTGCTAATGATTGCAAACAAAAATTACAATATTCAGTGAAGTGTGAATCCATTTGTCTCAGCGTATCAGTCGCATTTGTGTGTGTGTTTGTTTTAAATAAAAGACAGGCCTGTCCATGCTGCAGCATAAGATATTTGAGTCTTTTATTGTTGTTGAAAAGTCATCCATCTGTCAAAGCTCACACTGGTCAAAAGTGAAAGGTGTCTGATTTGTTTTCATATATTTAGTTTGACTTTTCACAGAGCTGCCACCAGCAGTGATGACAGACAGCAGCTTGTATAGTTCTTTTGTCATTTTTCACTGATCATCTTCTCCACCGCTGAGGCTTGCAAATCAAATACAGCGCCTATGGCATGTTTGATGTCATGGACCTTAGTTATAAGACACTTGAGAACCAATGGTGTTTGATGTTATGGACGTCCAGCCTGCGGCATGGGTGCCATATTCGATTTGAGAGCCACAGTGGAGGCGAATATTACTTATTTCGGTCTTATGAACTACTTTTCAAGTTCATAAAAAATTCACGTATTTTGTGTCCTCTACTATCAGTGTGTATTTACAACCAATTCCATGCTGAGAAAAGGCTTGAGCAACGATGGGTAAAGCTAATTGTGCACATAATACTATAATTTACATTTTCATGAATTAAACATACGAGTGACCTAGCTGTCAGACTCCTCAAATAATTCCAGTGACACACCGCCTGCCACGTTTTGCATAAACAGCCATAATTTGACTCTCATTACAATTTTGTTTTTACTATCTTGATTTATGAAGACTTTTTTCAATAAATATTCGTCAGTTTGGCTTCGGGGCTAAATATGTTTCACGGGAAAGGCGAATCCTCTATTCACGCCATCCTACTGGAACCGGACCCTGTTTTGGTATTAATTTTCTGAAATTAACTCTGCTGCTAAAGGTTCTTCTTCAACCGTTTTTCTTTATTATCATGGTAAGCTCAGTTGTCCCCTACAGCAGCTCATTCATCACACCATGCCTGAGTAGTCACTGATGGAGAAGTGCTTCTGTACAGGACCCATCACAAGGTATTGAGCTCCGCTGCGTGTTGGAGACAACATGGTCCTTATCGCCCTTAAACAGCCTTCTGTCCTGCCTGGTTGTATCGTCTGAGTGGCCTAATGGTCAACACCATACTGCTTAGCTTCCTTATGACTGATTTTATTGGAGGGAAACTGTAACCTATGTGATCCAGAGAGATAAAAAAAACCCTTACTCTCTGAAGTGCTAGTCAACCATATAAACAATCCTGTTTCTGTTAAAGGGACAGTTCACCCAAAAATGGAAATTTTGTCATTAATCTCCCTCATGTCATTCCAAACCTATAATACCTTAGTTAATCTTTGGAACACTAATTAAGATATTTTTGATGAGATCTAAGAGCTTTCTGACCCTACATAGACAGAAATGCAACTGACACGTTTAAGGTCCAGAAAGGTAGTAAGGACCTTGTTAAAAAAGTCTATGGGACATCAATGGTTCAACCATAATGTCAAGAAGCCAGTACCACGATGTATATATATATATATACAGATAGAAAGAGAGAGAGAGAGAGAGAGAGAAAAAGAGAGAGGGTTTGCACTCACATCATGATTTGGTCAGTTATCGGCTTTACTCGGACGTAAACAACAGCATGGACTGCACAGTTATTATACTACTGAATACGTTGTTCTGCTAATTTATCGTGTCTAAACCATGGAAAAAACACGTGGGAGCTGCTAAATCATATAGAGAAGGACTTAGTAAGCAGGAAAGGGCGCAATATTTTGACAAACTAAAGCTAATATGTGGTAAAGATTTGTACAAGCAGTATTAAGATTACCGCCTATTACTTCACCTACGTGACCAGAAATCATAAGAACAAACACAATTGTTGTCAAGATTCTTGCCCTGGGAATCCTGGTTCAGTTTGGCCAACCACAAATGCCTTTTGTTCCTCAGACAGTTTTTGCACTCTTGTCCTTGATTTGTTTTAACTTTTGGCAGTCTATTAGTACAGCCCAAAATATGACAATAATTGACCATTTTCAGCAGAAATAATAAGCAAAATATGTGAAAATATCTAGTTCGGTCCAGTGGCATTGTTTGTGTTCATTGCCGCCAACATGGCCAATTGATGACGCGTTGTGAAAACCCTGTATGAACATTATATTTACCAAGACTGTTTCTTAGCACAATACGGTAAGAGCTGTCATCATTATAACTAAACTACGCCATTGTAATCAACATTTACAACATTCTTTGAGAGAACAAGAGGGCACAGCTTTCTGCTTGACCCCTGTTTGTGATTAATGACCTTCCTTAATGAACTGCCTCTGTTGCGATGCGTCCATTTCCCCTCAGGCCTCATTGTAAATTCTCCACCACCAGCTCTTCCATTTCCTCTCTCTAACATTGCTAATTTAGATTAATTACACATCCCTCGGTGCAAATATTCATGCAGCGCCTGTTATTAGGTCCAAAATCTACAATATTGGCATCCCCTACAGCTCTCCACTCATTGGCCTCCTACCTAAAGGCACAGTGCAAGCCAATCAGATTTAATATGGCCTTCTCTTGCTCCTCTTCTCCGTTACCCGGAGGTGTGATCTTACTGTGTGAAGGAAAACAGAAACATATATTTTCATATAGTTACATAATCAACTATGAGAGTGAGGCTGAAGCCCTCTAGTGTGGTTTGCTCTGTCATCAGAACATTATCTGGTTGATGAGAAAGGCAAATAACAGTGTTTAACATGCAGATATTTTTAAATAAGGTGTCATAGTGCTGTGATCTGGGCACTCTGTTACCACAGGGTTCTGTTTTTTTTCCAGGAGGAAACTGCCTCGCATGGCACGATTCCCTGTGGAGAGCGTTTCCCCTCACCGCCGAATATCAGATTCCTCATTTATATGCCAATTACTGAACAAATTAATACAGCAGCGTGAAAAATAATTCCGGCGAAGACGTCAGTGACTCCTGTTTGCTCACTCATATCTGTTTTACTCCAAATAAACTAATTATAGATTCCGACCTTTTAGAGTATTCTTTGCGGCTGAAGGGCTAACGATTGATAATGCTTTTTAATTAATCACGCATGCTAATTATGCTTCCCATGACATTTGCCACTACATCCACTGCAGCTAAGAGAGGCATATGGAGCATATGTTTTCAGAGGAGATTCTACTGTGCTTATCGGTGCATTATGAATTTCAGAAATATACACCATGCAGAGATTATTACATAAAGGGTATACTGGTATTTTGAATCACTCTTCTGAAGCCTGTTTTGGTTGTGGTTGGTGAACATTTTTTAATGTTAAACTTCAGTTTTGGCCTGTTTTTTATCATTATAGTAACAGCTGGAACAACGTTGGATTTAACAATAAGATACGAAAGGCCATATGCTGAATATAGTCACAATTAATGCAATATAACATGGCAATACAACAATATTATAATGCAATATAACGATAGATAGATAGACAGATAGATAGATAGATAGATAGATAGATAGATAGATAAAGTTAATTCCTACTTCCCAAATATAGTACCTGAAATGGACAATAGTGATGCATTATATGGGTACTATATTAATTCTTGGAGTTTTACTTATTTATTTATTCAGTATATATTTTAAAGATTTAATACATATTAAATAAATAAATAAATAAATCTCAAAAAATTAATATATTGCCCATATAATTCATCCTTATTGTTCATGTCAGGTACTATATTTGGGCAGTTAGAATGCCCAAACCCTTTGCCACGGTGAGTCGAAAGTTCAACTTTTTTTGATAATTATTGATATTCACTCTCTAGAGAATCTGTCTGCACTGGTTTGGTTCAGATCGGGCGAAAAACCTAGGACTAGTTCGCAAAAGTATGTTTTGCAAAAAATGCGAAATACAGAAAATTCCGCCACTTGAGCCTGCGACTACTGGTTTAGGAGTTACGAGCGTTTTTGTACTTTTGATCGCTGTAGCGCCCCCATCAGGCCGATTGGGGTGAGCCTCGGTCATGTTGTGGGTGGTTTGAGTACTACCATCCCTCCAAGTTTCAAGTCTCTACGACTTTGGTCTGAACGATCAGTTTTATATTGAAATCGCATATCCTTGACCATTCCAACAATTACAATTGGGTTTCAGCACTACGCGCTTAAACTCCTAATTATATTCAGCAAATCTTTTTTTTATACTGTGTTTTATAATGTTATTATGCCTTAAATCATTTGTAACATTTAAAATGCCTGGTTTTATTTTATTTGTAATTTATTAAGAAAATAATATAGAACATTGCATGGCTCATCTGTTAAAATTTTAATATTGATGCATCTCTAATAAACAACAACAAAAGATTATTCTAAGGGTGATTCACAGTACACAAAGCAGCTGAGCAGATGTTTTGTGTAGTCAATACCAAGTTCTGTCATGAAACTCTAGATGGCACAGGCAAATGGGTCCTACAAACTAATGGTATTCACAGAATAAACTACTTGGCACAAGCTGATTGGTTCATGTTGCATAAGCAGCCAATGAGCTTGCTGCTTTACATTTAAATGGCTGGTTAGCATACACTAGAGCACTTTGCAGCATGCTTTCAGAGTTCCCCTGAACCCCTCTACCTCCCCAGCTCCACCTGTATATATCTGCGACGAGTTATTTTTATATGCTATTTAAGCAGCAGCAGCAGTAGTAAGTCTAAAAACACACAACACTGTATCTGTGTATGTATTGGCAGCAGCAGGTTCCTGTGCTTGTTTTGCAGCAGCAATAATTTACAACAACAGCAATAACCAACAGCAGCAGCAATTCAGCAGCATAGCAGATCTATTCTGCCAAGACCAAATACATTAACATTGTTATATCCATTACCATGCTAAAATCTTAAGAGAGCTGTCATGATAGAAATGTTATTATTAGTGATGCACCGATACCACTTTTTCCAGTACTCGCCCGATACCGATACTTTTATTTTTGGTACTTGTCGATTCCGAGTACCGATACCGATATTTTAAAATTTACCGGTAGATTTGTAAAATATAGGGTACAGAAACTAAAAGAATATGTATAATGTTAGTTGGTCAACTTCATTTATCAAATACATACAGTCAAACCAAAATTTATTTAGATCACATTATCATAAACTGTGTCCTGCACCCACTAGTAAAAAAAAAAAAATATATATATATATCAAAAATGATCAAAAGATGGTGTATATCTGCTGTCTGAATAATTTTTGGGTTGACTATATATCCTTTAATTATTTTTACTTTTACACTTCATTATGCCCATTAAAATGTGTTTTGTTACTTTCACTGTTTGTTTGTTTTTTTTCTTGCTGTATGGTACATCATCTTCAATTTAATAGCATTAAACTGCTCCATTGCAGCGGCTCAGTACTGTAATCACGCGAACCACTCATTATAAATCTCCTAACTCTGATATTTTCAGAAATATACGTCGCGTTTTTCATCTGAAATATGCTGCTATAATCCAAAGCGACTCAAATAATGCAGAAACACTCGTGAAGCAAGCAAAACATGCGCAAGTACAGTACTGCCTATCGCATTTCACACAGGCTGCTATAGTTTCACTTTCGCCGGACAGTCGTGTATGCTTAAGGTTGAAAAAAAAAACAATGTTTATAGCGAATGCCCCTATAATTTTTTTTTATATTTACGAATTTGTTTTAATCCAAAAGATGCGTGTGCTAAATATGCGAACATCAATGAAGATCACGCAACAGCGCGCGCTCTCTCTCTTTCTCTGTCTCGCGCTCTCTCTCTCACTCCCTCTCTCTCTATACCGTTAAATAACTTGTGCATTGATTTACTTCAGTTGTTTTTGACATATCTCACCGAACTACAAACTTTCCAGTGATGTCAAGGCGGGATATTAACTCGACAAGCCCGCACATCTTGGCCGCCGCGCGCTCAATCCAATCTGCGTGCTTTGCCTATCAGCTGACGCGCACCAGTTATACAAGCTTAATACTGAATGTTTAACATTATATTACATGCATACACATACTTCGTAGACATCCTTAATCTCTAATGACTCCATTCTGCTGTCTGTTGTTTTGTTGTCTGTGTTTCTTTGCCTGCATACGCACTTGTCACATGATGTGGTATCGGCGTTTGGTATCGGGGCATTTTAACGAGTACGAGTACGAGTAAAGGAGCTCAGTATCGGGCCCGATACCGATACTAGTTATTATATTGTTTTAGCATAGCTGAAACACTGTATTAACCAGAATTCAGGAATGCAAGTTCAAATGTACTCCTTTCCAAAACTGGCAATGTTTGTGACACTTTTATAGCTTCCAGATCTTTGATTTAACTGAAAACCCAAAACAGCTTAGTCAGAAATATATCAAGTAAACAGGAAAAAAAGCGTGCATGGAGGGAACCAAAACTCTGAGTATCAGACTATAATAAGATTCCTGTTCAAGCATGAAACCTATTAAGCGGTTGGAAGGATTTGCTCTTATTCACAAAACCTAAGATTTAATTTTTATGTTGCACTCCATTTCTCGACTGAACGACATGAAATGTCCCCTTTGACAGATTAGACGGAGTCAGCTTGCTTTAAAGGCAATATCCTGTAACAGAGAACACAGAACTGCTGTATACACAGTTATACTGTATGCTGCAATACTGTGCAATTCTGAATATGTGGCTATATTGCATTAAAAGGCAATTGAGCTAGCTTTCATAATAATGATCTAATTATGATTATTTGTATGTTGAACATTTTTGAACAATTCTTAAACTTTGTTTTGTACTAAGATCTAACTTGGGTCATTTTGTCCACACACCCGTAGACTAAATTATGTTTTATAATATCTCACTGGTTTCTTCCAGACAGCAATGTGATTAAAAGCAGGACAATGGAGACTTTCGCTTATGACTCCTGCTTCCTAGATTTTCTTCACATGTAATCTCCACAAGAATTTTATCACAAATTATGTTCAGATTTGCTAAGATTTCATTCTGAACTCAAATATTTATCATCAAACAATAATCAAATTTTGTGAGCTATGCTATCCACATTCATTTTATAGCTCTGTGCTATTGCTCTATGTCAAAATTTGATTCTATTTTCTATTTCAGGAGATACATCTGAGACGAAGCTGAAGCTTGAACTATATGACCAGAAAGTCTACAATGTCTAAAAAGAGCAATAAAAATGGCCTCTTGTGATAATCTAATTCACACACACAAAGATCTCTTATCTTTCTTATCTATTTTTCTATACTTCATGACCTTTAATTTGAATTAAAGCAGCAAAGAAATTCTGACAGTATTTGACCACAGGACAAGGACAAAGACTGTAGAGATATTTACAAAAAAACTGTGTGGAAAGCATGGTGTATGTGATTACTTTGTGTAAGGGACAGAATGAAATGTAATCATTATTGCGGCTGATAGAGCTTCCCATTTCTGGGTCACTCCTACATGGAGACTTGCAGCCTTGGTACCTTAACAATTAGACATCAGTCTACTGTGACAGATAAAACATGAGATAGAGTGAGCAGTTCACAGCTGGATTTTATAGCTTCAGGTTCAGGGGGTTTCATTTTAATAATGACTATACTACTTCTCAAGACTCATGTCTCAAAGCTAAATGCATTGCAGTTTTTGTGCCATTTATCACAAGAACGATTTCAAAAAGATGATCTTTACAGGGAAAAAAAATGAATCAATGAGCCGGTATCTGCTGCCCAGTGCTGATATGTTATTTTTTGATAAAGATAAAATGATATGCCTTAAAGATCCTGTTTATATCCCCATTAGTTAGGTGGCAGGGGAAAGATCAGATTAAAAATCTATTAGGAACCAACTCATGGGATTCATTAGAGGAGAACTTGTTCTGCTTACAAGTGCATTTTCTACTTTAATTAGTAATACCTGCTAAAATTAAGTTATCATTCCCTTTTCAAATTAGATGAGGGTAATAAATCACATGCATACGTGTCAACGTGCCCTTTCGTGTCCACACAATGTCATTTTGGCGCCTGTATATGTGTTGTGCATGTGCATATGTGTGTTCAGTGTAGCTAGTAATTTGTTTTTGTTTATGTTGGTTCATATAATCTGCATAATTACAAATTTGCTGTTATTTAAGAAATGAATGATGGAGACTGACCTGTCTTTGTTATGCAGTGAGTTTTTCATCCAAATCTGTCTTCGCAGCATTTCACAACAGAGGCTGGGAGGCTGGATATTTATTGCAGTGAGGAATGTTCACTAAAAACAAGAAAATGCAAATGGACAAATCCACAACATTATAGAATTAAGCAACAAAACAAGCCAGTTCAACCTCAAGTTATGTAACAAATGCAAATAATAATCCTAAGTAGAAGAAGAAATAATTAAGGCCGTTATATATATTTCTTATTCTCAAATAATTTTTAAAAAGCTTGTTTTTTTTAGGCTAGACCAGCCAATGCGCATGTTAAGTCCTAAACCTGTTGGCGAGACTTCCCGTTCATTAGCCGCTATAGAAATCGTGAAAAGAATAACAACGTGCAGTAAACGGTAAAACTGTGTGTTCATAATTAAAATAATACAAAATAGCTGGAGGCGGATGAAACTAGAAGCCAGAGCCATAAAACTGCTCTTAACATTCAAAAATTAGGTGGATAGCAACTGGAAATTCAAACGGCAGCTCCAGTGACGCGATTGGCTATTTTATTTAGAAGGCGGGATTATTCACAATATTGCTTGTTCTACTGACAGCCTATCAGAATCCATCCTGCTTTAAAGAGCTCAAGCATTTAAAGTGGCAGGCGACATTAACTGCAACGCGATCTTATATGAATGCCAAGTTATTGGCTCTTTCCTGGTATCCAGCAACGTTTTGGCTTTATAATTTTTTGAAAAAAAAGTTGCATGTTTTTATCATTCTACCAAAATAGTGACATGTTTAACTATTAGGAATACGTATTGGCATGCGCAGGCACACAAATAATTATGGGTAGATTGTTCAGACACTGGCTGAGGAAGTATTCCACCCTGTTAGGGACATTTATATAGTTATCACAAAATGTTAATAATGCAAATGTTAATTACAATGATAAATGTTCATAACAAAAAATAGTTATGTTGTTCCTTCTCATAATCATTCATGATGACAAGAGGCAAAAGATTTCTCTGTTCAGGTGGCTAGAGAAATAATTACAGAGAGGACTATATTGTATTGTACAAATTTATATTGTAGTTGAATAAATTATTAATTGAAATTAGCTGTAGCTCTTTGAGTGATTAACATTTAACTCTCTAACCATCTACAGATAAACAGAACTTTTATAACTATGTCAGATATATTTTTTAATTAACATAACCTAACAGGGTGTGACAAGCAGGATAACATTTAAAAAAAAAAAAGTAGGACTCCGATATGACACTTACCTCAGTTTGTACAGTTGAATTCCAGCGAGAAAAATAAACAATATAACTTCCTAAAAATGGTCTCAGTGGAATTGTTGTCTATTTTGGAAGGTGAGAAAGTACATACTAACAGGGTGGAAGATGACTTTAGGGACATGGTAAATGAAGAAAACTGTAAAAAATTAACAATAGTTTCATATGATTTACATGTATGATTAGATGCAGTTTAGCCTAAACTATAACATAATTGAAAAATATTTTGAGGTTTTTATCATTTCATGGTTTATATGTTTTGTGGAATTTGATTACTTTGCATTGAGGACATGATAAAATTGAATGCATATTTCAATAAAAAGGTGTGTAAAATACAAAATTGTATTTTTAATGTCTATTATTATCTCTGTTTAAGTGATAAAGAAGTATAAATAAATAATTTAAGCCATTTCTAATAAATAAGTGACTCATTTTAGAGAAGATATGCATAAATAAATCATAGAGACAGAAAAGTCACTGTATAACAGGAATGACCCTATTGTGTGTTGGTGTGAATGCTAATATAGTTATCTTTCTTGATTTGAACAGACACTTTTTAAACATTTTAATAATCTTCAGAACCTTTTTCCACTACAAAGAACTTTTTGTGCACTTGAAAGCTTCTACATATGTTAAAGGTTCTTCATCGGAACACAGACGTCATAAAGAATAGTTATGTAACGATAGGAAAAGTAAGTCTAACTTTGAACTCACTTGCATTTCAGGCTTTTGTACACTGATGAGTCATATTATGTTGATTGCCAATTAGCAGAGTGTGTGTTATAAAACATGGCTGACAATTTGCACTTTGAAATGTGATGTGAGATTTTATGGTTACGTGTGGCGACGTCTGCAGAGGTCAAATAGTTATTTCCCTACTAGCGTCAGCAAATTTAAAACAGAGTAGTAAAACAAACATGAAACATTAACTTCAACCCTAGTGCTTTCCTCGTCACATACACATCATCCTCCGATGACTGATGGTGAACTGGTGAATCACTCTTGTTAAGAACTTGTTCAGCTACATTGGCAAGATATGATCCGAGCAGCACTGCTGTTTCAACATGGCCACTGATTAATACATCTATTAAATGATAGCAGTCACATGTGCCAGTAACATTAGTCATGTTTATGATGCCTAACCCTTTATATTAAACTCAGCCTGTTTTAGACAGAACCACAGCAGATGGGGGAGGGCTTGGTTGTTTTCTCCAGTAATGCAGGTTGGGAGTTTGATGGTTTTATTGGCAGAGGGAATGTTCTCAGAAATGTCCTCCTGCAGATTTTCATGTCCTTTTTATATTGTTATTATTTTCCTCATTTTTTCCTCCAGTTCCTGTTGTTATAGTGTCATATACTGCATTTATTCCCAACACTGCTCAAACCCAATAAGCTGGAGTTTGTATCCAGAGTTATTATTCCCCTCATACTGCCTTTGAATTACTATTAAATTGGATGCATGATGTAGTGTTGTGCTCAGGATTTGCAAACCTGATGCAAGCTTGTCCAATCTGCCCTCTCTAAACACTTCATAAAGAAAAAAAAATAAATAAATTACCTTCTCACAGGCTGGGCTCATCAGGATGACAGAAAACGTATAAAACGAAAAACGAACAGAAAATGAACACTCCCTGTCTGTCATTGGTCAGTCAAACAGATAGCACCGCCCCCAAACTCACTCCATTGGTTGAGAAAATGATATACGTTGGGTGGTCAGGCTGCTCAAACAACAGAAATATTTTAATAGTGCAGCGACGTTTAATCATATGATGAGAGAGATATTAATCTACACTTGGTTTACATATAGTTGTTTCTGCGTATTACATTTGATAGGAGGAAGTATTTTAACAAGATAAAACCAAATATGTAACGCGTTCTGTCATTTGAAATCGAGCTGTGTGAAACGCGATTATAAGCAAAATAAAACAATAATGATTTAATTAACTCTTGGCTTTCACTTTATTATTACTATTTTTATTAACAAAACAATGAATTTCGTTTTGACGCTTTTAACGTGGAGTGGAAGATCGCTGTCAAAAAATTATAATAAATATATCATAAAACCAACAATAACAACATTTCATAAGACGTTTACCTCACGAAAGTCATTCAAATGTCCATAGCTCGTCAGTGATAGCTTGTTATTTTTTATTTCATTAGGAGGTATGCATAATTGTATGCATAATTATGTTAATGACAACAATTAAAATATATTAAAAACACCTCATTAGCATTTGAAATAAGGCAAAACGACTTACTTGAAAGAGTAAAGTTTATTCCATTTTCTCATATTGTCCTCAGGACATTCAACCCTCATTTATCTAACCATTTAAAGACATTTCATAAATAGAGATCTGGTCATTTGTGGGGTTGACTGTACAGAATAAAACCTCAGAAGTGAATATTAAAAAAAAAAGAAAGAAAGAAAAGGGTCACGTGTGGATTGTGGATTATATATTTACAACATACAATAGAAGAGGGAAGAAAAGTAATTAAAGAATCAATGAGCATCTACTGACACAATGCAACTGCAAAGCAACCTGTTAAAATGACATGTTAACAGCACACACTGGATATTTTAAAGAGATTTATAAATATATTTAGATGATTTGCAAGCATGAGTATACAACATTACTCTCAACCAGACAGCAGTTTTCAGCCCCTGAAACAGAGTAAGTGCATATGACCGGTGGTAAAGAAATCTCCCGAAACAAAATCATACACAAACAGTGTAGAATCTCTAAATGCAAACAATATCATGCTGTCTAAATCTATGTAATCATTGTTGCTGTACACAAGGATATAATACAAATTAATCACAACAAATATGATGTGAATACTGACAATCAGAAAAATTTGGACGAGAACCTGAGACAAGTTGTGTATTGATGCCAACGTATAATTCCCTCAAATGCATTTCGAGCTTTTCCATTTACCTTCAACGAAAATAACCCTCACCGGAAGGGAAGGAAATGAAGTGATGTGTTGAAAAGGGCCATACGATGTTTACATAAGGCCCATAATGATATCTGAAATGACTCAGGCATTCTTTAGAAAATGGAGGGGAATAAAACACCCAAACCTCTCACTTGAAAATCATACAGTTATGCTACACATCTACTAACAAAAAGCAAAACACAATGTCAGGATTGTTCGTCTGCGTACGCTTGATGTTCATGGTAGCATTGTGGAAATCCTTTGCAGGCCCTGATTTAAACACTCCAAATTTGCATTTTTTGTTCATTTTGATATCCTTGGAATGAGATAAGTGTACAATTATTATCTTATCTTATATGTACTCAAGCACTTTACATGATGATTGCAAAAAGTGGCGCATAATCATATCAACCCAAGGCGGATGGAAATCATGTTCCAAAAGCATATCATAATATGATTATATACAAACTTTGACTAAATAAGATCGTAACAGCAACGTTTAGTGCAGCTGATGTTTACGTAGCAAGCTTTGAAACTGAAGACGTGATTTGACCTACAACCCTTGTTATATTGCATTTCCACAACTATATAATCTTCTTTCGATATTAATCTCCTGCGCTCCAACAATAAAGATTTATTGGCATGAAACATTTGCAATTAGCATCTTTCAATCAGAATAACATAGCAACATGTACAAATTAAAAACAGTTCTGAGTGCATCATGCGGAAGTCCTGCGGCTTCAAAAATTGCAACGTGTACGTACATAGATAGTCTTTAGAAAACTGATTTTGTGAATGGGAATGTTTGAGAACATACGTACTGGGTTTTAGTGCAGGTAGCATTCCTTCAGAACCTTTCACAACATCGCAAAGGTTCAATTGTAGAAAAACCTCGATATATATGGCGCGTAGGTACGTCCCTTAAGTACATCAGAACAAAAAAAAAGTCTCTATTTTCCACTTGGCAACATGAAAAATTGTGAAAAAACCCATTGACGTCTCAGGCCTAATTCACGTAATATAGCCAGTAGATCAAGTTGAAAAGAGAGAACGCTGAGGGAAATATTATCCGTGACCATCGATCGATGGCGTTCACGTCTGTGAGGTCGGGGATTTTAATTTTGAGCTGGGAAGAGCGTCTGCGTAGCCGCGGCTTCTTGGGCTGCGTGTTCCTGTCCATGCTGTGGCGACCCTCGGGCCGTGCTGCGCTCTGTTTACGATACTGGATCCCTGAGTTATCGAACACCATCGAAGTGGAGTTTCGGGCCTCACTGACACTGGTGGTGATCTCATTCCCGGCCACCTCATTATGGATCTCCAGGGTCGTCAGAAGGATATTGCCCTGGGAGTCCACCTGCAAGCATAGACAATACTGGTTACCACATTTTTCTTTAACTCTATAAAGCCTATTAAAGCCATGATCAAAACTTGTCTTTAAAGAGTTCAAAAATTCTACAAACAGCGATTTTAAAAGACAGTTATTATACAAAGCCCCAAAAAGACAAGTTGGGATTTGAAGCATGAAGAGTGGTTAGTAATAGTTAGGCAGTTGGATGAGTTACAGTGGAGGAACTCAGATGACATACAGTTGAAGTCAAAAGTTTACACACACCTTGCAGAATCTGCAAAATGTTAATTATTTTACCAAAATAAAAGGGGTCATACAAAATGCATGTTATTTTTTATTTAATACCGACCTGAATAAGATATTTCACATAAAAGACGTTTACATATAGTCCACAAGAGAAAATAATAGTTGAATTTATAAAAATGACCCCGTTCAAAAGTTTACATACACTTGATTCTTAATACTGTGTTGTTACCTGAATGATCCACAACAGCTTTTTTTTTTTTGTTTAGTGATAGCTGTTTATGAGTCCCTTGTTTGTCCTGAACAGTTAAACTGCCTGCTGTTCTTCAGAAAAATCGTTCAGATTCCACAAATTCTTTGGTTTTCCAGTATTTCTGTGTATTTAAACCCTTTTCAACAATGACTGTATGATTTTGAGATCCATCTTTTCACACTTTGGACAACTGAGGGATTCATATGCAGCTATTACAGAAGGATCAAACGCTCACTGATGCTTCAGAAGAAAACACGATGCATTAGAAGCCAGGGGACCGGGACTTGGGGGGAATCAGGGTAAATTTAACTTATTTTGTCTTCTAAGGAACATGTATCTTCTGTAGCTTCTGAAGGGCAGTACTAAATGAAAAAATATGATATTTAGGCAAAATAAGAAAAATGTACACATACTTATTCCGAAATTTCAAAAGTTCATGCATCGTTTTTCCTTCTGAAGCATCAGTGAGTGTTTGAACCTTCTGTATTTGCATATGAGTCCCTCTGTTGTCCCCAGTGTAAAAAGATGGATCTCAAAATCATACAGTCATTGTTGGAAAGGGTTCAAATACACAAACATTCTTGAAAACCATAGAATTTGCAGGACCTAAAGGATTTTTCAGAAGAACAGCAGGCAGTGTAACTGTTCAGGACAAACAAGGGACTTGTGAACAACTATCACTAAATAAAATCAGTTATGGATCATTGAGGTAACAACACAGTATCAAGAATCAAGTGTATGAAAACTTTTGAACAGGGTCATTTTTATAAATTCAACTATTATTTTCTCTTGTGGACTTTATGTAAACATATTTTATGTGAAATATCTTATTCAGGTCAGTACTAAAAAAATAATATGCATTTTGTATGGTCCCTCTTATTTTGCTAAAATAATTAACATTTTGCAGATTCTGCAAGGTGTATGTAAACTTTTGACTTCAACTGTACATAAAGAATGAAAGAGTTGTCAATGTGCTCAGAACAGTTCTTTGCACAGACATGAAAGACAACCAGATTCATGTGGCCATGTCTTGTCATTTGAATAAGATTCTCCGGTTAGCCCTACATTATGTAACAACTACATTGGAATGCTCACAAGAAATAAATAATAATGGTATATATATAAAGCAATACCATAGATACATCCCACAGACATTAATTAACACTGAAGTGCTGGGCTTTCCAGTACAGCATATAGAATTGAACAGCACTCATCTTATAATCTTTAGTACTACAAAAACATCAACATGCTAATGCATCATTGTAGTAACAGTACGATAATGAGGCACTCTAGACAAGTCACAATTTCAAAAAGTAATATTCAGTATAATTACGTTGTACAGTTGTAATCTCAAATCATATTTAGGATATAAATGGCAGTTTTGTTAATGAGCTGTACTGGGACTACTAAAAAAAAGAACAATTTGCACAAGTAACCTCACAAGGATCATATTAGAGAGTAGAAGTTTTCATCTATAAAGTGTAGGTTTGAAACTGTAATGTAACCTAGACAACATAGGAGCCCTAGAAAAGCAATATATTTGTCATATTCTTATTTAATCATTAAAAAGAAGTTTGTTTATTATATGGTGCACACAATTAATGTGGATTCATTAAAATAGCAGTATGAAACAAGGAAAAAATGCAAAACTACATAGGTAATTGTTATTTTACTGAAAAACAAGTTCAGGTTATTTCACAAGAGAAGGTCCATCCATGAGATTAATTGTTTATTTACTGTTACCTCAGAGTCTCTGCAGTAATAAATAATTCAGAAATACATTCTTGCAAAAAATATCATTACAGCTGAAGCTCATGTCGTAATCTTGATCAGTGTTTGTGATGGGGTGAATGAAAGAACTGCAATAGAACATGGGTATTGTATACTGCTGTGCTATGACATGATGTGCACTAAACCAGAATGTTCAACTCAATGAGGAACATCACATATGGATAATCTTGCTGAACTTTCAGGCTGGACCAGAAATCACACCATTACATATGGAGAAAAAAAAAAGCAAGACACAAAAGCAAGATGGTCCAAAATAACTTGCGTTTTCAGTGGTTCTCAACCAGTTTTCAATCAGGACTCAGATTTTACATAGGATAACAAGCATTGACCCAGAAATGTAATGTCTCTAAAATCAAACTTTGTACTTTATTAGCTTTGCATAAGTTGCATAAGCAAAATTCAAAATGAAATAAAATCCAAAAAAAAGGGAAGATGATAGATCTATCTAATCTGACTATCTTCTACCTAGTGATAAATACCACTGAACAGGGATAGTTCAGCCTAAAATGAAAATTCTGTCATAAATTACTCACCTTTATGTCATTCCAAACCTGTAAGACCTTCGTTCATTTTCAGAACACAAATTAAGATATTTTTCATGAAATCTGAGAGCTTTCTGACCCTGCATAGACATCAGTGCAACTGACACGTTCAAGACCCATAACGTTGTTAAAATAGTCCAAGTCACATCAGTGGTTATTTTTGTTTATTTTCGTGTACAAAAAGAATTCTCACAGCTTCATAAAATTATGGTTAAACCACTGATGTCACATGGACTATTTTAACCCTTAAATGCATACCTCGGGTCTTTAGCAACCCAGGTCAGTTACTACCCTCTCCCTCCATTTTTTTTTAAGTTTGACATCAGCTTTCTTAGTATTCCTCAATCTATTCATTATAAACAATAAAACAAGAAAAAACAAAACGATAAAATATGAAAGAATCTCTGTTTTCTGATTGATTCTTTGTAAAAAAAAAAATAAAAAAAGTGGTGTGTAATTATATTTTAAAAGTGTAAGTATATTTTTCGCGCCCAAAAAATATGTAAATATCTGATGACTAAATACATGCAATTCACCTTGAGTCCTTAAGGCGGCACTGTTTGATAGACAAGAATGACGTGATGTTTCACTTGTAATTATCGCAGCCATAAAACAAAAGAAAATCTTCAGGAAAAATTGAACTGGTTTGAATGGCTTTACTGCGGAGCAATTACTGTATGCAATAAAATATAAATGTCACTGTCATTTGATGGTGGATGTGGTGAATAAGCTGCCAGTGATCAAAATAATGGTTTTGAAGTCATTGAAAACGATCATTTTGCGAATATGGTTGAGCTCGCGAATATGAGGCAGATGCTGAATGTACTGTGGAAGTGCGTTTTGACGATGACGGCGATGGTAAAATCATCTGCTCGAATTGAACCCTTCTGTTTCAAAAGGTAACGAAATATGCTTTATTTTTTTCTTCTGTGATTGTTCTTAAAATATCAAATAGTTTTTTGCTATATCAGAAGTTAGAGATCCATCCGTGCTGCATATATAGCTCTGGGTCGCTAAAGACCCGAATATGTAATAATGATTGGCGAAACAGTCATGCATTTAAGGGTTAATGATGTTTTTACTACCTTTCTGGGCCTTAAATGTGTCAGTTGCGTTGCTGTCTATGATAGGTCAGAAAGCTCTCAGATTTCATCAAAAATATCTTAATTTGTGTTCTGAAGACGAACGAAGGTCTTACAGGTTTGGAACAACATAAGGGTGAGTAATGAATGACAGAATTTTAATTTTTGGGTAACTATTTATCTTTGCTGTGAGAACATACATATGACCCACCAGTTGAGAAACACTGTTTTGCTGTAAATGAGAAAAAAAATGTTGCTAGGAGGATTTCAGGAGGAAGCTTACAAATGTTGACAAAACAGCCAGCAATACACACACTCACCCCTCGTGAGTGACGGTGGCCTTGTACCTGATTGGATTGTTTAACAGATGATGGCTTGCAGTTGCCTCCCTCCTGAACAGACTGGTCAGAAAAACACAAACAAGAGTTTGTTCTTCATCTGGATTAACCTCAAAAATCTCAACTCGAGTCTGGAATTTGTCTTTTGATTAAAAGGAAAAATGACAACTATTCACATTCGAATGTCAGTGGCCATATTTCTGAAACAATATTCCATGCAGGAAAAATATCGACTTTCATCAGTACTGGGAGAGAGTCTTAAAACAAAACAAAAAACAGTGCAGGATTTTCCAGGTCTCATGGCAGGAAAGTATGCTGTATCACTTGAAACAGCATATACAACGGCTAAAATAAGAATTGAACACGTCACCATTTTTCTCAATAAATATATTTCCAAAGGTGCTGCTGACTTGAAATTTTCACCAGTTGTCGGTAACAACCCAAGTAATCCATACATACAAAGAAACCAGAACAAATAAGTTCTTAAATTAAGTTATGTGTAATAAAATGGAAAGATACAGGGGAAAAGGATTGAACATATGAAAAACAGAAGGTGCAAAAAGGCATGGAAAGCCAAGACACCAGCTGAAATCTATCAGTAATAAGAAAGCAATCCTGCAGTACCAGGATGATGAAGATGAAACAAGGGTGGACATTTCAGCAAGACAATGATCCCAAACACAGCCAAGGAAACTCTCAATTGGTTTCAGAAAAAGAAAATAAAGCTGCTAGAATGGCCCAGCCAATCACCTGACTTGAATCCAACAGAAAGTAAGAACTAAAGATCAGAGTTCATAGAAGAGCCCACACAACCTTTAAGATTTGAAGACTCTGTTGAAGAATGGGCCAAAATCGCACCTGAGCAATGCATGCAACTAGTTTCTCCATATAGGACGTGTCTTGAAGCTGTCATTACCAACAAAGGCTTTTGTACGAAGTATTAAATAAATTTCAGTAGTTCAATACCTTCCCCCCATGTCATTCCAATTTATTACACATAACCTAATTTCTGAAATTATTTGTTTTGTCTTATTTGTATGTACGGATTGCTTCTGGTGAAAATTTCATGTCAACAGCACCTTTAGAAATATATTTACCAGGAAAAATGTTGATGTATTCAATTAAAAAAACCAGTGTTGTACAAAGCATTTTGAAGGCTTTTACAAATATTTATTTCTTTTAATTTTGAAGTGTTGTCAGCTATTGATGTTGCATTGTTACTTAATTCTGTAGAACATTAAGAACATTAAGAACACTGTATTTTAATTGCAACAATTTCATAAACTACATCATACTACTGTTACTTAGAAACCTCACATTTGTGTTTTTCCTCTTCTTTGCTCTTGCTGTTGTATCGTATCCTCGTATCCCCCAGAGCTACCATAACACAACCTTTTATTAAAAAAAAAAAAAAAAAAAACTAACACTAACACGCACACGGTCACACTCAATTCTTCAGCACACAGTACAGTCATTCTCCAAACTGGCATTGCAATAGATAAAAATGACTTTTACCTTGTTGCCGTCGTACTTGTTGCGATCGTTATTAGCTTTCTCAGCTTTCTCAGCCAACTTTTTCTGCATCTGAGGCCCTCGTCCAAAGAAAATGTAGTTGACAAAAGCATATTCCAGCAGAGCCAAGAAGACAAAGACGAAGCAGCCCATCAAATACATGTCTATGGCTTTGACATAGGGGATTTTCGGAAGTGTTTCTCTCAGGTGGGTGTTGATGGTAGTCATGGTCAGCACAGTGGTAATACCTGTATGGGAAAAATTGTGTAATTAAAAAATAGTAAACTCATTAGTTTGAATGTTAGAAATGCCATGAGGGTTAGTAAATAAAGACAGAATTTTCATTTTCAACTACATGGGCTCTGAAATATAAGCAAACTTTAAGTTTTACACAGTCAGTGTCAGTACAAGCAAGTGTAATTCATTTGAAAGTACAAGCTTATGGAAGGCAGAACACATTGACACTGAAATTCGAGGGAAGGACTCAGCCAGGGATGAAAGCGCTTTCATTTGACACCTCTGTTCCAACGCCCACCATGAATCTGGACTCTGAGAATGGGTGCTACAGATTGAGTGCTGTCACAATGTTTAAAATGCCAGATCCGAGCCCTGCTTAGTAAACGGAATTACACAACCACAACACTGTCAAATCTAGCTATGAATAATCCACTTATGATGGCAGAAGCCTTCTTAACTTCATAATTGATTGCAATACCAAATAGAATGCTGTTTTATCCCTTAACCGACAATTTCCGAACCTCTAATTGCCACTACACTGCACCCTTTTGTATATTATGCATTATGTGAGTACTGACCTGATTAGCTGATTATATTGGATTCATTTGTACCGAGGCCAGATCTGAGAAATTGAGAATAACATACAGGGTATAAAACAGCATGAGAGATCAACTTGGCCGCAGCTGAAGAGAACAGCCCAGCGCTGTTGTTGTTGTTGTTTTTTTCCTTGAGTGTCTTCCTCCCTTTCCCCAAGCTTTCCCAATTGCTATTTATATTTAATAGAATGTCTTATATTATAGATTATATTATATAAATAGAAAAGTCAATAGCGTTTTTCTATTTTCTATGCATTTTATTGATTTAATGCTGTGATACTCTATTCTGTTTATTGTGTGAGTCAATCCTGAGTCAGTATCACTGTGAGTTCAAAGAGGAGCAATACTCCAAATGCTCAAACACCCACTCGGATATGTACAAACACACACACACACACACACACACACACACACACACACAGAAGAGAACACAAATATACTGTTCAAACTCCCACTCTGTAAAATATCTCCATTATTTTCCCAAACGTTTTCCAAACAAAAGCAATCTGCCATTATTCATAGTTCTCTCAAGTAATGGTATCCTCAGATGTGTGGTGACTTTTGAGAAATGATGAAGGTATTTTGAGAAGATAAGGTATGAAGAACATACCCTCTGACTGTCATGGAAAGCAATCATTTCTTTTATTTTATTTTTTAAATGAGACTATATCACAATAATAGACTGGCATGAAAAAGGATGTTGTTACATAATGTTGGAAATACAGCAGAACATTTTTACATTGTGTTCATAATTTTTGCATATCCAAAAATGTTTTCTAAGTTTACTTACTAAGTGCCACAAAGTATATCAATATATATCAGGGGTATTTCCTCTGAGGAGGCAAGAGAGGCAGTGTCTCAAAATATTGGATGAGAAAAAAAATTGTACTACAAAAATAAAACAACACCAGTATTATAAAATATAACACTAAAAAGTGTATAAATCACTTGTGTTTTCAAAGAAACATTGTCCAACATTGTCACTAGCAGATAGAGTTACAGCGGGAGTTCGCATTGCTCTTGCCTCCCTTGTGCCCACTGAGTTTTAACAGACCCAGTAAAACGTGCACAGAGTTTGGTGGGGGGTAACTGAGAATGAATGGGGGAAAGTCACGTGAGAGGAGGCAATGCCTCAATTCCGATATGATTAGATATGACTGGTTCTCTCTTGTGTTCATCTGAATGAACAATATAATGGCGTTAATGACAAGACTAATTAAAAAAAGTAAGTAAACAACTCACACACTTAAATATAACTACTTTGTTACATCAAAGACTAAAATGGCATGAAAAAATGATCTGTGGGAGTTTTAGTGAGTAATCAGCTTGGTGAAATTTAGTAAATCTCTATAATCATGCAAAAAATTCACAGTTAACTATTAAAAAGAATAGCTGAACACAAGTTCACAAATCTAGTACACGTCTATATATATTTATATATTTAAAATACATTTTATTTTAGATGTACAGAGGGTAAAATAAGTATCGAACACATCACCATTTTTCCCAGAAATTGTATTTCTAAAACTGCTGTTGACGAAAAATTTCACCAGATGTCGGTAACAACCCAAGCAATCCATACATACAAATAAAACAAAACAAATAATTTCAGAAATTAAGTTATGTGTAATAAAATGGAATGACATGGGGGAAAAGTATTGAACTACTGAAATTTATTTAATACTTTGTACAAAAGCCTTTGTTGGTAATGACTGCTTCATTGCTCCTGTATGGAGAAACTATTTGCATACATTGCTCAGGTGAGATTTTGGCCCAATTTTGGAGTCTTCAAATCTTGAAGCTTCTGTGGGCCTCTACTATTAACTCTGATCTTTAGTTCTTACTTTCTGTTGGATTCAAGTCAGGTGATTGGCTGGGCCATTCTAGCAGCTTTATTTTCTTTTTCTGAAATCAACTGAGAGTTTCCTTGGCTGCGTTTCAGATCATTGTCTTGCTGAAATGTCCACCCTTGTTTCATCTTCATCATCCTGGTACTGCTGGGACTGAACCAGCTAATATTAATTTCCACTGACAAGGGGCAGGATTGCTTTCTTATTACTGATAGATTTCAGCTGGTGTCTTGGCTTTCCATGCCTTTTTGCATCTTCTGTTTTTCATATGTTCAATACTTTTCCCCCTTGTCATTCCATTTTATTACACATAATTTATGACCTTATTTGTTTTGTTTTCTTATGTACGGATTACTTGGGTTGTTACCGACATATCGTGAAAAGTTCAAGTCAACAGCACCTTTGGAAATATATTTACTGAAAAATGGTGACAATACTTATTTTACCCACTATTTATTTTGTAAGATTTGATGCCCTAACCTGACAAACTTTGGCAAATCAAATGATCATGTTATTGTCTGAAGTGCTTTTTTCAACCCATTGAGGAAAACAATTCAGGAATTATCTCCATAAAGTGGACTTCTATGGTGCCCACAAGTTTAAACTTCCAAAATGCCGTTTCAATGCAGGACTCTAAACGATCCCAGCCAAGAAGGCTCTTATCTAGTGAAACGATCTCAAAAATTATATACTTTTTAACCTCAAATGCTGGTCTTGTCTAGCGCTGCATGTACCCTGTGCATTCTGGTTCAACATAGTTAGGGTATGTCGAAAAACTCCCATCTCATTTTCTCCTCCAACTTCAAAATCGTCCTACATTGCTGCAAAAGTACCAAACCAGTGTTTACAACTTGAATGTGTAAAGAAGGGCAAACGCCCTTTACAAAAAAAGGTAAAACAGCAATGTACTGTAGGGTGATTTTGAAGTTGGAAGAGAAAATGAGATGGGAGTTTTTCGACCTACCCTAACTGTCTTAAACGGGACTGGCCAGAGTATGCATAAAAAAGTATTGTTAAAAAGTATATCAATTTTTATTTTGGAAAATGACCAATCGTTTCTCTAGATAAGACCCTTTAGAAGTTTAAACTCACGGGCACCATAGAAGTCCACTATATAGAGAACACTCCTGACATGTTCTCCTCAAAATCATAATTTCTTTACGACTGAAGAAAGAAAGACATGAACATCTTGGATGACAACGGGGTGAGTACATTAACTGTAAACTTTTGTTCTGGAAGTGATCTACTCCTTTAACGTAAATATAATTTTATTCAAGGACAATGATTAAAAAAATAAAAAAATAATAAATAAATCCCTGCATGCTTTCACTCCCACGACTTGTGTGAAGTCAGCCAATCGGATTGGAGCTTGCCAGGTTGAGAAAGTGCTTTCCAGTTTTGTGAGCAATATGCATCAGTCAGATGGTCAGCGAACAGACTGTGGGCGGTCTGAGGACGTGCCGTCTGAGAGTGAGACTAGTGGTGACATATCTTGATGTAACTTGATGTTAGTAGATTTTCTACGTGCAAACAATATCAAAAATAAGGTATTTTGAAAGTCTTTTAGTCAGTACAAAAAAGTTAATGACATTAGATGTTTTTCGACCCCAAAGTTCATCAAAATATCTTCTTATATGATCTGTAAAAGACAGAACTTTGATTTTTAGGAGAACTCTCTCTTTAACATGACCCTATGTGTCTGTCTGCTCTGCATATTTAGTAGTTCCACCTTTCTGCAAATCTCATTTTCAGATTAGACATAAATCTGCTTTACGAACGTCGTCTCCGGGTTAACGCCGCCACTCAAATCACTGTGTTTGTTGCTGACTCTGCTGTAGCTGTGGTGGGACATAAGTGTGAATATGCCTGACTGGAGCAAGAAATGAAACTGTCAATATTTCTGTTGCCCTGCGAAGGACCGACCTCTTTTGCAACAAACACAGCAAGACTCTATCATAGCTGAGCTAATATCTCAAAGAAACTGCCAACTTCCTCTTCAAATCACATCGCAGAACTATTTGAAGATCTCAAGGAAGCGATGAGCGTTCATCCTGACTATGACAAGCCTGATCTTATAGCTTAGATCTCGAGCGCTAAAGTTACAGACTTTTACTTTGGGTTTTTCCTCTAATTAAAGTGTAATTAGTGCAGGGCAGTGTGCTTTACAGGGGACCTTGTCTCCGTCACATTCACACTCCCTAAGGAAAGCCGTTACCTCGTTAACGAGAAAAGGGTCTCGTCGACTGACTGCAAAGCAGCCATGTCCTAGTTTCTACCCTGAGCAGCATCACATTAACATTTAAAGTTACATTAAGCACAATTCCTGAAATTACAAACCAGGCACTTTTCGACCGAGACTCCTGCTGCCCGGAACATCTCAAACAGTGGATTTTAAAAGAATGTACATGCTTTTCTTATTTTCTCTTGTCTCCTGACTATTTAAATGACTTTAATAATTTAGTATTAACCTCAATGCTGCAGAGAACAGTTTTTTCACTGAATAAAGTGATTTTTGTACAGAACATCTGTTACGTTCACCTACATTATGCATATTCTTTAACAGTGTTTTTAATTTAAATTTTTTATTGCACTAGATATATATTAACACTATTAATCAAGTAAGGAGATGCAATAACTTTTGTCTGCTGACTGTATATAGGCTAAATTGCTTTCATGCCTTATAAATTAGGTAAATGTTACAACTATATAAAAAAAAAAAAACTATACTTAAACAGTAATATTGGGACATATGTGACCCTTGACCACAAAACCAGTCTTAAGTAGCACAGTATATTTGTAGCAATAGGCAAAAATACATTGCATGGGTCAAAATTATACATTTTCCTTTTATGCCAAAAATCATTAGGATATTAAGTAAAGATCATGTGTCATGAAGATATTTTGTAAATTTCCTACCGTAAATATACAAAAACTTCATTTTTGATTAGTAATATGCATTAAAGGTGATTTTCTATTATAAAATATTTTAGAACAGAACATAATCCTTAAATTTAGCATTTACTTGAAATACAAATTTAGCAGTGTAACAACATAAATGTCTTTAGTGTCACTTTTGGTCAGTTGAATGCAAGAAAAAAACTACTCATGAATGTGTCTATTATTCTATAATCCATTTATCTAATTTTATATTCATTGTTTTATATGTCATTTTTTATAAATCTATACCTACCCCTAGAGTTGCTGCTGATTAGTTAGGAATTGCTGGTATTTAGAATCAATGACCCATCTGTCATAAATTTATGTGATCTCACAGAAATTTATATAATCTCACTTTACATAGCATCATCCCATATTCTAGAAAAAGGTGAGCTGTCATAGGACTGCACAAAATAGCAAACTAAAATAAGCATGTCTAGCCTCTCAGACCTTTTATTCACAAGCTTTATTACGGAGTTGAATATTAGAATGCAGAATACAATTTAACAACCGTAGACACCAAAGAAAATGGTCGGCACTTCACTCCCACAGTGCGTTCACTGTAAAGGCCTGAGTCCCCAGAGTGAGAGAGGACATGTGTGGGCAGATGGATGCCTGTCCTATCTTACATAAACTCAAAAGCAGCATTCTGGTGTGAAGAAGAGGGCCGTACATGGAGCACACTGCATTGATTTGTGCATGACCAGGTCACAGCAAGGGAGGATCAAACTCAGCTCAGCACAGAAAGTTCAGCGCAGGGGAGTTACCTAACCAGAACTAACATCTACCTTCACACAGACCTGTCTGCAGTGAATAGTGTGGGATGTCGTTCTTTTGAGTTAGACTTTTGAAAGTGAAATGCACAACATTGGCAAGCACTCAAGATCTATTTTGGATTGCTTTCAGGCACTTTGACCAAAGCGTTTAGTTAAAGTTCCTTTAAGGGAATAGTTCACCCAAAAATGAAAACTTTGTCTGTATATTACTTACCTTCATGCAATTCCAAACCTGTACCGTATGGCTTTTACTGTTCAAAATAAAAGGCGAATTTCTGAAGGCCATTCATTTGAATATGATAAAAGGGAAAATGGTCAATATCCAAGATTACAAAAACTACATGTTGCTGTAAATAAGAACTTGTTCTTAAACGGATGGTTCTCCCAAAAACTAACCCAATGATTTACTCACCCTCAAGCCATCCTAGGTGAATATGACTTTCTTCTTTCAGACAAATTGGAGTTTATTATAAAATGTCCTGGCTCTTCCAAGCTTTATAATGGCACTGAATGGCTGTTGAGATTTTGAAGTCCAAAAAAGTGCATTCATCCATCAAAAAGTAGTCCACATGGCTCCGGGAGGTGAATAAAGGCCTTCTGAAGTGAATTCATGTGTTTTGTAAGAAAAATAGCCATATTTAAGACTAAACCGTAATCTCTAATATCGAGAGAGTGGCGTTCCAGCAGATGACATAGGATGTAGGCATAGCGTAAGCTCTGGTCTCGTGAGAACCAAGTTTTGTTTACAGCAAAGGAAAATCTTCTCTTGGCTTATATCAAAATCTTAATTTTTCTGTACTTCTAATTCGTGACTGGTGTTTTGTTTTGCTCTCTCTCACTACACCTATGTCCTACATCATCCGCTGGAATGCCACTCTCTCATGAATGTGCGTACAACAGTTAGCAGAAGCTAGAGATTACAATTTATAAAGTATGTAAAAATATGGATATTTTTCCTAAACACATCGCTTTGTTTGAGAAAGCCTTTATTAACCCCCAGACTCGCGTGGAGCACTTTTTATGAATAATGGAAGCAGTTTTTTGGGCTTCAAAATCTTGAAAAAGCCAGCAAATTTTTAATATAACTCCGTTTGTATTTGTCTGAAAGAAAAAAGACATAAACAACTAGAATGGATTGAGGGTTAGTAATTAAGGGGGTAATGTTAATTTTTGGGTGAACTATTCCTTCAAGTGACTTGCTTGGTTAAATAAAGGTTAATGGTAGCTTTGTGTGAAAAGCAGACCAAAATAATACAATATTCACTGAAAAACTTGACATCTGTCCTGGAAGAAGTAGCAACTCATAAATGAATTGTTCTTTTCCAATCTGTTCAATAAAGCTGTTGATCCAATGCACAAAACCGTTCTGACTGATTTGTTCAAGAATCTGATTTCATCACACAAAGCTACACTATAATTTCAGAAGACAATTCATATTTTTTGGTGCTTTTTTATTCTTGAAAGCTTTGGTCCCCATTCATTGTAATTCACTAAAAAGAGAAACCTGTAAGTCTACATTACATAAAATCTTCTTTCAATACATTTATTACACTATTTATTAATGTGTGTTCATGTTAGTTAATAAACATACGGTCGTTCATTATTGATTTAGCATTGTGATTTAGCAACAGTTTGTACATATTTTACAAGGTGGCTAATTTCTACGAATTTGTACGACCTCACTTGTACAAAATCAAACAATTAGCGAAAACGTACATATTTTATGGGTTGCACAATACGTATGAATTTGTACGAATGACCTACACCTAACCCCGCCCCTAAACCTACCCATCACATACGTATGAGTGAGGTTGTACAAATTTTGTACGAATTACCCACCAATAACTACAAATTAGTCCTGAGATAGCGTTTGATGTAGTGTTGTCTGGTTGAGACGTGGGGTGATGGCATCATCGTTTCACAAAATATACAGATTGGCTGTAAACACAAGAACGCAAGGGTGTCGTTTTCAGATTTATCCACTCTGGAACTGGAACTCTGGAACAGAGGTTTCAGGCTCCCAAAATGTTGTTCCATCTGGACGAAATGCTGATATGATACCAAATTTTTACGTATACAGCTGAATGCGTCTCTGTGTGGACGGGCCCTAGGACTGTGCTGAAAAAAAAATCTAATGATTTTGATTTCATATCAACTTCCAGTATTTCACATGCATTGCTGGAACACAAACTTATCTCACAATATGCTCTGCTTTAGTCATTCGCCAGTCTTGAGATCTTACAACAATCTTCCCTGAAGATTGTCACGCCTGACCACGTCAGCAAAACAATCGGAAGACATCAATGAAACATCATCTACATCATTTGATATGTTTGCTTCTTGCATCATTTGATAACTTCCCTTCTGAAACGAATCAAGGCCTTAAGTGTGCTGCAGTAATGCAGTGCAAGATACAGGGCCAGGGCCGGGCCGGATGGGCTGCAGAGAATAGATGGAGTCAGCGATCAGTGGGAGGTGGCGAGACAGAGGCATTTAAGGCAGAGATTCATCTGTGCTGCAGCATGCCTTGGGATTGAAATGTAAGTTAAATGTAATTGTTTTCTAGCTGCATTGATCCCTTTGTTTTCATTTGGCTGCCTGGCTGTGGGAGGACAGCAGAAAAAGACAAAGAAAAAGAGGAATAGAAACAGAGAGAGAGAAAGTAACAAAATAGATAGACGGGGGTGGAGGCCTTGTAATGATGCGTAGAGGCAGGTAAGATGGGTGGTATATGTGCGGGGGACCCAGGAGACTCCTTCCTCCCAGTGTAAAGTGTTCTCATTTCTCCGCTTAACATGGTTAATGAGGACAATTTCCCTAAAGAAGGCCCATATCCAACATATCACATCCATCTCAAAGAGCTGCACCTGGGTGCATGAACAAACACACTCTCGCACACATTAAACATGTGATTAAAATAATATTGTACTGCGCTCTGTGATCTATCTCTGTGATTTAAAAATGCCCTGATGATAATATTGTGCATGCACAGAAGTCTCTTCAGCAGAAGCTTTTGTAAATCTGAGCTCATACGCGCTGAGTTTAGTGTCCACACGGGCAGCGAGTAGGCTGGAGGCAGTAAGACTGAAATTTAGTTTAAAAGCCGCACACAGTAGCTCTGTTTCACAATCAAGAAAGCTGCCTTGCTGTCAACTGTCTAAATAGGCAGGTGCCTCCTAGGCAGTATCCTGACTGAAATGGAACAAGCTGCTCATAATTTAAACTAGTTCAGCTACACAGTAGCTTTGCATATAAAGTAGTTAGCAATACAACATTTAGAGTTCAATAGTGGAGAAAATTATAATTATATATGCTATTATTAAAGATACCATATGTAAAACGTTCATAATTTGTGGTAAGATTTGTTAATGTTTTTGAAAGATGTCTATCCTGCTGCATCTATTTGATAAAAAAATACAGAAATACTGTTAACATATTATTGCAATTTAATTGTAGTTTTCTATATTAATACATTTTAAAATGTTATTTTCTGTTTGTTATTCCTGATGACAAAGCTGAATTTTCAGTCTTCAGAAATCACGTGATCCTTCAGAAATCATCTAAAAAATTCATTCTAAAAAGTAAAATAAAATACTGTACTGACCCCAAAGTTTTGAGTGTTTGTACACTGCCGTTCAAAAGTTTGGGATCAGTAAGATTTTGGAGTTCATTAAGATTTTTTATGTTTTTTAAAGAAGTTTTTCTGCTCATCAAGGCGTTTATTTGATTAAAAATACAGAAAAAAGAGTAATAGTGTAAAATATTATTGTGATTTAAATTTGTGGTTTTCTATTTTTAATATACTTTAAAATTGAATTTATTCCTGTGATGCAAAGCTGAATTTTCAGCATCATTACTCCAGTCTTCAGTGTCACATGATTCTTCAGAAATTGTTTTAAAATGCTGATTTATTATCAGTGTTGAAAACAGTTTTTTTTCTGGAACCTATGATAATTTTACAGCATTCTTTGATAAATAAAACATTAAACATCTTTTGTAACGATATTCACTATCGTTCAAAGTTTGGGGTCAGTACACTTCTTTCCTTCTTTCTTTTTTTGAAATAAATTAATTAGAAATTATTCAGTAAGTTTGTGTTAAATTTATAAAAAGTGATAGTAAAGACTTCTTGTTATATTTTGAATAAATGCTGTTCTTTTTAACATTTCATCCAACATTGATAAATCAGCATATTAGAATGATTTCTAAAGGATCATGTGACACTGAAGACTGGAGTAATGGCTGATGAAAATTCAGCTTTGTATCACAGAAATAAATTATATTTTAAAGTATATTAAAAATATACTGTATTTTTGATAAAATAAATGGAACTTTGATGAGCATATGATACTTCTTTAAAAAAAAAAACTTTTTAGAATGGCATAGTGTATATAATTGTACATATAAAAAAGGATATTACTACATTTTTGTAAATCATTTTAATTTGTCTACCTTCAAATTTCATTAAATTCCATTTCTTTTCATTCGTTTGTTAAATTTTCTAGCAATTTCTGACTAAAATTGTTTTCAGTGTAGCACTCCTTGTATAAAAACACATGATACACACAAATATTACATATATAAATGTAAACAGTAAATTTTCATGATATCGCTCACGTTTTTTTGCTATCCCAAAAAGATTTCTTAGAATTTGGGAAAAAATTTGGAACCACCTTCACAAAGGGAGTGTGCCTTAAAAGGCTATTTATGCTGGGTTTTGAAACAGAGCTTTTGTGTCCTGCTACTCACTGCAGCTGGAGAGGTTCTGTAGCCTTTCGGGCAAACTGAGTCACTCCTCATTCTGGAATAACAACATCAGAGCAAAGACACACATACTGAGAACAGTCTCTCTCTCTCTCTGCGAGCAGTCGCTGTACTGTGTCAAAAGCAATGGGTTTGTGGCTACCTGGGTCTACCCTGTTCCTTGTTAAATGATGCATGCGCCCCTACAATATCTGTCTGTGTGTCTATGTGTGTGTGTGTTGGTGTTTGTCTGGAGGCAAGATCCAAGAAAAAGTAAACCAAAGGGAGGGTGAAGACTCTGAGGAGACCTGGAGTGTGTACAGTAAAAGTTGCAATTCAAACAGAATACCGAATGTTGGCATTCTAGTTATTGGAACAATGCACTGTTAAATAAAGCATGCGCTTCCACAGTGGAAACGACAGATGACATACATCCTGTCAGCCGTATACAGGACATCCTAATGAATAAATAGCATACCTAATGCCACTCTGGCTGCTGAGGCATCGTAGTTGATCCAAAAGGAGACCCAGGACAGGATGGTGATCAGGATGGAGGGCATGTAGGTCTGCAGGATGAAGTAGCCGATGTTTCTTTTTAGCTTGAAGCTCAAAGATAGTCGAGGGTAGGCACCTGTTAAAGAAATAAAAAAGATAGTTAAAGAAAATGAAAGGGAAGGAACAGCAAAGACTGTGAGGAAAAGAGGTAAACAGGGAGACACGGCAGAGAGAAAAGACGGATATTTATTTCAAAAAGGCTTTGGAGAAATTCTTTACATTTTACATTAGTAGCACTGGCAGCACGGGTAGCCTTTTGTTGCTATGGCAACTGGCAAGCGTGGACAAAAAAATCTGTGATTTGTTGTAGCTTAGCCTTGAGCACAAACACCACAGTGTGAAAGGAGACAAGAAAAGAGAATGAAATAGTGAGTAAACATTAAATGTTTAAGCCCCCTATGAAATCAAAACTAGACTTTTATGGCTTGTAGGCCATGCCTATTAGTTTTGAAGCTATCTATTTGCTAGAACACTTCTAAAAAAATACAAATACATAATAAAAATTGAAAACGTACAGGAAATTAGACCAAAAACGTACTCAATGTGCACTACAGAGATTTTTCAATCAAATGCTCTCTAAATAGATAATGTCCCGTCCCCTGCTGCAAAATAATATCCTTTTCAAATGGAAATATGTCAAAACAGTAGTGTCAGAAATTCATTTTTCTATTTAAGAGCTATATTCACCCCATGGAATTGATCTTAATTAGCATTTCTTTCAGAGTGTCTCTTTACACTAAGTGCAAATAGCCCGCCTTGTTGGCAGAGGCTATTTACACTAACTTCGCCCACCAACGTTTGTTTGGGCTAGGCAACATTACAAAAGACGCCTGCTAAACAACATCTCCATTGGTGTAAGTGGTAAAATGCAAATCAGTTTTGCTGTGATCAAATTTTCGCCTTTTACCAAACTCGTTCTTCTTACTTTTCACATCACATATCATATCAGAAAGGCGTTTATTTTCAATAAAATAAAGGAAATAATCGAAAAATGTAAAACAAAGTGCCTCACGGGTGTTTAATGGTTAGGATTAGGGGTAAGTGTAGGAATGGCTTTATTGTACCAAGGTAGCATCCATTTAATAATTTTAGTAAAAATGGTAATTTACACTCAATACATTATTATTACATACTGTTTTATAATGCACTGCAATACTGAGTAGGGCTGTGTATTGCCAAGAATCTGGCGATACAATATGTATCACGATGTAGGGGCTGCGATACGATATGTTGCGGTACATTGCGATATTGTAAACAAGGCGCTATATTGGGATATTTCTTATTTTATAATTAGGACATAATTTTAGGAAAGCTGTAAGAACACACAACCATATGCAAACCATTCAGTGTTACTGAATCACTTTTTGTGCAGTACGAGTAAAGGGGGAAAATAAAGTGCTTGCAAGACTGTTTAGTTATTAAATGTATAAAATGTAAACTTTTATAAACAGATCATATATATTTTTAGACCCTGCTTTACAATTTAAGTTTATAATTGTAAACATGTCAGATCATTTTAATCTTAACTTAAGAATTACATCTAATATCAAAAAAAAATAAAGTGGTTGCAGGATTCCTAAAGAAAACAAAAGTTTTATCTGTAAAATACAGTTATTGGACATTCTGAGAACCTTTTTTGTTCTGAGAATTTCACAAGTTTTTCAGTTTGTAATTATGCTCCTCGTGGAATTGCCGAGACCGCGACGCGAGCACCGCCTCAACTGTACAACACAGCCCCACCACAAGAGAGAGCGGCTGGCAGCTTCGCGGCTACCCCACCGCGCCCGGCGCGAAGGCCCTTTCGCGGCAAGCAGCGGAACTGCGGCGCGGGCGCCGCCTCGGCTGCACTGGGCGCTTCTGCTGCACAGACGGGTGGCGGCCGTACGGCGGTTCCGCTGCTCGCCGCGTCCTGGAGCGAACGTTACCTCAAAAGCCGAAATGACGCCACACTTTACACCATGGCGGGAGCAGGAACTATTCTTTCATCCTCCATTAACGCTAACATTAGCAGCGTGCCCTTATGCTAGTATTTCCTGTCACTGTTTAAGTTCAGAGATAACAAGACTGCAATCTAGCGGTCAGGATATACGCTCAAAATGAAGCAACTGTCATGAATCTGTCATGTATGATTTTTTTTTTTTTGTAAATATCGATATTCCATTTTTGAGAATCGATACAGTATCGCCAAACAAAATATCGCGATACACACGTGTATCGATATTTTCTTACACCCCTAATACCGAGGTGCAAATATCTGCCACTAATATCACCAAGTAGTATAAATAGAACCTAATATTATTGCAAAAATACTACTATTTTTACATAGTGTAAATAGAATATATGGCTATTTGCACTTAATGTAAACAGCATATAGCTAGGAAAATACTGTTTTTTTTTACTTTGTGTAAATAGAATCCATTGCTATTTGCACTTAGTGTAAATAGCAGCTGCTGCTATTTTTATGATGGCAAATTTAACTACATACTACAAACTATATAATATACTGTTATGTTTTTATGTCAGATACTTTTATATTCAATTTCATTTAGACTTTAAATAATGAAATGTCAGATCAATTCATAAAGACAAACTTACTTTTACTCATGCTGAAAAAAATATATAATCAACAACAACACCACCAACAACAAAACTTCTTACAAAGGCAATTTTTGCCCTCATATTTTCCTATTTTTGTTATGTATACATTTTTGGCCCAAGACCCAAGACGGAACTTGCTCTTATCAAGAGATTTACTAAAGATTTGGCCACATTTACTGCTGTTTGTTGAATTTTTGCAGACAAAATGCAGTAATTTCAATAGGAAGCCACACAATTAGGAATTTCGTGTGAAGGAATTTCGCTGAAATTTCACAAATGTGACATTTAGGGTTAGGGGATTGAATCACTGTTTGAATGTTAAAGTGACAGTTTACCCAAAATGTAAAATTCTGTCATTAATTACTCACCCTGATGTCGTTCCAAACCCGTAAGACCTTTGTTCATCTTTGGAACACAAATAAAGATATGTTGTATGAAATCCGAGAGCCTTCTGACCCTGCATAGACAAAAACACAACTGACATGTTCAAGGCCCAGAAATGTAGTAAGGACATTGATAAAATAGTCCATGTAACATCTGTGGTTCAACCACAATTTTATGAATCTACTAGAATACATTTTGTGTGCAAAGAAAACAAAAATAATGACTTAAGTATAAGTTAATTAACGACTAAGAGAAGAATTGTTGATAAAAGGCCCTTTTTTGTTTTCTTTGTGCTTCATAAAACTAAGGTTGAACCACTGATGTCAAACAGATTATTTTAACGATGCCTTTGTGGGCCTTGAACGTGTCAGTTCTATTGCTGTCTATGCAGGGTCAGAAAGCTCTCGGATTTTATCAAAAATATCTTAATTTGAGTTCTAAAAAATGAACATGAGGGTGAGTACTTAATGACAGAATTTTCATTTTTGGGTGAACTAAAAACCTAAAAAGGTAAACTGTTTAACCCTGCTTAACTCTATCATCGGACAAAAGAACATTAGCTAATATAAACACACCACGCTTTATAATACCAATGTAATACAAAAATACACAAGCGGTCTGACACTGAACCATGCGGCTTATGTGATGAGAAATCTCTGCTTAGCTATTTATGGAGGTGAAAAAAGCAACTAACAAGCATTCAGCCTAGATACACATACACACCCAAACATGCACACAACCTATGAACAAAATCACACATCCTACACACATATAACACAACCTACAGATGCACATTATGCAACCTGTACACACATCACAGTCTATAAAAACATGCTACGTAACCTACGTGATGAACTTAAGCTACCTACACATATACTTCAGACTAATTACTTGTACTTCACAAAAACCTTCCCACACAAAGAACACACACATCTATGTTCTATTGGTCAAAGAAACAGACAGTCCCGCCTCTAAACTCACACTATTGGTTGTGTTAATGCTGCTGTGTTGGGCTGGTCAAGGGGTCAAGTTTTGGCTGGTTAGCCGGTGTTGTAGTTTCTATACACAATTTGAACCCAAAAATGGCAGTCAAATTGACAGCCATTAAATATATAAACATACACATTTTTTTCTTCTAGAAAAAGCTTATCATAGCATCAGAAATGTAGTCACATTCTCCTCAATCGCAACCTCACGATTCCCATAATCCTTTTCACTATGTGTAGAAGAAAACCAGTCTCTTTCTATGTGTCATTAATTCAGGATGGGGAATAATCATTACAGTGCTGCCTCTATGAATGCCTTAGTTTTAGAAGAGAATAATTTATGCAGTGGGTCTTCTACCTCATGAATATGTGATGGTTTGTATCAAGTGGCTGTTTTTTTTCCCCTCTCTCTGACTCTCTCACTTTCTCCCCTTTCCATCTCTGCTCTGCTCTTTAGAAGCTTGAGGAAATCGAGTGGTAATTGCTCCTCCATTATTACTGGTCTGTTCTATCATGAGGAAGAAAGATATCTGATGCACAGGCCCCAATTAGGCAGCTTTTCAAATAAGTGGTACATGGGAATATGATTCTCGGGAGAGTGTGGCCAGAAAAGAGGACAACCAGAAAAAAAACGTAAAAAAAAAAAAAAAGACTTGATCTGTAGAAATCATCACTTTTCTGCATTGTGAATAAGAAATCATCACTTTTCTGCATTGTAAATACACTTGGTTAAAATGTTCAGCTTGATCAGGGTTTTAAAATGTGTGGAATTTTGTGCATACAGACTTCAGGGTCTTTTTTGCTAGCAAACTTCTTGCAACCTTACACCCTGACCCACGTCTCAGAACTAAGCTATACACTTTATCACAGGCGTAATTACATGACTAGTAAATTACACTCTTAAGACAACACATTTTACTATTTTAGTATTTAATCAATTTTATTGTTATTGCCTCTGTAACAAGAACTATAACAAATGATTTGGGGACCCCTTCAATGGCTTTTGTGATGCAAACTATTGTACTAAATCCTGTCTTGCACAAATAAAAATAAGTGCAAGCAAACAGTTTTAATAGTAAAATTCCTGTAGGGCCCTTTTGAGGGTTCACTTTTTGGATCTAGGTTATGTTGTAGACATTTTACATAATATTTTAAGCACAAGCGAATCAACGTACTGTATTAAATATAAAAGTGCAGCTTTTTAATGCTAAAAAAACCCCATTTGCATTTTAAGGGGTCATGATTTCAATGTTAAAATATTAATAATTTGTCACTTCATGTTTTATTTGGATTAAAGAGGCAGGCACAGTATAAACATATATAATATAATATAAATAAATAATGCTAAATAAGTGGGATTAAAAGAAGTCTGGTGCAAAAAAAAAAACTTTTATTTTAAGTTGAATTTTAACCTGTCTTGCTACTTTACCTGTGGAAAAGACAACATTTCTGGATACAAGTTTGTAGTCCACGATGGAGAACTGTGGGAGCTCGATACGTGACACACCAGTCACTGCATTTTCTCCTCCCTTCCAGTAAAACTCGATGTCATCTGTTGTGTATCCATCTACAGGACAAACAGAAATGAAATTCATAGACGAGTAAGCAACAAATTATATGGTCAAAGTAAATATCAGATCACAAATTACATTTTAGAGGGAGATCTACTGAGGTGCTTCATGCAGTAAAATGTATATATTTATGTATCTTTGAATTCTAAGGATTGGTGGTTTTTTTAAATAGCTTGTCTTTTCTATAATTAGTGAATGTAACATATGCTGAAAAGTAAAAAAAAGTCAGCGCAAGTGCACTGTTAGCATAATCACGCATATGAGCATCTGTTTTGTACAAGTGTGGGGAGCTGTTAGGGGTCAGATTTCCCACTGTGACACAGACAGCTCTATTTTAAACCGGCATTGCCATGTTTGTAGACCGTAATGAGCTAGGTGGTTTTATTAGTGTGCATATGAAGCACTGTGTACAATTAAAGTTGGGTTATTTAGGGGAGTGATTACCATATTCTGTAAGTGATTTTACCCGCAAAAAAATTCAGGTAGTGACAACCGAATTGTCATTCAAATTTGTGTACTATGTACACTGCCAAACTGAACAACTAGTTGTTAAAGCAGTGATGTAATTAAAAAGTGACAGTCCACAGAGACTTGATTGTTTAAATGCAGTTAATGAGCATAAACAAAACATGCTGCTTCTGTCAACAGAGTTTTACTACAGGTGCCATGCAAGTTTCAATACCCTGCAGAGTCTCTTTGAGTAAGTTTGTTTTGGGGGTATTTGGAGTCAGAAATATTACTATATAGCTTTTTAATGAAATCAAAAAAAATATTTTCATTTTTTTTTGCTTTTAGTTAGCAAGTTAAGCTAAAATTCCATACACATTCAGTTCAAAACAGCCTGATAAGATGACACATTCAGCAAAAGGTTCCTCATAATCATGACATAAAATGATTTCATCTTGAGCAACGATACTGTTTGGGGTCAGTACTTTTTTTCTTTAAAGAAACATATACTTTTATTCCGTAAGGATGCATTACATTGATCAAAAGTGACAGTTAAGACATGTATAATGTTAGAAAGATTTCTATTTTTAAATAAAACGCCATTTTTTTAGACTTTCTATTTATCACAGAATCCTGAAAATCCTGACTTTTTTCTCAGAATTGCATTATATTAAACAAAATTGTTTTAAAATTATTAAGTGAGAATTGTGAGATATAAACTTGTATAAACCAATTCTGAGAAAACATCAGTCTTTTTTCTCCTCAGAATCACGGTTGCAAGTTTATATCTCACAATTCTGAGATATAAACTTGCAATTGCAAGAAGGTCAAATTTGTGACTTAGGCTGGCTTTAGCTGAAAAAAAAAAAAACAGCTAAAACCGGCCTAAGCTGGTTGGCTGGTCTTAGCTGGTTTAAGATGGAAGTAGATGGTTTTAGCTGGTCTCCCAGCTAGGCTAGACTGGCAAAGCTGGTTTTAACTGGTTGTTCCAGCTGGTCTCCCAGCCTGGCCAGCTAAACAAGTGGTCAAAACTCTTCTAAAACAAGCCTGCTGACAAGCCTTGACTAGCTATGACCAGACTGCTAGGCTGGTTTAAGCTGTTTTTTTGTCAGCTGTATTTTATCAGCAGGGATAATAACAAATGTTTCTTGAGAAGCACATCAGCATATCAGAATGATTTCTGAAGGAACATTATACTGGAAAAAAGGCTGATGAAAATTCAGCTTTACCATCACAGTAATAATTCACATTTTAACATATATTTAAATAGAAAACATATTTTAAATTGTAATACTATTTTACAATATTACTGTTTTGACTGCATTTTTGCAGCCTTAGTGAGCAAAAAGACTTCTTTTGTAAAAAAAAAAAATTACTGACCCCAAACTTTTGAACGATAATATAGGCCTATATTGTAAAATGTATACGGTAATATATCCATTTGAATAATTTTTTATTCAAATCCTATAAAGAAGTTGAATTGTTAAAAGTTGCAACTTTATTATTATTATTATTTTAGGCCTCACAGCAGAAAAGATACAACACTTTATTAAATAATACTGCACTGTTTATTTTCACTCCTTCACCAGCACCAAACTAGCAGTGACCAGTATAAACCAGCTTGGAACAGCATGGAAATGTATGCTGGTCTTTGCAGCAGGGTGTGTGTGTGTGTGTGTATGCCAGTGAGAGGAGAGAGAACACTTACAACTCTCGATCTCCAGAGTGCAGTTCTGCTCATCTAATGGATACCTCCTCAGATCCATCATGCAAGCAGCAGTGGTGGTGATTCTAGAAACACAGAAACACACAGGTCACAGAAAAATCAAAGCCACAGTTCTATACATTCAGGTACTCACAGCTCTTCTTTAGTAGCAGGTACCACACTTGCTAAACAACACTGCAAAACTTTTGTGTCTAATTGTAAACAAGATGAGCAAGATGCCTTCAAAAGGCTTTTGAACTAAATATAGCACAGAGCATGCATATGTATGAGTGGACATGAACAAACAGTACAGATCTGAATATGTGAAAATGCAGTTTTTGTCCCATAAAAGTGGCTACTGAGTAGTGGTATTGCAAACAAGCTCAAAGAAAGCCTACATGTCATCTCACTCCATTTATCGTGTCACCTTGCTATAAGTTTGAGCATAGACTAAAATGTGATGACAAATGTTCTTTGTGGGTCAATATCAATGAACATTTAAAGTAAGGCTTGGTTTCTCATTCAGGTAACGATACCATCCAGGTATCGATTTTTCTTCCTGGTAACAGTTGAAACATCATAAGTGGAAGATCATGTTCAATCCTTCTAATCTTATCTGGATGAATGCATGGCCGTGGTCAGAGGTACAATCAAGTGGGGCTCACAAAAGTCCTCTATGGCAGGAGTTCTCAGTCAAGAGGGTTAGGTTAAAATTGGTTTTAAATTTCTTGCATTCATTTTTTTTTGTCCTAGGCTCTGTAATTTTAAACATCATTACTTAAAGGAGAAGTCCACTTCCAAAACAAAGATTCACATATAATGTACTCACCCCCTTGTCATCCAAGACGTTCATGTCTTTTTTTAAAGAAATTATGTTTTTTGAGGAAAACATTTCAGCATTTTTCTCCATATAATGGACTGATGTGGTGCCCCGATTTTGAACTTCCAAAATGAAGTTTAAATGAGGCTTCAAACGATCCCAAATGCAGTTGTAAATGATCCCAGCTGAGAAAGAAGGGTCTTTGATTTTTGAAGTTGAGGAAGAAAATACGTTTGGATTTTTATGACATACCCTAACTGTCTTGAGCCAGAATACACAGAGTTCAGGGAGAACAAGACAAGACAAGCATTTGTGTTCAAAATCGGGGCAGTCCATTATATGAAGAAAAATCCTGAAATGTTTTCCACAAAAAACATAATATCTTTACGACTGAAGAAAGAAAGACATGAACATCTTGGATGACAAAGGGGTGAGTACATTATATGTGAATCTTTGTTTTGTAAGTGGAGTTCTCCTTTAAGTGTGGTCACATTTTCGTAGATGAAACTAAACAGCTCATTTGATAGTTAAAATATCTCCATCATGCATTCAATTAAACTGTTTACTTGTTTTTTATCCCTCCAGTTATATATTCAAGTAACAACATACTAAAGCGGTCATTTATTTATTGTTTTTGGTCTCTGTATCACATACTCTCCCATTATTTAGATCCCCACAAATGAGTATTTTGACATATGAGCATATAACATTGGTTTGGAGTGGGTCGTTACTATGTTTCTGCAGTCCTTCCTTCCCAGAGTTGGTAAATTAAAGAGGAAACTCAGTGTCTTCATTCCATCTTCAGAGCCATTTTAATGAGCGCACACTCAGATGCCTTACCATAAATATGCAGACTCCTCTTTCTTTAATGGCGTCCAGCTCGGGCAAACAAATAAAAGCCCTCCATCTACACTATCGCTTCGTCAAACTACAATATGTGCAGGGAACTCCCTTGATGAACTGTAAAATGATGTTCAATGGGTTGCTGATGTTCCATTCGAGCGAACGGAGATAAATCACGAAAAGACGGAAATGGTTCAATAAACTTTATAAGCAGGAACTATACATTAGCATATGGCCACATTAGTCCACAGGATCTCATTTGGAACAAAACGCAAAGCTAAATTAGGCTACGGTAACTGGCTCATAGAGCACTCCAGCTGGTACAGAGGATGAAGGCATACCCATGCTCTTCCGCGTGGGAACGAGCAAAGCAGCTCATTTAGGATCAGAGTCTGATAACACTAAAGGGCTTTAACAAGATAAAGGCACACATTAGCACTTATGCAATTTAGTAGGCGAGTGCACTGACCAAAATAGGGCATGCTCTCGCGATGTGAGTCCACTGAAGCTATCAGATTCTTCCCACAGTTGAAACGTCAAATACAAACAAATGATGTGAAAGGTAGATTTTAATAAAAATCATTTTGAATCACTATTTGTAAAGAAAAAAAAAAGTATTTTCTCCAGTATTTTATTGTTCACCTAAAAATAAAAGTAATGTCATCTTGTTCATCTTGGAACACAAGATAATTTTGATGAAATCCGAGAGCTTTATGACCCTGCATAGACAGCAACGGAACTACCACGTTCAAGGCCCAGAAAAGTAGTAAGAACATTGTTAAAATAGTTCATGTGACATCAGTGGTTCAAATGCAATTTTATGAAGCTACGAGAATACTTTTTGTGCGCAAAGAAAACTAAAATAACGACTTTATTCAACAATTTTCAACAAAAGAATGTATTCACGTAGCTTCATAATATTACAGCTGAACCACTGATGTCACATGGACTATTTTATTGATGTCCTTACTACATTTCTGGGCCTTGAACGTGTCAGTTGTGTTGCTGTCTATGCAGGGTTAGAAAGCTCTTGGATTTCATCAAAAATATCTTAATTTGTGTTCGGATGATGAATGAAGGTCTTACAGGTTTGGAACGACATATGACAGTATACTGTTTATCTATTAGTGATCAAAAGCTGATTATTCGTCAAAACAGGTAAAAGGGAAATTTACAGTGCAGACAATCAATACTGGTTGTTGGTGCTCGTTATGGGATCAGTTAGTTCTCACCTTAATCCATACAGAACTGTGCCATCCGGGTGCAGGCGGATCATGCGGTTCTTCACCGTGACACCGTGGACAAAAGACTTCTTGTCATTTAGGAAATACGTGTCAGGAACCCAGAGTTGGTCAGCTACCCGGTTGTCTAAGGTGAGATTGAGAGGAATCCCAGAATATGCGAGCCGCTTGTCCCTCCAGTACTGCTGGAAATACATGGTCAGTGTGTAGTCCTGTAGAAAAGTGAAAAAAAAAAATGTAATTAATTTTATCAGACAAATTTATTATAAAAAATAATTTAGCCATAATATTTACATTACAATTTTTCTTTTTTTCTAGGAAAAAAAATTCATTTCATAAATAAAAAATAGTCCAGTGCAATTAAATTTACCCAATATTTGTGTGCTTTTTTATTTTTATGCTATTCTCAGTCCATTTTATTTTATTCTATTTATTCAAAACTAGGGTAGTTGGATCGATTACTTTTACATTTTTTTTAATTGAATTAATTACATGATGACAAAGTAGACATTACAAAATGTAGGTTTAGAAAGAAATATTTTATTTGATTCAACATAGAATTTATTACACATAAACATTTGGCTGCAACGGCCTAACGTAAACTATAGAACATAAAAGAAGATAATTTGAGAAACATCAGTACGTTTTGTTCATACGATGAAAGTCACTGGTAACCAAAACAGCTTTGTTACCAACAGTCTTCAAAATATATTTTTTCATGTTCCACAAAAAAAGTTTTGAAACAAAATGAGGGTGAGTAAATGATGACAGAATGTACATTTTTTTGGTGAACTATTCCTTTAATGTTTTTATTTTTCTTATTTTTCTTATTTTTTTTAAGAAATGATACTCGATATACAAAACTATGATCCACAAGCACATTTTAAACATAGATCACCAATAGGACAAAGACATAAATGTTTCGGCCTTCTTCAGTGTGCTAAACAATAGGAATCCTCCACCCACTTTTTAAATCACCAATTTTGACATCATCATTTAATCACTAATATTCATTCACTCAGGCTTACACATTACATTAAAAAAAACATATGAAATGATACTCTAAATAGGAAGCTAAATCTGCCAGCAGGTAGCGGTAAATGTCTTTATGAGTCATTCACTCTTTTGATTTGTTCGAACGGCTGATTCATTCAGAAATGAAGTAAAGAGCTCTTTTTGGCCCTGTCCCAAATGGCACCCTAAACCCTCATGGGCCTTCCTCTGAGTCCGCACTTTCATGACGTAATGCTGCTTTGACTGGCAGACGTGCGTATCGAGGGCACATAACGGCCACAAAGGGGGTGCTCGTGAATGACAACTGGGACACCATATGGTCTCGTGGACTTAACGGACACCCGCACACAGTGGCCACTGTAAGTTAGTAAGACCGCAAGTGCGCATGAAGTGTTCCATTCAGGACAGGGCCTTTATGAATCGGCTTTTGAATCATTGGTTCACACGATTCGTTCAAAACATGGATTCATTCAGAAACTAAACACTGCTGTGTTGCTCGAAGACGTGCAACAATTCTGCTATGGCTTCAAAGGTAATACGTTCTCTGTAAAATTGAACAAAATCACATAACATTGTGTTTAAAATATAACACAATATCAACTTTTTATTTACTGAACTGTTGTATAAAATCACATTTAAGCTTGTGAGATCGGGATAAAATCAGCACTCGTGTCATACTGAGACAAAACACAGACAGGGACATTTTTTGCACCAATATCTAAATTTTAGGGCATAACTGCATTTGTAGAGTTGTTGCCCTGCACCATATTTGTCAACAGTCAACTACATAAAACATAAGATGACGCACAGGTCTGGGGGCGTGGCCAGCGGTTAACTGCGTTAAAATATTTGAATCGTGTTATTTTTCATAACTACTTAATTAACACGTTAAGCTGACAGCCCTTTTCAAAACATAAAAAACAATGTCAAATATTGTCTATTTATTTCGATTTGTGCACTCTCTCTTCATGCATGTGGCCCTGGGTAAATAAAATGTAAGCATACACGAGATCTACTTAGAACCATATAATCATAAATGACAAAATAACTTCAAAGTGACCATCACATATGCCCTAAGCTAACAGCATTAAAAAGGCCTTTTGTGAAGTATTCAGCTGCTCACTTTTGTTCTGCAACAACCCTCCAGGTTGTGTCCCCCTCTCGTAGTGTCCTTGAAGGATTCAAAAATGCCATTCAGAGCTTACCCTAGATTTTGTTTCAAAGCTCACACGCTCTGTTTTTCCTGAAGGGTCAAGAGCATCAAGGTCAGAAATAGAAATCCAAAGACTTTGGCCTTCAGCAAATAAATTTTGCTGTTGTCTGAGTGATATTTATAGAAGCATCAAAGTTGGATTGGAAACAAGCTGCCTTAGGCTTACATTTTTCAAGCCTGTCTGCCACGAAGGCGCTGCGTGGCCGTCTCCGCAAGGCAGTCTGGTCTGTGCTGACTGACTATAGATTTCCATTACACCGCCATAGTCTCAATAGTCCACACAACATCTGCTTGTAGAGCGATACTATATGACCTCAGCGATTCACAGTATAGAAGTTCAATCAAACTAAAGCACTGGCAAGATAGGCCTTATATTTGGGCCTCAATGAAGGGCTGAAATCAGAAAATCTATGGACCTTATTTGTCTAGTAGGCCAGAGCTGGTTGAAAATCCAGTAGGAAGCACAGATGTGTGATTTGTGTGTCTGCTAAATGGCTATATTAGGTACTCATGGGTAAAATGAAGACCTGACATGCTGTCCCCTACAATGTGCACAACCTGTTGATGTAATAAGAAGTAATTCACTTACAAACATATGTTATAATGGGCTTCGGCCCCTGAGGCTGGCTTCGGAGTGCTAGCAGATCTGTGAAAGCAGAGGCTGTGCAAGGGAGCGTGTAAGTGGAGTTCATTAGCTAACGAGATGAGGGGGGACGACATGACAGGGACACCTTCTTTATGATTACTAATGTCTGTGATTCCCCCTCTCTCTCAGTCTTCCATTCTTTCCACCCCTGTCCTTCCTCCTGCTTCTTTTTTTCCCACCTTTCTCCATTAATCTCTTTTCTGTAAGGCTTTTGTTTTAATTAACCCCCTAAATGACACTGATGGATGCAACCCTTTCTCTCAGTGCATTATACCCTATACATCAAAAGTGTAGATGCTAATTAGAATTAAAAACGCTTGATATTCCAGTCAATGTTGGGTAGTGTTAACACATTCAGTAGCTAACTTTTAAAGGGACAGTTCATAATACAAGTGGCATGTTTATATACCATTCAAAAATTTGTGGTCAGTTTTAAGTTTTCCAAAAGAAATTAATACTTTTATTCAGCAAAAAAATTAAAGGTGCTGTATTAAATTTGTTTTGACCGTACCAAAGCATAAAAACACCATAATACATTCACAGGTATTAAGGAAACATGCTAAGTTTACATACTTGTTTCTCTGAAAAACAGCACTACAGCCACTTATTCTACTTTAAAAATGTGCATTCCGTGTCGGAATGTCTGTTGTGTTTTGGTCCATGTGATTTTGCCCACTGCCAGTTTAACCAATAGTATTTTGTCACTCTGGGTTGCCAGTTGGTGGAAAACACAGCATATTGAAGCTGCTGAAGGCAGCAAACGGCTCAGAGATCACAGATTCTACCCAACCCAAAAAGCTCTATGACCAGAGGCATGTTAAAAATGTGGATAAATCAACTCATAAACTTGCAGCGTAAGGCTTGTTGCCTTCCATTGTCACCTGCGCTTGTTCCTGTTGCATATTCACAAATCTGGCAACCCACATGTCACTGCAATATCCATTTCAACTGCTAGCTGTCGATATTACATACTGCATCTGTAAATTTTCTATTCATCAAAGAATCCTAAAAAAATATTTCCATCATAATAACTATTTTCAACACTGATAATATTAAATATTTATTGAGCACCAAATCATCATGTGACACTGAAGACTGGAGTAATGGCTATCGAAAATTCAGCTTTGTCATCCCAGGAATAAATTGATTTTTTTTAGATTATTAAAATAATTCAAAAAATTAAAAGTTTCTAAAATTATACAAATTATGAAATCACCAAATAGCTTGTGTAAATAGCTAATATATTTGCCAATGATTCTATAAAGTAAAATTTTATTCTATAAAATAAAGTAGGTAGTAGCTTTTCCAGTATACAAATACACTAAATCTTAGGCTTTGCTACAGATTATGCTAAGGATATCCAACTCTAAAATACCTGTAGGTGGGGGCATCTGTATTGGGTAATGTTTTTTTGAAGACGTCAATCACGTCAATCATTTTACATACAATATGATCATCAACATCTCTGTGCAGAGACATTTCCATAACAGCCATAATGCTTAGTTATAAATTAATATACAAAATCGTGTACTGTATCATTACAGTTCATTAATCAAACATTAGCTACAGCACACAGTCATTAATTTACTATTTACTGCACTCTAGTTGCACAAGACAGATTTTCCAAAAATAAAGCAAATAATAAACAGCTGACCTTTACTGTGTTCATATCTGCTTTTTAAGCACTGTTTTAAGACTGGGCAAAAGGACTCCTCTGAATGCCTGTCTGATCCTGAGGCTACAAACAGATGGCTTCCCTCTGAAATCTGGTCTGTGGTGACCTAAAACACCAGAACCCATCACGTATCGGACACTATTGTTCTGTACGAAAGCTAATTCTAACTGGTCACATAGGACAAGGCTACCATATAAACGTTCAAGAGTATACTAGATGTGTAAATGCCAAAGTGTGACTGTTAGTCATACACCTCTCCATCTGTGACTTTCTGTCGATTTGCCTCCATGGCTGTTGTGTGAGTATATTAGCATGTTTTGCAGTGAGGTGTCTTGAGGCTCTTGTTATGGCGAGTTCCCTGGGTCTTCACTGTGTGAGCTCAGCGATTCAGTACTTTTACCCATCATGATCCAGACAAACCAGCGAAGCCAGAAGTGCTCTGAAAACTGTGAAAACCAGTGTCACTTTCACGTCTGTTTAATAATGGACTAAACAGATGCAGTCGTGCCAGCTGAGCGATTTGATACTTTTGATATCTAGGGAACTGTGCTGCAGTGGTCAAACAAAACATAAGGAAAGGCATCAATTATTCATTACTAGGTAAAATATTATAGTAGTGTATTCAAGCTGCAAGAAGAAAACAGCTAAAAATAGAGGTAAAAGTCTTAGTGAGGGTATAACTCCTCACTAAATCATTGTTGTTGTTCTCCACTGAGAGGTTCAAGAGAGGGATTCCCTATGATAAAGTGACACCACGTTCTGACATATACACCACTTCCCCGTCCCACAGATAAAAATAACAGATGAAAGCAAGACAAACAAACAGAGAGACATTATTTCAAATCTGAAAGTGACACTCTATTAATGTAGGGACTGCTATCAAACACATGGGAACTCACAATAGAACTGCAGCATGGATTTACTCCAGCTACATGCAGATTAGTTACAGTTTACACAAGATTTGTGGGAACCAGGCTGGAATTTAAGAGTTTAATAATAAATTACATACTATAAATGTATTTTTATTGTATATTAATAATAATAATTATTATTATAACAATTTGAAGCCATTCGGCATAGAAATGACACTCTTTAACATATTTACACCATGCATAATACTGAGTATCAAAACACGTGAGGAGAAAAAAGAAAAATTCTGTCAATAAAAGGGGTGAGGTGGAAGGGTGAGGTGATGGTGTCAGCAGCTGGGTGAGGAGTGTGTGCTCTCATACAAAGACAAGCTTTCAGCATGCCAGTCAGAGAGCATTTACGTCAACTTACCACTGCCACGTCTACTGGGAATACCAGAATAACAGCAGTAAGAGAGATTCCACTGTGCAGTGTGTATATGTGAGTGTGAAAATTTCACTGATCCAAAGCAAACGTATTGAACTTGTGAGATATAATAAAAATAAATGAGCAATACATGGTATATATAAATGCTGCACCTTAAAATTAAAGATGAAGAATGTAATTTTGACTGATAACTCTAATTGGACATAATAAATTACTTAAACTGTACTGGTGCACTCAAGACTCAAGTCATTTTTTTTTATGTTGTGCTAGTCATTTTGGACATTTGATTACAAAACAAATGACTCTTATGAATTGGATCTTGTTAGTGAATCAAAAGCATACAGTGCAAACAGTGTAGCACAGTTCATAAATGACAATGAGTCAGTTTCTTTTACTGCATAGAGCTTACACTTAACAGGGGACCTAAATCAGTGTAGTTACTGAATGTTCATATACCAACATGGAGTTAAAGATATGCATTATGGATTTGTCAGTAGTCATTTCTTTCTTTCTTTGCAACTTGAAGATTTTTTTTTTTTAAAGTTAAATGGGTCCAAATTATGGAAACCTGTTTCTGCCCCTCAATAAAAAAATAAGAAAAGATAATTGCAACTTTTTATCAGTTTTTTTCTTGCAATTGCAAGTTTACATTTCTGACTTTTTTCCTCAGAATTGAGATATAAACTCACAATTGCAAGTTATAAATTCAGAATTGCAAGATATAAACTTGCAATTCTGAGAAAAGAACTCAGAATTGTGATATAAACTCACTGTTCTGAGTTTTGTCTTAGAATTGCACTATATAAATTCACAGCTGTGAATTGTAAAGTCAGTATTCCGTGATATAAACTTGTAATTGCAAGAAAAAAACTCAGAATTGCAAGATTTAAACATGCAATTCTGAGAAAGAAAGTCAGAATTGTGATATAAACTCATGGTTCTGACTTTGTTTTCTCAGAATTGTATGATATAAACTTGCAGTTGCAAGTTATAAAGTCAGAATTGCAAGATACGAACTTGCATTTCTAGAAAAGAAGTCAGAATGTGATAAAAACTCATTGTTTCTGACTTTTTTCTTAGAATTGCACTATATAAACTCACAGTTGTGAGTTATAAAGTCAGTATTGCGTGATATAAACTCGCAAAAACTAAGATTTAAACTTGCAATTCTGAGAAAGAAAGTCAGAATTGTGATATAAACTCACGGTTCTGACTTTGTTTTCTCAGAATTGCATGATATAAACTTGTGAGCTATAAATTCGCAATTTTGAAAAAAGTCTTTTTTTCTCACCAGAACTGGATTTTATAGCTCAATATAAATGGAGTTTACATCTCACAATTCTGAAAAAAAAAAAAATGTGAGAAAAAAAGTCTCAAGCTCAGACTCCATAACTCGCAATTGCGAGTTTATATTAAACTTGCAATTATGAGAAATGAAGTTAGAATACAGGATTCTTTTTTTTTTGCAATTCTTTTTTCTCGCAATTCTGACTTAATAACTCACAATTGCAAGTTTATATCACCATTATGACTTCATTTCCCAGAATTGCGAGTTTATATCTGGCAATTCTGACTTTATAACTTGCAGTTTCGAGCTTTTATCACAATTCTGAGGAAAAAAAGTCAGAATTGTGAGTTTGTATCACACAATTCTAAGAAAAAACTAGCAATTCCAAGAAAAAAAATCTGAATTGAGAGATAAAACGTCACAATTTTTAAACAAATTTTATTCAGTGGTCGAAACGGGCTTCCATACCAAATAACATTAACTTTCATGGTATGAAAATAAAGGAAACGCAATATTTAAAAATATCTTCTTTTGTTCCACAGAAACAGAAAAGTCATACACGTAAAGTGTTGATGTATAAATGATGACAGAATTTTAATTTTTAAGTGAATTATCCCTTTAACATAGTAAAAGAATTATTAATGAAACTATTTGAGAGCTCAAATCATTAAAAAGGAACTAGAATTGCACAATTGAAAAAAATTCTAATGGCTCAAATTACTTTTGAATCCAGAAGTGTTGGGCTCTTGCATCCTCTGCTCAGAAATTACATCTGGCAGCTCAAGGTCCAGGTCAGTCGTAGAGCCAGTTTTCTTTCATAAGATATTGATTTTCCTCCTGACATCAACGTGCTTCCTCTCATGCAAACAACAGCACGGAAGAAAGACAACCGTTGTAAAGCGCACAGGAAAAAAAAAAAAAAAACTTCCTAGTAACAGCGGATGAATTCCTAAGAGCAGAGAGAGGCACTCATCCCCAGAGCTCGGCAACTCAACAGGCTGTAGTTAACATGGTGTTCAAAGAGGCTGATGTCACAGCATGATCTTGCTGCTTGCCCTCTCCATTGCCTGCTAGTGCTCTGCAGGGATAAGCCCAAGGGCTTTGCAGTGTGTGAACGTCGTCCTGTGTCTGTTGCACTTAATAAGACTTTCAACAGGAGCCTGAAAGTATCCAACGGGACATTTTGGGCTGATTTAAACAGTGGGACGTCCTCTTAACACGCCACTCCATTTATAATTGAAGCGGAGAACCTCCGGATGCCACCTCGCGGTCCACGTAAACTGTTTTTAGAGGGCACTTAGACCGCAACATGCACCATTTGCCTTCAGGTCGTATGACACATACCAGTCGCTGGAAGGAAATGGTTCTCAAAGCACACCTATTTATCCTAAAGGTGGAGATAATAGGCACTTAGCGAAGTTCAGAGTTAACACTTCTATACACTGATATTACGCCTGATTGAACAATTACAGGCCACAAAGCCAACTATCAGGCTAAAAATAAAGGGGGCGAGAGCAAACAAAAGACTAAATATATTAATAATTCCCGTCTCCTTGACGACGCTGTTTCTCTGCAGAACGCCCACACAGGCGTGCTGAGCTCTGGGCCGATACCTCATGCGTTTCTGAGGCTTTCCGGGCATTCTTTGCTTTCTGTGTCTTTCCTTCTCCCGCTTTCACCTTAAAAGCTCTTTGACCAATCTCAGCTGTCAGGTTACGGCTGCATTAAATGAAAGGGAACCAGCTGCGTTTATCATAACTGGATCATCATGTTTTTGAAAGCTTCTTTGTATAATACGCTATACAGATCAACGGATTCATCTGACAGCTTGACCAGAAAGCAGCAGGTACGACGGGAGCTTTTTTGTAGATATAATTACACTTTCAAGGCCACATGTTTTTTTTGTTTTTTGTTTTTTTTTTAAAAAAACTGTAATTTTTATAAAGCCACCCCCACCTTCCTCTTCACCTGGGTAAGTACCACAAACATCTTCAAATCCTGACTAAAGATGATATTGGTTTCCAGGGCAACCACTTATACTTGCCACACACATTGTGCCGGAGCGATCATCTGCTGTGTATCCATGCAGTACTATCACGCTGAATATGTTTCATTCGTGTTTGTGCACGGATGAGAATTTCAGTCCTGTGCGTCAGTAGCACTTATAAAATGTTCCCTGACTTCAGATGTTGTCAGGAAAGCATCTAAAGGCCCAGACTTCAAAACATATGGAGAAAGAGTAAGAGAGGCTTAATATTCTTTTAATTGTATACATAATATTGATTTGAGGAGCCTTTCCTTTGTGAATCTCACGAAAGTGTGTCTAAGTTATATTTTACCACGGCAAAAAATAATTATATAACAAATTAAGCATTTAAGAGGTTTTGCATTTGGACTTCATTGCTAATTTTACTTTATTACTGTAGTGAGTATAGACATATTGTTTCATTTTCATTAGTGGCAATTCTCATTTTTCCTAGTAGGTTTTAAAAATAAAATAAAATAAAATAAAATAAAATAATTTGATCCATCCAAGTTAAAGAATATCATGTTTTTTCCATTATAGTAATGAGATTTTTTAAATGGGCAAACATAAAAAAAAAAAGTTTAAAAATGCTTAAATGACTAGTTGACACACATATTTTTTTTTTCTAAAATTATAAAATAAAATATAATAAAATGTTGTAATAAATATAAATTTTATCCATTTAAGTAAGTTCATAATATTTTTGGGTAATAAGATTTTTTTAAGTGGGCAAACATAAAAAAAATAAACTTTAAAAAAGGCTTAAATTAATAGTTCACCCAAACATAAAAAACTGATAGGTAGTAATAGATAACAATTTGATCAATTTAAATAAGTTAAATGATATTAAAGTTAAATGATAGTAATGACAAAAACAAACAAAAAACACTTAAAAAAGGCTTAAATGAATAGTTCACCAAACCATAAAAATTAGTCTAAAATTATTAAAAAAAAAAAGAAAGAAAGAAAGAAAAAAATGTTAGATATTAAATTGATCCATTTAAATAAGTTAAATAATATAAACTTTTTCGATTATAGTAATCAGATGACTTAAGTGGGCAAACATTAAAAAAAAAAAACTTTTAAAAAGGTTTAAATGAATAACTCACCCAAACATAAAAATCTGTCTAATATTATAAAATAAAATAAAATAAAATAAAACAAAATAAAATAATAAAATAAAATAAAATAAAAAAGCAAAAATGATAGGTGGTAATAGATATTAATTTGACCAGCTTGAATAAGTTAAAAAATATAATCTTTTTTCCCATCATAGTAAGTGGGCACACATTTAAAACAAACAAACAAACAAACAAACAAACAAACAAACAAAAAAGGCTTAAATGAATAGTTCAACCAAACATAAAAATTTGTCTAAACTTATAAAATAAAATAAAATTATAAAATTATAAAATAAAATTTTTAATGAGCAAAAATGATAAGTAAATGAGCAAAAATGATAAGTAGTAATAACTATTAATTAAATTAATAGCTATTAATTTAAATGTTTGTGGGCAAACATTTAAAAAAAAAAAACCTTAAATGACTAGTTCACCCAAACAACAACAACAACAACAAAAAATGTCTAAATTGTTTTCAAGCTCAGGCCATGCAAAGATGTGGAGAATGTGTTATTTAACAGATTTGGAGAAATTTAGCATTAAATCACGGCTACAAATCCATCAAGGCATTTTAACCTTAAACTGTAAAAAATACCAATTCATAATCCATCTCCTGTTGTCCTCTCACATCAAAATCCACAGACATATTTGTTTATAACTGTTTTCATTTGTAAACGGTGCTTGATCTGTGCATATTTTTCTCCTGGTTCAGACGAGATGACATTTTCCACTGGAGAAAGCAACATTATGGACAGAGGACTCGCATATAAAACGTCTTGTTGATAAATTTATCACAAACGCTTTTATCACAAAAGCGTATTACTTCACAAGATTTGAGTCATGTGAATTACCTGCAGATTACTGATACTTTTATCAGCCGTTTGGACTTGGATTCTGACGGCACCCATTTACTGCAGAGGATCCACTGGTGAGCAAGTGATGCTAAATTTCTTCTAATTTGTTCCGATGAAGAAATAAACTCATCTGCATCTTGATGGTGAATAAATTTAAATCCAATTTTCATTTTTGAGTATTTTGGGGTCCTATATTTTTATATACTGGGAGTGGGAAATGCTCTTGACAGGTTTCGTGAGATTCACCCCCTTGACTGAACACAGAACAGCAGCAGTATATTGATTATGTCTGAATGCTTTTGATTTCTGAGAAATATTCTGCTTGCTAACAGCACATTTTGACAGGGTAATTTAATACCGCCTGTGCCGGGCCCCCCTCAAGAGAGGCTGTGTAAGCAGCACGGTCCGCTAGATGCAAATTGTATTTAATTCATTTTTATGGAATAGTGTTATATTTTCAACACTTTTCCAAGTAATCTTGCTGACAGACGTCTTGGAATGGGATACTTCATGCCATAATTCTTGCACTACAGCTCAACTCTGTGTGTGTAATGGCATTTCCATTCCTTGATTTTAAAAGAGATGAGAGAGAGAGAGGGAGAAATGCGCTGGTACAGTAAAATGTAATGTACATAAGGCAAATCCTTTTTACCCTAGGCAATGGGCTTACCCCACTGACAGTATGAGAGCTTTTAGTCTTTAACAGCCCTGTCACTTCCGGTCTGAAGACAGAACACAGCTGCATGCACTGACATCAAGAGCACAACATTAAAAAGCAGACCTTATTAGATGGATCACATTTCAAGCTGAAGCTATTTGGGTAGTTCATAATGTAATACATTTCCATTTAAAGAATCTTACAATATTGCTTTTTTACTCTGGCATGTAAGGAGATTTTTACTGAAACAGCAACCGTAAGGAAGAGAACATAAACCTGCTTTAAAGGAATGTTCCAGGTTCAGTACAAGTTCAGCCATAAAACAAGTTCAACTTGTGCTTTTATTGGTAAAACAAACAAAGATTGTGCTCACAATAATGCATTTCCACTGAAATAGGGACAAGGTAATGCACCAGAATAAACTTTAAAATACTTCATCAAATATTTAAGTATGACCATAAAATTTCACATTATACATGTTTAATGTGACTAGTGTGGCTGAATCGCTTACCAACCTACTTTGAGCAAGGTTATATCCAATCTTTCAATTTGTACAACCATGTAAAGCTGGGAAATGATGTGATGTATCCGTGCTTGAAGTGTTGTTTACATTAAACAAACTCATTAAACACATACATTAACCGTAGTTTATTCAGCCTGAAACAATAACCACACTACTAAAAGTATGATTTGGAGAACTTTTCAGCTCAAACAACAACACATATTTTGAAAGAAAAAATAATAGAAATCATTTACCAAACAAAGCTTTGAATTAGTAAACACCCACTGTAATTTAAAGCTTGTTTTGAAATCTAAACATCCGTTTCATGAACAAATCTAAAGTTGTGATATGGATAGACACAACTGAATTACAGGAGAAGTCCACTTCCAAAACAAGGATTCACATAATGTACTCACCCCCTTGTCATCCAAGATGGTTCATGTCTTTCTTTCGTCAGTCGTAAAGAAATTATGTTTTTCCATAAAATGGACTGGTATGGTGCCCCGATTTTGAACTTCCAAAATGCAGTTTAAATGCGGCTTCAAATGATCCCAAATGCGGTTGTAAACGATCCCAGCTAAGGAAGAAGGGTCCTGTCTTGCGAAACGATCAGTTGTTTTCATTAAAAAATACTATTTAAATATTTTTTAATCTCAAAAGCTCGTCTTGCCTTTCATTCCCTGAACTCTGTGTGTTCTGGCTCAAGACAGTTAGGGTATGTCGAAAAACTCCAATCGTATTTTCTCCCTCAACTTCCAAAAATCATTTCAAAATCATCCTACATCACTGCAAAAGTACAGACCCAGTCTTTGCAAAGTGAACATGCAAAGAAGATCAAACACAAAAGGTAAAACAGCGCTATAGGACGATTTCAAAGTTGAGCGAGAACATGAGATGGGAGTTTTTTGACATACCCTAACGAACCGGAACAAAAACAGTCCAGGCAGAGTAAGACAAGACGAGCGTTTGGCATTCAAAAGTATACAAATTGTATTATTTTTATGAAAATAACTGATCGTTTCGCTAGATAAGACCCTTCTTTCTCGTTTACAACCGCATTTGGGATCGTTTGAAGCCGCATTTAAACTGCATTTTGGAAGTTCAAAATCGGGGCACCATAGCAGTCCATTATATGGAGAAAAATGCTGAAATGTTTTCCTCAAAAAAACATAATTTCTTTACGAGGGGGTGAGTACATTATTTGTAAATTGTTGTTCTGGAAGCGTACTTCTCTTTTAACTGACTTCCACAGATGTTTCTTTTCTGTATTCGTTGATATTATTTCCAGTGGCGGTATTGTTAATAACATAAATTTAAAATAAATTAATAAGCAAACTATTGAAAATCATGGCTAAATGAAAAAAAGTAAAAATGAAAAATAAATATTACCATGAAGTACAAAATGACTAAAACTAAAACCGAAATAATGGAATAGAAAATATAAATATTTATAAATTGTTAAATAGAAATATTTAGAAAAACTACACTATAAAAAATGGGTTAAATACAACCCAGCACTGGGTGAAATATAGACAAACAAAGCAACTGAGTTGTTTTGACTTAGCAGTTAGGTTAAATGTTTAATCCAGCCTTCTGGGTAGTTTTATTTAACTCAACGAAGAAAGTCTTTTGTGACAAAGGTCAGAACTCATGTTATGATGTAAATTTTTTTAAGTTGCACTCTTGACATATATTCATCTATTACTTTTCATACATAAATTGTAACACAAAAATATGGTAAAATATCTATTTTGGAGTCTTAGACCTTTCCAACGATGTATAGTTTGTCATGATTAGATTAGGATTTATTTGTAATATGGTGAAGTAAACTTAGGCATCCCACAGAGGGGATGGTGACAGTTAAAGGGTTAAAATACTCCACTAGAAACAGCTGTAACTTTAAAGAACAAACTTGAGCGTATGATATGATTAGACCACAACTTGCTACAGTAAAGAGTGATTCTTTTAGAGCTTGAGTAAAAACCAATGAAGATGTTCAGAGGAAACCCTGGGAAAACAGCAAAAACAAGCCTCTGGGGTAAAAATCTGGAAAGCATCTCAGTGTAACAGCCTTGTCTCAGACTACGCGCTTGAATGCTGTGGGGAAAGCACAAATTCTCCTGTAATGTCTACCCATGTCACTACAGAACCTCTGGGACTGTTACTTTTGTCATATAAAGTCACGGCGAGACAATCGAAAAACATCCACTCCATTGATTTCCTCCTTCTTGGTTTCATTAACACACGCGCAAACTAAAATCTTGATGTGTTTCACGTCCGTATCTGGCACGTCAGTCTAGCTAATGAGGTACCACAATTTAACGTTCAACACACACACATGCGCACACACTGCCTGCCCACCTGACACTCTGCGAGAGCGAGCCTCATTGCCATGGCAGCCGGCTATTTATACACTACGCCACACAATCAGGCCTTGTCACAGTCAACAGGGGTGTAAGAAAAGCCGTGGATATGTCAGTCAATCAGGACATGTTTTCCTGTGACTCACTGGCTAATGGCAAGAGTTAACAGGTTGGACTAATCATGGCTGGATGAGGCAGTTGTGCAATTCTGTCACTATATTACCTCTATCAATCTATCATACTCATCACATACAGTTACACCTGGGGTTTAACAGTCTAAATGTCAACATTTGAACATCATTTACTCCTTTTGTGTTAGACAGACTGACACATGACTCCATTGAAGGGGTCAGGGGTTGGTTAGCGTGGCCCTGTTAGCCTATATTTATAATATAACATATTTTAAACTATATACTTAATGTCTGTGCCTGGATTAAAGATTACAGAGACACAAGAGAAAAAAAAAATAAAATCAACATAAGTCAACAAGCAACTATTCCACATTTAAACCTTTAAACATTTGAAAAAACTCTGCCTTGATATAAAAAAAAAAAAACGGCTATTCGAGCTGGAATGTTGAAGAACAATATGTTTTAAAGGCAACCTGAGGTCGAGGAAATTCAAAATAACTGACATTCCTAAAGCCTTTGGTGTTGTCAGACAAACTTACAGCAGAATCTGTACTGAACACTCCAGGGGCCTGTTACTGAAATTAACCAAACACAAAGTGAAAGCTGCTTCATGTGACATATTGACAGTGTAAGGTCCTGTTGAATATGTATGTGTATACTTGACTATAAATGTCAGGGTAACACAATTGAGCAGAACTGAATTGTAAAATTACTGCATCCGGTAAACATACAGTAGTAACGCATCGTCAGTTCACATGTAAATCTACACAATATAGCTTTTTTGTCCTGGTTTGTGTTGTTTTGAAGTCTGTGTTAGATAAGGTTAACAACTGATGTAAACTGTAACAAATTGTTAGCCTATGTCAGTACCACAACATGTTAAAAATACTTCTCAAATCACTCACACAAAATAAGCATAAGCATTTCAGCACCACGGACAGCGACATTTGCTTACATTTGCCTGTATGTACACTACTGGTAAAAAGATTAAAATAATATAGAGATTATTTTATGCTCACCAAGGTCGCTTTCATTTGCTAAGAAATATTGCAAAATCATTTATAATGTGAAATATTACAGTTTTTAAGAACTTTTTTTTTACTTTTATTTATTCCGGAGATGGCATAGCAGCCATTATTCCAGTCTTCAGTGTCACATGATCCTTCGGAAATCAATCTAATATGCTGATTTGGTGTTCAAGAAACATTTCTTATTGTTATCAATGTTGAAAATAGTTGTGCTTCTTAAATTTTTTGTTGAAAACAAAACACTACAATTAAAAAAATATGGAAGCCCATTTCCGCCACTGAATAAATAAAAAAGGTAATTGTTAATTTTTCATCTTGCAGTTCTGCCCTTTTTTCTTAGAACTGCATGATATAAACTCACAATCCTGCCTTTTTTCCACAGAATTGCATGATATAAACTTACAAACTCACAATTCTGAAAAATAAACTCAGAATTGCGACTTCTGATCTCGCAGACTTTTTTCTCTAAATTGTGAGTTTGTATCTCATAATTCTGACTTTATAACACATAGAACATTTTTTTCCCCTTAGAATTGGACTTTACAACTCACAATTGCAAAAAAAAATGTCAGAATTGCAAGATACAAACTCAACTTTGTGAGAAACAAGCCAGAATTATGAGATTCAAACATGCATTTGCGAAAAAAAAGTCAGAATTCCGAGTTTATATCTCTCAATTATGACTTTATTTTTTGCAACTGCGAGTTTGCCTCGCAATTCTGACTTTATATCTTTCTATTCTGACTTTAAAACTCAAAATTTTGAGTTTATATCTCACAATTCTGACTTGCAATTGCAAGTTTATATCATGCAATTGTGAGAAAAACAATTGTCAAAATTCAATGGCGGTAACGGGATTCCATATAAAAAGGTTTGGGGTAAGATTAAAAAAAAAAAAAAAAATTATTCAACAAGGATGCATTAAATTGTTCAAAAGTGACAGTAATGACAGTAATTAAAAAAAAAAAAAGCTTTTCTTTTGAACTTTCTATAAATCCTGAAACAAAGATTATCACAGTTTCCACAAAAATATTAAGCAGCAAAAACCATCTTCCACACCGATAATAATAAGAATCATTATTAACGATTAAACACCAATAATTAATAATAGCTGTGCAACAATATTGATAATAAGAAGGTTCTACAATGATAATCAAAAATCAAGTCAGAATATTAGAATGAAGGATCACATGACACTGAAGACTGGAGTAATGGCTAGTGAAAATTCAGCTTTACCATTACAGGAATAAATTATAAAGATATTCAAATAGAAAACAGTTCTCTTAAAGTGTAATAATATTTCAAAATATAAAACTGTTTTTGCTGTAATTTTGATCGAACAAATACAACCTTGGTGAGCATAAGAGACTTCTTATTAAACATTAAAAAAATGTCATTATTTCAGACTTTTGACAACTAGTGTATTACAACTAGTCTATAATCCATTTCCCATCTCACATTCAACTTTGATGCACATATGAAGGCATACTAAAATACTTTTTTCCTCTCTCACCATTTCTATATCACACCAAGCAAACACGCGCTCAATCATATCACTTCAAAGATAATCTCAAGAGAGATGAACTATTCCATACAGCCCGCATAAGCAGTCATGTATACACAGGCAAAGTGTGTGCGCCGACGTGCACGGATATGCCTGTACTGGTAATGTTTCATATTGTTCTCTATTCCTGTCACTCCCTGGATGCTTAACTGTCTCACAGAATAATAATCACACTGACTGCTGTAATCCCTACTGTGCACAGAGGTTTCCCTGATATCCCCACTGTGCTGGGCTGCGTTGAGCTTTGCTGAGCTGAAGCAACCCCTGCCACACACATACACACATCCTCGTCCCGCCTGAATCACTGCTATTAACAATACGGGCCAAGTAATCCTAATTTGTACCTCTAAAGAAAGTTAATCCATTGTACAGAAATAACTAATCTGTAAAGAGCAAACACTATTCTTAGGCGGGAAAATCCTGTTAGCGTCTGCTTGATTACCTTACCATTAGACTTCCCGTGCAAAAGCGCTCTAAGTTCAATCACATGGCTAACCTCATCAGCCAGGCTAATGTCTGCAGCACTGTTGATTTCAGCTACAAATTAAGTTAATATTTCATGCTGACAGGGTCAGTTTTACTCCACGGGAGAACTAATGCTAAATGTGGCTATAGTGAATAATTCACATACCTGATAAGACTAAGCGTGGCTGTGTTAAATTATTAATGATCTTAATATTGCAAAATGCACTGATCAATGCATCTCTACAGTGAGTGGGAGAGGTGAGTGAAAGGAAAGATGTGGGCAGAACAGTTGGGCTGAGTGGCAATGCATTACAGACAGCTCCAATCAGAGCAGCACACATCTCACATGACAACAAGTGCTGGATGATGCAATAACGAGTTTGGAGGGTTTTTTTTCTCACAGATAGAACTAAATCACGAGTAATACAAGCTAAAAGCTCATTAACCTGGAAAACGAGCCTAATTACAGAGACAAATATTTAAAATGAGAAACCATGTCAGCTATTAAGAAAGTTTTTATCACCAACTTTTCATCTCACAATTCAGACTTCCTCGCAACTGAGAAAAAATGTCGTAATTGTGAGATTTAAACTCTAAACAATTCTGAGAATATACATCTTAATTTTGAGTTACAAACTCTCAGTTGTGACAAAAAAGTTGCAATTGCCTTTTTTTTTATTATGGATTTTTTAAAACTGAATTGTAAGCTCAGAATTCTGAAGAAAAAAAGGTTAGAATTATGAGATATAAACTCAGAATTATGAGAAAGACTCACAATTCTGAATTTACACCTTGCAATCCTTAGAATTCTTTCTTAGAATTGTGAGCAAAAAATCTGAATTGTGAGATAAAGTCAAAATTTAATTTAATTTAATTTAACTCTGTGGCAGAAACAGGCTTGCATAAGATATGATTTTTCAAGTTGTAAGAGTATGATTTTTTTTTGCGATTGCGCGGGTGTGACTTCCACTGCCCTGAGATCCAGCGGACGTGTTTAGGGGTAATCTAGGATTAGCACACCTTGTTCAAACTCTCACCTTTAAAGGTAAGACCACAGTGACGGACATCAAATCTCTAGCACACATATCCTCTAATTTCACACAACGGCAGATCAAATCAAAGCCAGTATATGTCAGAATGTGAAAAACTGAAAATAAAGTCCAAATAAGTTCATTTTCAACCACACTGTGACAACTGGATGGTGACAGATACTGAACAATTTCATCGTGTCACTGTCCATCAACTTTGCGACTGTACAAACACAGGTCCAGGTGACAGATGATAACTTCTTGTGTCACAGTCAAGCTGAGTCTTTAGCATATGTGCCCATCCCCTTGTGGGACTGTAAGCTGACAGCATCCTCCACTCAGTGCCCAGGTGAGAGGGCTAACCCATCTGCATATTCATGACTGTGAAATGGACACAGTCACCATGGAGACAACCCGGTCTCATATGCTGATGTGGACATGGACCGCTGAGGATTTTTGATACAACGTTTCTGACAAGTATAATCAAATAAGCATGAGTTCTACAGTCAACAAATGTAACACAGTCAGCTTAGACTTCATATTGTATAAACTTAACATTTCAAATCAAACTTTTATGTACAACTGTGTTTATTATTTATTAACAAACCGTAACCACTTTAATGCGGTCAGCAGTCGCAAACTTTGACCAGCAAAAAATACACTAAAACAGTTTCTAGTTCTAAAACAAGTAGGATATCTTTTAAGTTTTACTTTCAAATCATAATAAAAGTGATCATCTGACACTGGAAGTGGAATTGCTGGTGCTGATCTGCACTATGAAAGCATTAACATGATGAGAAAACACCACATCCTCCACAATGGTAGGATTTTAATATTAAAAACACTTCTCTTACTAGACCTTGGCACTAAAACAGATTGAGCAAAGCTCTATCACTCACAGGCAGATGAAACTAAGCTATGATATTTCAGTACCATGGACAGCGCCATTAAAAGCCCCTTCTGGTACACAGAATCACAGGGCATGTCCAGAGGTCTGCTACTTATCAACTGTGCGATAAATAATTAAAGATATAAACAGACATACCATGTTGACCTCAGACACCATGTCTATGCTTGCCACATCGATGCTCATGCCAACTGCGACCGGTGCACCTTAAATGAGAAGAAAAACCTAAACTTAAGTTCGCTGAAAGCGTGTGTTTATTTATATCAATCTTAAAAACAATCTTGAAATACTTATGCAACCTTAAAAGTAAGAAATAATGACGTGAGCAACATCATACCTCCAAAGTCTGGTCGAAGACGAATGTCATAGCCCTTTAAAAGCTTGTCCACTGTCTCTTTGACAAAAGACATGTTTCCTGGTTCATTGGCGCTGGAAAGAAATAATAAATAAGGTTATTTCCATCATATCAGAGCCCAGGAGGTCTACGCTCCCGCGCCATCGTCTCCACCAGCTCTTCTTACCTTTGAGCACAGCACATCACTGCCACAATTACCGGTAATGAAAGAACACCAAACAGCCTTCGTTTCTGTATTCCAAACATTCCTTATACTCTTTCAGGCAAGGAATCGAGCGACAAAACGGACGTTGTAAGGTTTCCTTGCGTAGGTAACAGGTTACGTTATTCCATCAGTGGGTCTTTGCTAAAGAACTCCAATTACTGTCAAACGCGCGTAAACAAATCGCTGCGATCCGGGTTTTCGCTCTCTTGCGGAGACTGCGTTATTTGGTTAGGTGCTCGGTAAATACAATGCATTTTGCCCAAGACACTACCGGAGCTTGCAGCAGGGGAGTCGGTGTTTGGGGCTCAGCCAGATCTCCATCCTTCGGTTTTGACGCCCGTAGCTGTGCCGTCCCGAATCTACACCCTGCTCTGAAGTCTCAGTCTTACGCCTCTTTTTATGTTTCAGCTATAAGCAAAGGAAGAGTCAGTTGACTTATTTTTCACATGCACACAATGCTCGGGAAAACGTGAGAATTGGAAACTCAAAAACTGAAACTGAAAGTTCGGCTATTGATTCGACAACTGATGACCGAGTCGACCGGAGTGTGATGAAATTGCTATGTGAGCACGAGGACTTCACTATAAGTAAAGTGGTCACGTGACATTCCACAAGCTTCGGCGCGAACGCGTTTTGTTGGTGTAGAGCGGAGTTTATCGAAATAATTCTTTCAACTCGTCAATTTAAACAAAAAACTTAACTATTAACGTTCAGAACGCGTGGTTTGGTCAGGTTCATGATTGAGTAGAAAAAGCTTATACTTGAGTAGAAGTTGAAAGGAACGACTGGGAGGGGTTTCCCCTTCTGTTTAACTCATCGTTCATGGAGAGCAATAAAAGGTAAGTATTTTAGGCGATTTATTCATAAACAGCTCCTCTATTTCGCTATTGTTGCTGGTGGGTGTATATTTGCAATCTTTGTCAGGAGAAAGCAACCTACAACAAATCCGAGAGGATGACTGAGTCACGACTTATTTTGTTGCAAATTCATCATTTGCTGTTCAAGTAAACATCATTGATGGTTTCTTACCTACCGTGACTTAAACTCAGGAAGTTAGTGGAGGGGCCATAGAAATACCCTAGTGAAAAATAAATATACTAAAATGTATTTAAAATACATATATTTCATCATAAGTATACTACAAATACATTTACATATTATGCACTTAATAAAAATATCCTGCAGTTGTACTTTTAGTATACTAAACTGGTATACTGAAACCGCTAAATTGAAACAACTAATTTTGCACTTTAACTGTGTGGAAATAGTGCTGAAGTTTAACTAAATATATACTTAGGTATATTTGATTGTGCTAAAGTGGAACTATTGTAAGTATACTTTAGGTACACTTTAAATATTTTGCATTTAAAGACTGACCTTACGATCCTCATCCATAGAGACATTAAAACACATTTAGGCTTAATATCAAGAAATGTGCATTGTGCACAAGTAGCACTCCAAATGAAGTTTAATTACAATTTCTAAGCCACATGTCAGTAAATATGTTAATAGACTTGAACTATACTTAGCATAAAATAAATGCATTTAATTCTATTGCTTTTTTTAGGGTATTGATTCGTTTCATCAGCATTTTTCAACAAAATATCAGTAATCACAGAAGTTTGACTACAATGAGAATGTGTGAAAAACAAGAAAATGCTGTAAAGGCTGTAAAATTTGCAAGTCGGTAATCACTAGTATCACTTTCTCATAGATTTGCACATCACAAATATAGCATAAAACTTAATTTTGGTTTAAAATGCATTTACGGTGTACAAACAAACAAACAAAGTAAATAAATGTTAAGTTGCTACTCAGCTCATTCCTTTTATTTGAGTGTTATGAACACCAGTAATCTCTCCTTCTCTCTATAAGAAGATAATTTCAGCTGCTCATACTGCGACAACAAGGTATGGTGGTATCAAATGGCAGTTCTGTCGAATTTTATTAGAACATTACATTTATTAGGACATCTCCTGTACTGTACATCTGCGCGCTTGTGCTCGTGCACACGCATACTAATAGTGATAAACAGAACATCATGTGACAGAGAGGAAGAAGAATAATGCTGCTTTATTGACACCTTCTGTGATATAATCAATCTGATATATTACTTGTTCTCACCACCACTCCCCATCAATGGATATTAAGGCTCCTCCATTTAGCCTCTAGACAATTTTATTATACATAATCAGATTTTCAGTGAGGCTTGACAGTCTGCTGGAGATTAAGCACAAGTGTAATGGCTTCTACCAAGCTTTAAAAACTCATTAAACTAATCCCGTTAATTTGACCTGTGTTCAAAAAACAGGTCTGCATTGTTCCGACTGAATGGAAAGGCTGTTTACGAGAGCTGTTGGTGGATTTGACACGGTCAGTGGTTGAAGTTAGTGGCCTTCTTAAATCCCTCACGCTGCATTAAGACTGTAGTGTGTGGACTGATGCCGCCCTAATGCTTTTAGAAGCAGACGCCGGATGCAGAGGGATGTGGCTGTGCTTCCTGGTACTGTTTCAGAAGCTTTATTCCAGAGAGAGGCGAGGGCTGAGACTCCACTAAGATGTTATTGGATGCTTGCTCTTCTTGTATCCTCAGGTACATACTATTCTGTTAGTGTAACAATATTTAGCTGTTGATTCACTGCCTGAAAAAGTGTTAGGACTACATTAGTCTATAATGATAGATATATTTAAGCCCTCATTTTTTATTGATAGCAAATCTTGTTTAATCTATTTTAGGACAGTTGGCCCTGTCTGTACCAGGGTTACCATTCACTGAATGCCTTTTAAATTTCAATTCAGTTTCTGAGTTTGAACTGAATTTGAATTGAGGTGACAAACACAATGCAGAATTGCACTTTGAATTTGAAGGGAAATAGAATTAAGTCACGCCACCATTATTTATATAGTGCTTTATGCAACAGAAATTGTTTAAATAATAGAGAAGTAACAATAAATTAAAATAAAATGAATTGAGTTTTCAATTTATATAATTTAATATAATTGTTAATATAATTTAAGATAATATAATTGTTTAACAAATCAAAGTTTCAAAGTAGATAGATAGATAGATATACATATACATATACACACACACACACACACACATATATATATATATATATATTTAAGTATTTCATCATATTTTTATATTTTTATATTTTCCTAATTGTTTTAATTTTTTAACCAGTGTGTAAGAGCACTACATTTCCTAAAATGCATTACCTGTCTTTAATTTTTAATTACATTTTTTTTTTTTTTTTTACAATTTATTTATTTATTTATTTATTTTTTTATTTTTTTTGCAGTTCAGTATATTTCTTTTCCAATCATTCTATTTCAAATTCTACTTTTAATTTCGGGCATGGCCGATATAGTTCAAACTCATGAATTGGCAGGATATTAATTGTTCACTTCTGAATTTTGTAACAACCCCTTCTGTACAGAGCTAAAACCTAAAATTTTAGAATCATGCCTAGTGCACATTTTTCACCCTTTAACCTCAATTTTACGATTAATAGAGTAAAAAAGTATTTAATATTATTGCAAAAAAAAGTTTCTGGGAATTTCTTAGTAGCCATACATACAGGGAATGATTTCTAAGCTTCTTGCAGCATAGACGTTTATGAAGAGCAGCTACTATAAGGAGAGAGATGGAAAGCGAGGGTAGCTCTGAACAGCACTTACCCACACACACCCACATCCCATCATCCAAACAAAGCACTCCACTCACACATCATCTGCAAATGCAAAGGCTCCTCAGTGTGTGGGCTGAGCAAATGGCACCAAGTCACGGTCACACACCAAGCCAAATGCTGTTAAAGCCTTTAAAGTAACACTAGTCAAACAGGCTGTGGGAGGACTGGAACCTTGTACTATGATCCCTGTCTCTTTCTTTAAAATGACCGTTGTCCTCTGACCTCTATAATTGTGAGGTATAAGGCCATGTTCGCAAGTTCACAAGGCGCTTTGCTTTATTTCGCCCACTGGACAATCAAAGCGGTTTTCTGATCTACTGTAGGGGTGAGGCAGTATCACTAAAGGGGGGAATGAAAACATGGTTGTACTGGCTTCCATTGAAAGGGTTTTTCCTTCCATTTGTGTCAGATCGCAGATGCAGAAGACCTCCCTCCTCCGCACGCCCCCTCCACCCCCTCCAGATTAAATGGACACAGATAAATAGATCCTCTGGATGGAGTGAATATTGCACTGTGCTGAATGAATAATGTATGTACGTGGCTGACATTGCGGGTCTGATTTGTTTTAGATTGAGACAGAACTCCACAAATTCACTCGTAATACCTATTAAAGGATTCAGACTCCTGTGATACTACGGAAGAGATGCATAGAAGTCTCCTGAGATGTTAAAGAGGTAGTTTACCCAAAAATGAAAATTCGCTGAAATTGTACTCACCCTCAGGCCATTTAAGATGTAGATGGGTTTGTTTCTTCATCCCAACAAATTTGGAGAAATGTAGCATTGTCTCAGTTGCTCACCAGTGGGTCCTCTGCAGTGAATGGGTGCCGTCAGAACGAGAGTTCATACAGCTAATAAATACATCACAATAATGCACAACATGACATGGTAAAGCAACATCTTGAGAAATGAAAAGCTATGTGTTTGTTAGAAACAAATCCATCATTAAGAATTAACTTTAACTGTTGCTTCTGGCCAAAATACCAGTCCTCATCCATAATAAGAGTCTTTTAATCTATCCCGTATTTCTCTAGATCTATAGATCTGTGCATATTTCTCCCCTGATTCAGATTAGACACTTTCACTATAGGAATCACTATTATGTGTAGAGGAATCATATTTTAGCTGCAAGGAATGGTTTGAAGTTAAAAACATCTTTAAGATGGATTTGTTTATTACAGACATGCAGCTTTTCACTTTACAAGATGGTAATTGATGATGCTGTGGATTTTTGTTATGTTTTTATCAGCTCTCATTCTGACGGCACCCATTCACTGCAGTGGATCTGTTGGTGAGCAAATGATTTAATGCTAATTTCTCTGAATCCATTCCTATGAAGAAACTCATCTAGACCTTGTATGACCCAAAGGTTGGTAAATTCTCAGCTATTTTTAATTTTTGAATGAAATATTCCAGCATGTAGTAAAAAACAGTAAGCATAAAATGCTATGAAATTTACTTTTTTGTAATACACAATGAGTAACTTACCTTGTGTCATAGATTGCAAACAGCTTTTTATTCCCATCCACTGCATTCCTGCAAAACAGAGGGAGGTGATGTTACTATTCCCATCTTTCAATGCCCTGTTACTAATTTTAGAATAAACACATTCTGTAAACAATTGTGATGTTCATGTTTCTGATTGTGTCTAGTAAAAACAATAATCCCAAACGCATTTCCAAACATATTACTTGTAACACGTCTTGAGTTCAAACTGTGTCATTCTGTTAATCTTTGTTATTAAAAATCTGTTTAACATGCGCATATACAGTACACACACACACGACTAGATCAGGATTATCAGATGCTCGCAGGACACAGGTGGACTGTGGAAGTAACAGCTGCTCTCGTGTGAAAATCTCTGGAGTCCACATCAATGGAGTCAATCAGCAGTCAGACCAAAGTGCTTCAAAAATGAATCAATCCCCAAAACACATGACAACAATATCATATACCTACACAGCAAACTGTCTGTACAGACTTCATGAATTTAGAATCAATCTCGTCCTAACGGGTATGTGTTTTTTTCTCAATAGCACTGTGACCATTAAAGCCAACCCAAAGCAGATGTTTAATTTACTGGCTTGAATCAAAGACTTTCTTCAGTTCTCTTGCTGTAAACCAGTGTAGCATCTTCAACATGCATTACTTTATTCTAGATACCCATACTAAGTGTATTTCACTGAAATTCTTCAATGCACGTTTATTTTGTATTTGAAGTCATAACATTAATACGTTAATAATCACTAGAATAGTGCTGTACCACTTTTTTCATATTTTTTTGTGATGTGTACGACATTTAAGACATTTCCCAGATGTCCTGTCAACCCAAATCAGCATTAGGCTGTCATTTATAAAAGAAACTAGTTCAATAAGTTTTTTTTTTTCACTTATGCACAACATGAAATTGGAGCAGGTAGAGCTTTTTAAGGTTTTCATTTATCGACTGAAGCACTGCAGTGATAGTCAGCGTCAGAAAAAAATGGGATTAGAGTTCCCTCTGATGGCTGTCCTCATTACTGCTCGTGCCTATTCTGTTTCTTATAAAACAATTATCAACTCTACTACCGCAAACCATTTTTTGAAACCAGTCCTATCAAATCAATATTATGTATCTTAGGCTGATACCTTGCGTACTTTGTATAGCTAGGCATCTACATTTTTTAATTTATCCTTAAGACGATTCTCTAATATACAACCTGTTTAAATGAGTAAAACTGCTACTTTAAAACCATAAATATCCCCAGCGGAGATATAATAGTCCGCATGTAGAGGAAGCCAGTCTTCATTAAACAGCCTGGCGCATGGGGGCTGCCTAGGGGTAAACGCTTGCGCGCAAAATGCCTAGTAAGCAGAATTGTTGGGAAATCCACTCATTTTCTGGCGTCCACGCTCGTAACGCGCGCCGGGGTAATCGCGCTTTTCTCTGAATAAGCTCAAACAAGATAAGTTTTAAACCCCAACCGGCTGCTCAAATTTCCCTCGGGGGGTAATTATGCAGCGAGCGCGGAGGTGACGTCCTATTACTTCGGTCCCAAACACGAACAAATGCCACTAGAGTGACAGTCGGGCTAGAGTGGGGAGTGCAACGGACGTCCAAACCGGCGACCCGGTAAGCGGAGAATCCTGTTAAACTCTGTAACGCTTGAACGGTTGCGCAGATAAGCGTTGAGATGTCGTACACATAGGTAGAAGAAGGGGGAAAGTAATGGTCTGTTAAAGGGAATGTGTTGACTAAAGGGGTAATAGGGGGAGAGAGAAACAAAAGACTGTTTTAAAGGCTGTTGTGCTGTCTGGTTACTGTCGTTTAATTGGATTTAGGAGTGATGAAGAGGTCTTTGGGATGCGGGGGAAAGGAAGGGATGCTCTGCAGCGGTTGTTCAGTCACTGAATCGTAAAAGAGGACGGAACAATGAGCCTGTATGGTTAAGACTGGATATATCTTAAGAACAACGCATCACACTACTGCTGTAAGCTGAACGTTGCGGGATTTTGCTCACTGCTTCAAAAGGAATTCATTGCAGTTGTTCAACGTGGATCCACTGCACCATTCAGGTATTTAAGGTAAGATACGAGGCTTTTACTGTACACTATCTCTGCTCAACTCTGCTTTGTAGGACTCACTATAAATGTTCGACAAGTTTATACGCCAGAGGCTGTTAAAACTATGAATTACAGCTGCTGCAAACTCAGCGCTCCTACTGCTTTTTACAAACGGTCACGTTTAAAGAAATACAGTAAACTGGCATTCAAGGGACATGCACAAAAACAAAGAACGCACTGGAACTGCGTAAAAATAAATAAATAATTATTTTAATTAGCACATAAATAGCATTATAATGAAATAAAGACAGCATTGTAATTGCATCAATGATAACAATAACAATAATGACGAAAAAGTATTTGGTTAACACTTTTGCTTAATTACTCTGATGATTTTTGTTGTTTTTAAGTTTAATGAGCATCCTGATCTCTGTGTTTCCCTCTTAAATTTCTTTTTAAATTAAAGCATACTTCAGTTTCCCAGATAATGGTCAGATTATCATAGTGTTGGATTGAACTCCCTATGCTGGACTTTTGCAGGCATGGGATATGGACCACATTGCAGCGCTAAAATGAGAAGTCTGTGGGTCGGTGTTTTGTTCATGACTTTCACCTGCCATCTGAGGTAGATTGCATGTTTAACGTATACCTTGTCAATATCTTGCTGATCTTTTTTTCTAGTTTATTACAGGAGTCAGTTAATGTAAGATAGCATATATCTATACTGATTCAGAAATCCAGACCGCTACATCTGTGGTCATGTTTGAAGGGAGGATGGGAGTTAATACTTGTAGTTATTAATTATCTTTGTGGTCTTGTGCATCAGCCTTTCCCAGACTACTACAGGGATTCCTAAAGAGACAGAGCTCAATAATAACATCACAGTATTCACACGAATCCTGGATGGATTGCTGGATGGCTACGATAACAGACTGCGACCTGGGCTTGGAGGTAAACTGCCTAGATACCACTTCCATCTCTAAAAGATGATCTGTAGCAAAATCGTGCTTTAGCGAGAGGTTTTTTTCTTAGTGGCATTTATGTCTGGCATTGACCTCCGGTAGTTATTCTGAAAAGATGTGTTCAGATAAAGGCAGATGGGTTTTGAAAAACAGAGAGAACGCCTGCACATTCCATCGTGACAGCAGCAAGGACTTTCATTTAAAAAGAGAGAGAGAGATGCTGCTTCTATTCAATCCACTGACTGTGAGGAAAAGTACATAGAAAAAAAATCTGTGTTTTTATACAGCAGATGTTTGCACCAAGCAGAAGTGATCGCTGAAATTGCCTGGTCCTCTGAAAATCAAACGGCCACTGTTTCCCGGCAATCTCAATTACAGTGTTCTTGCTAGAGACAGAGGTAGAGAGAGAGAGATAGGGAGTGAGAGAGGGTTATGAATGTGGCTGCTGACCTTGAGAAAGCTATCGTTCTTTTCCAAAGGTGCAGGTTCATTGTTCTCAGAGGTCGAAAGCATGGCATTATGGCAGAGAGAGAGAATAAACACAGGCTGCTCTGTTTCCACGTGAGAGAGTTCAAGAGAGCACATCTCATCTGTAGCAGCAATGTGATGTCAGCTGACAAATGATGGCATTGAACTTGATTTAGTGCTTTGAGAAGGAAAGTGCAATCAGGCGAATGAAATTAATTGCTTTTCATTTAAAAACCGAATGCAACTAAATGAAGTGGCTGATTCAAAACATACTTCAGTGGAAATTCTGCACATTTTATATTAAATATATTATACTGAATACTGTACATTAATTTTGGAAACTAGCTAAAATAATAAAAAATACATATATTTTATCTCAGTTAACGTTTATTTTAGATAGATATGCAATCACCAAAACTTAATCTAATATGTCACAATTTGTTTGTGATTTTACAGAGAAAGTGACAGAAATTAAGACCAACATCTTTGTGACCAGCTTTGGACCTGTGTCAGACACTGAGATGGTAAATATTTCAACCCTATCCTTTCTTCATGAAGAAACACCATTCATTAACCTCTACAGCTGGAAATTCCCACCTGAGATCTGTCTTCATCTAGACCCCCTTCATTAAATCCTGCCTCCATCTGTGACATTACTTCACCTCTGCAACATTCCCTTATATTCTGCATGCAATATCTTAGGTAGGTCACAGTACGATCTGATAAATGATACTATTGTTCATTTTTATATTCAGTCTTGTGACACATTTGATTCTGCCTTCAGGCAAGGTTGTTGCTGTAATTGATGGGCCACTGGAGAATAAGTTTATGGGGAGGCCTTAGTGGGCCCCTCCTTCTCATCACAGGGACCGGGGTCCCTCACAATGACCCTGCCTTCAGGTATACAATAATGACACTAACATTTTCCTTTCAACAGGAATACACCATTGATGTGTTTTTCCGTCAAAGCTGGAAGGATGAGCGTTTGTGTTTTAAAGGGCCAATGGAGATGCTACCTCTGAATAACCTTCTGGCCAGCAACATCTGGACACCGGACACCTTTTTCCTTAACGGCAAAAAATCCATTGCTCACAACATGACGACGCCCAACAAGCTTCTGAGACTGAAGGATGATGGGACATTGCTGTACACCATGAGGTACCAGTTTAAGCTATAACGCCTTGTCATTTCACAGTATGTGAACTGCTGTGTGCATGAATGGATTTGAGTAGTTATGGGTAGTACAGTCATACATTTGACCTTCATCTCATTTATGCCCTCCTCACCCCTGTTTTGCACTGTTGAACCCTCTGCCATGTGACAGATGTGTTAAGCACACATGAACTCGGCTCCCGCTGAACTCAGCATCTCATGTTCCACATCGTACAATCTCAGTGGGAATGTTCAGCTTGCCCCTGCTAAAGCTAAGATTTCTCTCTATACATTTTTTTTTCAATGTTGTCTGTTCACAAGAGGTTTCATTAGTTTATTTTTTTCTTGTTTTCTATTTCTATTTCTATTCTATTTTCTATTACAAATTAGTGTTCTTTTTCCAATATTTATTTTGTATTTTGTAATTTTAGCCCATTATTACAGAGCATATGTAGGAGTGCGATTGTCTACGATACCGTAATTTTGTTATTTAAACAATATGAGATTTGACATTATTGAGTATATCAAAACCAAACAAAAACACACGCAAAGAGTGCACGCATGCACTATGAGATGTAGGATAGACTACTGTGTGAGCACATTTAAAATTCATGCTTTCACTGTGAGATTTAGTCTAATAAAATTCAGAATTCAGAATTCCCCAAAATTCAAGGGAAGGGGGCAAATATGCCCCCATATGATTTTTATATGTCGTTTATACTTGTGTCATCTGATATAGTTAATTATCACAAAGGGTACAGTCTTTTCCCAAATATCAGTGCGATTGCAAATGTGATATTGATTTTATAAAATGGTCCAATCTACCGCCTATGGGCGAGACTTCCGGTTCATTAGCCGCTATTAGGAAATAATGAGAAGAATAACAACGTGCATGAAATGGTAAAACCGTTTGCACTACGAAACAGTGTGTTCATAATTAAGATAATACATTAAAATAATATGGTAAGACACACCAATTTGCAATATCAAACAGCAAGATAAGCTGTTTGTACAGCTAAAAATAGCTGGATGTGGATGAGACCGGAAGCCAGACACATAAAATGTACAAATGCTGTGGCCACTCTTATGCTAAAATAAGGTGGATAAACAATAAGTTGCTATTAACTGGCAAAACGAAAATAGTTTCAAACAAAGCGTCTGAGCGCACACAATGTTTCATTACTAAATCAATCAGCCATTTGAACGAAATGATTGAATGAATGACTCAATGACTCACTCAAGCAGTGATTTGCCACCACCTACTGGTGATTTGAAGTTTATAGTTATATATTTTGCCCTTTTTTCCCCAAAATTATTTCAAATATCACTAATGGACTTTTTGTTTTTAAAACATGAAAACATTATTTGTGCATTTGTACCTGCAAGTTAAATGCATTTATGATCTTCCTTAAACTCTGTGTAAATACATCTAAATACCACTTCAGAAGTAGATTCTGTGCTACCACTGCATTGCAAACACAAAATTTGTTAATACTAATTTCATTTGATTGTTAACAATTCTATAGTGTCCTACTGTTTGTGATCCTGGACCACAAAACCAGTCATAAGGGTCAATATTTTGAAATTGAAATTTATGCATCATCTGAAAGCTGAATAAATGAGCTTTCCATTGATGTGTGGTTTGTTGGATTGGATAATATTTGGAAATCTGGATCTGATGGTGCAAAAAAATCAGAATACTGAGAAAATCACCTTTAAAGCTGTCCAAATAAAGTTCTTAGCAATGCACATTACTAATCAAAAATTAAGTTTTGATATATTTACGGTAGGAAATTTACAAAATATGTTCATGGAATATGATTTGTACTTAATATCCTAATGATTTTTGGCATAAAAGAAAAATCGATCATTTTGAACCATACAATGTATTGTTGGGTATTGCTACAATTATACCTGTGCTACCTGGTCCAGGGTCACATTTAAATTTATTATTAATGATGCATACATTTAATTAGGTTAGAAAAATGGGCTTACAAAGGTAAAAATGGCCATAAAAGCTAAAAAATCTATTTAAACGTGTTGGAAAAGTTCATTTCTGTTACTTCTGCACTAAACTAATCACCACACAGAATATAAAAAAAAATCAAAATCTTAGGGAATCAGCTGTCCACGGCAGTCCTAAAATACCAGCTCAATAACACACTCAGCAAAATATTATCTAATATACGTTTCTGACAAAATTCCAGAAAATATCAAGACATGAATTTATGTCATTTTCACAAACACTTAATTATATGCCATTTTTGATAAAACCCCATTTATGTTATGCAGCTAAATAATTTTATCTAATTTGCAAGTTTACAATTTTTTTTTGACATTAAGTAGTGTAGTGAGGTTCCAGAGGCAAACTCCAATTTTGTTCAAACTCCATGCACATTTTATGCAGAAAATGTACCTACTGTACTGTATCTAGCTGATTTAGATTTCTCTTTGTGCCCTGGACCAGTCATCCAAGGGTGTTCCAACCTAAAGGTGTTCCAGAGAAAAAGCAAGAGGGGTTGAAACAAAGAAAGAGATAGAAACAAAGGAAAAAGAGAAAGCGGAAGAGGGCATGTGGCTGTATGTTTTATGCCCCTGTTGTTGAGTTGTTCTTCACAGACTGTCTGCTCCATTACTCGCAGTATCAGGGCAGAGGGAGAGAACACACGCGCACACACTTAAAATCACACACACACAGTTTCTGCTCTCCATGCTATCATCAGCAACAATCTACTGCCAAGTACCATACACTGCTGTGTTAGTGGTGTATAAAAGCCGCTATTGTTGTTCTCAAATGGCATCAATACTAAATCCTCTCGGTAGTAGAATCTGCTTGAGTAAGTGCTGAATTTTGAGGAGCACAACTGTAAAGTGTTATGTATTAGTTGTTTTTATTCCCTGAGGTTACAGTTATGATGATCCATTATATAATGAGTTATTAGATTTTATTAAATGCAAAGAGGGCTTTGGTAAGCAATTAGATTTCATGTAGTGGGGCTAAAGCAATATAAAATAAATGAGCAAGTCAAAGAACATGAATCATTTCATTTACATGAAACGCATTCTTTCTCATTTGTGGAGCTTTGCTGTTTGTTTATTGTATGTGTTGTATATTGTGAGACCATATGCATATTACAAAATTATTCAATCGCTAAAGCCTTAGATAGAGATGCTTTTTTAGATTGTAGATTGAACAAGATCATCAATCAAACTTTAATGACTCTGAGAGGAAATGACTCGGAGCATGTCATTTAGAAATCAATGGTGGAGCTATTGTAGCTTGCCTACAATAAACTCTGCCCAGCGTTGCATTTCCTAACAGTGCGAACCATTAAAAGGGCCTTTTACCACTCGCTAATGCGCACATTGTTTCCGGGAAAGTGATCAGCAGTAAGGTTTTCTTTTTTCCTGCTGAGATGGAAAGGAGCACCTTAGCTGCCATGAAAAAGCAGGGCAAAACAGTTTCACCACCCACATTCTAAAAGTGGAATGCAGTCTACAGGCTTTTATTAGAGTTAAAAAGGAGGTTATGAGACCGAACAAAAGGGAGATGTTCTAGAAACTGTCAAATCTTCTGAAGGATCTGCCATGTTTTTAAAATAACTTCAGGCCTGAGCTTGATGTTGGGACAAATGGCGCAGTAGGCAAACATCATGCATTGTAAAAATATACAATAAAAAGATTTTTTAAGAATGGTCATAACCAATGTAGACGTTGAGAGAGACACGTCCGCTTCAATATTCAGATTAATGGTCAACCAATATGATTGTGCAATTGATAAAATTTGATCTTTGATCCCCCTTAATATTGAATATCTGTTTATATAATGAACAGATGTCTGATTTTCCATGTTTTTTTCAAATTGCTACTTGAAATTGCTAAGTCCTGTAGTGATTTATTATACCATAATTTTTAGATATTACAGTGACACTGTTTGTACAGTCTGAAAGGTAGACACTTCTAATATTGAAAAGCACAATCTATTATAATATTATCTGTTTCATATTCAAGGAAAGAAGTATTTTAAGTAGTGCATTATTTATAATTACAGCTTCGGTTTGTATACTGTTGTGCCGGCACAGAATCAGCCGCTGTTATTTAGAGATACTGACTTCTTTCCTGTGAAATTTGTAAGACTGCCAAAGGCAGGACAGAAAATAATAATTTATGAGGTTTAATGGGCTATCACAGACCAAATAAAGCTCACCGTCAGGATGAAGCTCTGAGCGCTCATGATTTGTCAAGGCCCCAGTGCCACATCATTTCGTCTCCACATCCAGTCATGCTGACCTCAGCACTAACTGTGTTCTGTAAGTACATAGCGAGCCCTTCGCCTCCCATATGGCTGGATTTGATAAAGTTGTGTGAGCTGGTCGAATGGAGGTTGAGTTTAGAGGACAGTCCTTCATTTTTCCAATACAGCAATTCATCATGGAGCTGTCAGAGATGAAGGCCCTGCACTGATTAAGTGAAGGAACAGCGCCTCACGTGTCCCGCCCCATTAATTACATTCTCGCAGGATTTCCAGTCAGAGAGATACAAGCATGGGCCCTTCAACCCCGGTCTCATCCTCAGATGCTGATGATGGAGATTTTAAGCAGTTCCTGTAGCGTGGCAATATCAAACCCTTTATTACACTGTCAGCTAAGGGTCGACGCTGACATCTTATTGCATTGCTTACACCAAAGCATTGAGTGGGCTCCATTCAGGACATTGAGGGAAGGGCTTAATGGCTACAGGGTGGCAGCCATCCTGTACCCATTATGGTAATGCTAGCTATGATCAGCTTTGATTTCATATAATTGCCTCGCTGATGACTTTTGCTGTAGAAGCAGAATTTGAGTACTGATTTAAACAGACTTTTTGCAAGTGCCTGAAACATTCTGACTGTTTGACAGAGGGGCAATAATAACGTGAAGCTGCGTCCATTTAATTTTTCTAATGCCATTTTAGATCATTCCGTATTCTCCATAACATTCAGCAATCTGATTCAGTGGCACTCTCTCAGATAGAATGAATTGATGTTATCCAGTTACAAAATCCATCTGCGCTGCATTTAATGTGTTAATCATACAGTTGTAGAATTAGAAAAACTGTGTTTCATAAATGATCCACTAGAGGGGGCTACAGGATCGCGGATTCAGCCACTGCAGAGCCACTGCAGTGTTCTCTACATCAGGGGCTTTTAAACTTTTGATACAAAGGATCCCCCACATATAAAATCAAATATGTGACCCTGGACCACAAAACCAGTCTTAAGTAGCACAGGTATATTGTAGCCAATAGCCAAAAATACATTGTATGGGTAAAAAATTAAGTAAAGATCATGTTCCATGAAGATATTTTGTACATTTTATACTGTAAATATGTCAGAACTTAATTTTTGATTAGTAATATGCATTGCCATGAACTTTATTTGGACAACTTAATGGCGATTTTCTCAATATTTAGATTTTTTTGCACCCTCAGATTCCAGATTTTCAAACAGTTGTGTCTTGGCCAAGTACTGTCTTATCCTAACAAACCATACATCAGTGGAAAGCTTATTTATTCAGGTGATGTATAAATCTCAGTTTCAAAAAATCGTCTCTTATGCCTTATGACTGGTTTTGTGGTCCAGGGTCATATATGTTTTCAAGTATGAAGAATTATATATACATAAACTTGTATATATATATATATATATATATATATATATATATAAAGAGAACATGGTGTTTGCAAAAATAAATATTTGACTTATGTATTGTCATTGTACTAAAGACAAAGAAATGTAGCCCTATTAAAACATCTGTAGTTAACGTTTTTTTTTCAAACGCTATTACATGATGTTAGATGTATACCTGAAATATTTTAAATATGAATATAATTTTAATGATTTTACCTAGAAATATTTTAAATTCAGTCCACATTTTTGACAATAAATTCCAAGGCAGCATTCATTTTCAAGTTCACGGGTGAAAATCAGAAGGTAATCTATAAAGAAGAAGGCATTCTAATCTAAAGATTTTTTCGATTTTCATTTTAAAGAAAATAATACTGTACTTCGTGTTTCCTTACCTTTGGCATTAAATTAGCTTAATAAAACGAATTAACGCTGTTGTGTGAGAGATTGTAATACAAAGTCTGACGTAGTGGCGGCAAATTTGATTTTGATCTTTCTGTCTGTTGTTCTCACTATTTTTTTTCCCCCTTTTTGGAAAGTCATTGAAATGATAGATTATCAAGGATTTTGTAGTTTGCTGTTTGAGTCCCAAATATTATTTTCGATGTAGTTTCCGTTCACCACTACTATGATGACTTCCGGGTTCAATCCTTAAAATGATAAAAAAGAGAGGGTGAAAAGCAACAACAATAGTAATTTTATGTAACTTTATTTTATCTAATTTAGTTAATCTGATCTAATTTAATAATTAGATAACTGAATAACTGAATCAGTCTTCACTTGTTTGTGATAAAACTGCATCTAGCGATATGGCACAGTATTTATTTTTTATTTGTAGTCCTCGAATATTCCAGTAGGTGGCGATGGCAGTTCAAAATAGATGTTTTAAGTCCTACTGTATGCAGTTTGAGCATTTAAAACACACTGGAATCAAAGACGAGGGAAAACGGAATAATTTAATAGGGAATGACATTTGTATGTGTGTGAGTTTGTGTGTGTGCTTATAAGCAAATCCAGAATTAGCAGTGATTTACTCCACCGATTTGGCAGCATTCCTACTTCTGGCACATGATGGCACCCTTGATCTATAAATACTAAGAGCACTCAACACACGCAAGCACAGTCTTCCTATTAATAAACACAAGTTCTTCAAGCCTACAGCTACATTAAGAAGATTTTTCAGTAAGACAGTGAACATTGATTAAATCAGTTACAATCAGGTACTCAGTGTTCCAGTGACGATTTTCACTATGCTGATAATGACATAATGACATGTTTACTCAAACAACTGATCTCTAAAACATACTTAAATCTTCATTTTCATTTGTCTCTTTTTTCAGATTGACTATATCAGCAGAGTGTCCCATGCAGTTGGAGGATTTCCCTATGGATGCTCACGCCTGCCCACTCAAATTTGGCAGCTGTAAGTCCATAATGTTTCATTATGAATGAAGAACAATCCTGTAGCCACTGGCCAGAAAAACTGAATAGATGAATAAGATGCAAGTACAAGATTGCAGATTCAACCACTTCCTCCAAACCCTGAATAGTCTTTATTTGTCTCTCCATTTGTTCTCAATACATTATAGTGGACTAAATATCGAGTACAAATTTTATACAAAGTTCGCCCATATTAGGTAGCTTGACAGACTGGTGTTTAAGGTGTGTCTAAGCACATACTGAGACCAGTTTAGTCTGATTATCACGTGGCATCCTGTCCAAGAGCAGGATTAAGATTATCACCTGGTGCTTGCAGAGAGGAGGGTGACTTGAGGACTGGATTAGTAGGAAGGTGTCCTGCCATTCCTCCCGCTTACGTACACACTGCACACGCACTCAAAAGAAAGGCTTTTTGGTGCTAAGAAGCTAGGAATGACCTGAGATGGGCTCAGCTTTCTTTGATGTTCAGGGCATTACCGGATAGGGCTGTGCACGGAGAGCCTTTGTGTTGGGATACAGCAGAATCCATGACAGACAGCGCTTATGTTTCAGGATCATGCATATCTGAATACTTGATCAACTGTATTTTTGTAGCTACATAGTAAAATCCCTTGTGACACGAAGTTCTAAGTTCATGTTTTGAAGACCTCTCATAGGCTTCTGAGAATACGGAGGAGGGTAGTCTGGCCTGAGGGATATTTGAACATTTAAAAATGTAAATTAGATCATGCTAAAAAGATTCACGTTTGCTATAGCAGGTCAGATGATATGTTTGTTTTGTTAACTGTTATAGTTGGTAACATTTTATATATTGAAAACACAATAGAATAGTGAACACATATTCACTATTATCTAAGAGTTTTTCCTGAACAAGGTCAAAAATATGGCATTAATATGTGTTTTAGAAGTACTAATAAACAGCCAATATGTGACACTGGACCACAAAACCAGTCATAAGTAGCATGAGTATATTTGCAGCAAATATAGCCAAAAATACATTGTATGGATCAAAATAATCTATTTTTATGCCAAAAATCATTAGGATATTAAGTAAAGATCATGTTCCATGAAGATATTTTGTAAATTTCTTACCGTAAATATATCAATACCTAATTTTGGATTAGTAATATGCATTGTGAAGAACTTCACTTGGACAGCTTTAAAGATGATTTTCTCAATATTTTGATTTTTTTTTTGCACCTTCAGATTCCAGATTTTCAAATAGTTGTATCTCGGACAAATATTGTCGTATCCTAACATACATCAGTGGAAAGCTTATTTATTCAGCTTTAAGATGATGTACAAATCTCAGTTTTAAAAAATGTACCCTTATGCTTGGTTTTGTGGTCCAGGTTCACATATGCTAGTAATATGCATGCTAATAAGCGACTAGTTAATAGTGAGAATTGGTCCTTAAAATAAAGTGTTATCAAATATAAATATAATAATAACTTATCGTGACAAACTATACATCGTTGGAAAGGTCTAAGACTCCTAAATAGATATTTTACCATATTTTTGTGTTAGAAATTATGTAGGAAAAGTAATAGATTAATATATGTCAAAAGTGCCACTTAAAAAATCTACATCATAACATGAGTTCTGACCTTTGCCACAAAAGACTTTCTTCATTGCCTTTTTCCCTATCACGCTTTAGATATAAGAAATTATATATCAGCTCAAAACTTAAAATCTCAGAATTCATCCTTTGAAAGGCATTTTAAAATCAGACATTGCATTACCATGGAAAATGTACATCAAAATCATATTACAAAATTTTTTCATTCATGAATTATAAAAATTTAAGTCTGGATAGTGCATTTTTATGTCTGTGATAAAAAATGGGAGTGACAGTTAAAGGGTTAAATAACTGAAACAAAAAAAAAAATGCAATAAAAATGAATAACAACTTAGACATTTAACATAGACATTTAAAAAATAACAAAACTACTGTAATAAAAATGACAAAATACAACAAAATTACTAAAAGTTTAACTAAATAAAAACAGGTAATATAAAAATAAAAACATTCAGAATATTAATAAAAGATATCTCAGTTATACTAAAATGACACTGCTTGTCATCTTTTTTTGTGTGTGGTAATTAATATTTAATAATATAATTAATGATTGATAACATAATAATATAATACTCCATGAGTACATAAATATTAAAATAAATAAATAAATCAAAAAATGGGTCAGCATAAGTTGACATTTAATCTAATCTGGTCTGTGACCTAAAATGAGTAATGCCATGCTTTTGGGAATCTCATTGACTTCCCAATGTGATTGGATGGACTGTTAAATTAGAACATCAATGTAGTACAGTATAAAATCTAATCACTTTAAAAGTAAAATTATAGTAGTCTGCATGGTTTCACCTGAATCCAAATTGATGTATTGTGGACAATCCTTGAAACTAATGTTGAATCAGCTGCACCACATAAATTTAAGATACTCTGCTGTCTACAAAACTGAAAATATTTGAAGAACAATAATAACAAGGCTTAGTAGTTCAGAAGATTTCTTATTATCAGTTTTGGAAACTGCCTTAAGTGCTCCAGTATTTTTTTCTCCAGTTCTTGCTTTGTTTACATCTACGATAGCATTTTTCCCCTCTGATTGATCTGATCACATGTTATCTCTTTTGTTATAAAAGCAAGAACTACGTAACCCACTATAAATATTTAATGAAGGTTGGGCATAATTCACAAATTAATAGTATGGTCTTAATAAACATGAACTATCTTGCACAGAAATGACTAGCTTCTATTATTTAGCCATTTTGTTTAATTAGTAATTTCTCAGCATTTCTTGGGTTTTTTAATTTTACATTCTACTAAAGATTTAAAACACCCTGTGAGCAATCTCAAATGTCTCAAATGGTATTAATTATTCATTGTATTCAAGGTGGTAATTGAAAATGTAGCGTTCATTAGGACTCAGATACTTACAAACTTAGAGTTCATAGATTTGTTTAACGCCGTTTCCCCTGCGTGAGTTACTCTATATACAGGCAGCAGAGAATTAGTGATTTAACTTGTAAATTGCACAACAAATGTGTTTACTTGAAGTATTGTGCTCTGTTATATAAAGGGTTATATAAATTCTGTCTGCACTTAGCAGCTTTTGTTTGCCTAGTTGGATAACAGTGACAGACGCCTGGTTTTAACCATCAACGCAACCAAAATGCCTTAGAAAGGCAGTGCCGTCCATATAAACGACAACAATTCAGAGTTGTGAAACTATTGTTTGCGTTATTTCAATGCAGAGCTTTTTTGGTAAGGAATGTTCAAGAAGACACAGACGAGCATTATCGTAGTTAATCTCCACAAATGCATCTTCGGCTATGGACTTGTAAGCACATTTAATTTCATGATTAATGTAAAATCAGCTAGTCATTATCACTAAATAGTCCCTGATGTGAAGCTGAGGGTCTTGAATCATCCTGTGAGGGTTTATTTTGCAGTAAAGATTGGCTGACTGTACAGTACATTATCCCACTTATTGCATGGCTGGACATGAAATATTGATTTGAGTTGAAATGATTTTATTATGTGAGAAGAGAGAGACTGTTGAGTGTCTAGGAGCACTGAACTCTATATATGACTGTCTGACTGTACATTAACCCAGTTATTACATGGTTGGACAAATGAATAAATAGAGATGAAATATTCTGGTTATCATTAAAATGATTAAGAGACTGTCGAGTGAAAAGCTCTGAAATGAACAATCATTTATACAGCCAGCTGATGTATAAACAACAAAAATAGTAAATCGCTATTTGATGACGTTAGTACCAGTATAGTGTATATTTAGCACTTCCTGTACTTCAGTCCAGCCTTTGGGTTCTCATGCCAGCAGATTCACCCCAAAAGATTATATAGACCAAAGATTACTGTGGGATGATTCAACCTTGTAAAGGTCCCCAATGGTGAATCATATTTTTGTTCAGATTAATCCAATATATCTCTTCCCAGAGAATTTTAAGGGAGAAATAACATAAGGCATAGGGCAGCAATGGAAGATATACTGTATGAGTATACAGGTATAGGCCTATTTAAAGAATTGGCATTAGACAGACACTAAACAATCATGCAAAATCATTAAAATGTCTAAACTTACAAAAGACATAAAACAGAATTTCAACAACCAGACCTTACGATCACAAACATATGCTGTAGCTTTAAGAATATTGTCTGTGTTTGCTTCTCAACCTGCTGAGCTAATGGCTAAAGATGTCACTAGCTGGTGTATATACAAAATGCATGTTATTTCTTATTTAGAACTGACCTAATTAACATATTTACATTTACATATAGTCAACAAGAGAAAATAATAGCTGAATTTATAAAAACGACCCTATACAAAAGTTTACATACACTTGATTCTTAATACTGTGTTGTTACCTGAATGATCCACAGCTGTTTTTTCAGTTTTGTGATGGTTGTTCATAAGTCCCTTGCTTGTCCTGAACAGTTAAACTGCGTGCTGTTCTTCAGAAAAATCATTCAGTACCCACAAATTCTTTGGTTTTTCAGCATTTTTTGTGGTTTTGAACCCTTTCCAACAATGACTGTATGATTTTGAGATTTCTGTATGATTTTCTTTTCACACTGAGGACAACTGAGGGACTCATGTGCAACTATTACAGAAGGTTCAAACGCTCACTGATGCTTCAGAAGGAAAAACAATGCATTAAGAGCAGGGGGTGTAAACTTTTGAAAAGAATGAGAATGTGTACATTTTTCTTAGTTTGCCTAAATATCATATTTTTTATTTAGCACAGAAGCTACAGAAAATACGTACATGTTTCCCAGAAGACCAAAACAAGTTAAATTTACCCTGATCTTTAAATTCGAAAAGTTTTCACCACCCGGCATCGTTTTTTCTTCTGGAGATTTAATTTTATTTTATGTTATTTTATTTTACAGATGGGACTTTTAAAAATAATGTCATTTGCAGTCTTTTATGGAATTATCAACATTAATTTAAGAGCAGTGCTTCAAGTTAGGGGAAAATAACTTTGTTGCCATTGTAAAATCTTTCCTGAATGTTCTACATTTTACATTAACAACAAAGGAATATCATCATTATTGTAATTTCATTCTGTTTGATTCATCTGCCCATGTAATTTTAACAGATCGAGCTTTTGAGAAAACTGGAAAACTGCTAATTCAGTTACTTTACATTGTCATTGATTTGAAATGCTGAAAGGCTATAACATTAAAGGCAAGAGTGCATTATAAATGAGATGCACAAACAAAATGAAAACCCTAACATTAGATATAAAATTGATTTAGACTTGGAATAATATAAGCTGCAAAAAACATTCATGACTACACACACATGCTGGTTTCACTATATTAATGAGGACATCTCATCATGAGTGCCACTTTGTGGGTTTTTGATGTTTTACTGTATTCATGAGGACATTTCCCCAAAACTTTTGCCGTTTTTCTTTTCATAAAAGTGGGCACAGCCATACATTTTATGGGTCTGGCTTCCAGTCTCATCATGTCCGGTGATTTTTAACTGTACAAAACAGCTCGTTTTGCTGCTTGACATTGCAAATTGGTGTGTCTTACCATATTATTTTAATATATTATCTTAATTATAAGCACACTGGCTTGTAGTGCAAGTATTTTTACCATTTACTGCACATTGTTTTTCTTCTCCTTATTTCCCTATAGCGGCTAATGAACTGGAAGTCTTGCCCATAGGCTTATGCGTTAAAGAAAAATGTGGATAGCTAAACCTGTGTATGTGCACACAAATACTGCCAAGTCTGTCCACACTGAACTATGCCAGTTCACTGGAAAGCGTTTCGGTCATGTATGAGTAAGAAGGTTATTCTACAGGCTATTCACTCTGTGGGCTGTGGTGACCCTGTCACAACAAAAAGCTACATTTGTTTCCCTCAAGTCTAAACCCTTGACCTAAGAGAAATATTTTGTCCTCCGTTAGCAAGACCTTGTCACTTCTATTGGTTTATCAAATGCTGTTTTCCTAATGTCAGCAGACTACAGTATGTCAAAAAACATAAGAATCACCTCTCCCAAAGTGCTCTAGGTTTAATATAAACACACAAAATACATGTTAACCATTACTGTTTGTTTATAATCCTACCATGATTTTTATCATCACTACCACTATTTAGAATTCAGTCTTCTACTTAATCCATAGTAGGCTTGACAAAGTGTATAGTTTCAATTTGAACTTAAATGAGTTTAGAGCTTATTAGGATGTCCGCTAAATTCAATCCAATTAGATCCACTTACAAACACCAGCCATAATTAGCACCAATACAGTCTTTACACTCATTAGTTTCTAATTTTGCAACATGCACAGAGCTTCTAACACCTTATCTAACCCTTTAAAAAAAGTTTAGGTTTCTCAAAAAGTCTGAAATGTCACAAACAGTCTGTAAAGGTTCATACCATAAATCCACAATAATGATGACAGCAGTAATATGCTCTGTTCTTGTGTGCCAGAATGGGAGATAAAGCAGAATATAAGCATGACAACAGTTCAGGGATACGTGATTTGTTCAGTGGAACAAAGAAAACAGAGGAATTAGCAGTACTGCAACATGCACAAAAAAAACCCCCAGCGAATTGTATGAATCATAGACATACATCTCTCCCAAAAGAGCATGGCATAACAAAGTAATGTAAAAAATTCTGTACTTAAGAGTAGAAAATAATAAGCCTTGCCTCATTTTGAACTAACTGCCTATATGTGCTCTGTCCCAGTATGCAGTATTAGCTTTACAATCTCATTTGGCTCTTGCCCTATAGAGTTTTAACAGGTAATGTGTGGACTTGTCCTCAGGTGGACTGTCTATTCTGAGACGCGTCTGTGAAAATGGCCTAAAAGCTACTAGCCTACAATGCCTTAAGTAATACATTACATTATTACAATATTTCAACATGCAAAAGCCTTTTCTATGACCATCCAATGAAATTAGGCACGTTTAGGGGTACACAACCCCCAGATAAGAGCTTTCACAAAAACTAAACAGTGTTTGAGAGCTTCTTTTACAAGAGCAGGTAGTTATGAGTGTGTGTTAGTCTTGATTTAGTCAGAAGATTTGTAGCAATATCAATAGCGAGTTTGATTTTTTCTAGTCAGGGGATGAGTAGAGGAGTGGGGGTGGAATTAGTGTGCAGGAATTTGCTGGGGGTATCTAAGGGTATGTGCGTCTGTGACGTGTGGATGGCTGGCAGAATAATCCCTCAGTCTAGATGGTCGAAGTCAATCTTAATTGTGATGGAGACATCCTGCATGAGAGTGGCAGGATTAATACTTTGCTTCAAGATTGAATGTCACTATGGTGGGAGGGGGCAAAAGGGAAAAAAATGAAGTGTTAAGAAACTCACTGCAGCAATTTTATGTGAAACAGTCATGTACTGAAAATGTTGTTTCACACTGTTGAATACGAGTAGATTACAATCTATTAAATAAAGTACTATACTAAATAAATATACAATTAAAAAATACACTGCAGTTTCATTTTAACATGCTTGGTGTCTTCAACGGAGATGCAGGTGTCTGTGAAAATCTCTTTTTTTAACCCTCGCAGTCTGATCCTATTATTCAACACAGGTGCAGATGATTAACTTTATTACCCCAGCTCTACACTTGGCAGACTTAGAAAAAAATAGCTCCCTGTTGATAAAGAAAACAGATATTTCCCCATGATTGACAGGTGTAGACTCTACTTCCTAAATCTGAGAAATGAAAGTTGCCTGCATGCAAATTGCAATGCAATCAACTGACACGTACAATCAAGAGTGGGTAACACTTATGCAACCTTATTCAAAGACAGTACTAAACAGATTACATTACATTCGAACTAATCTTCCAGGCACTCACAGTGTGTGGTTAATAAACCGTTATCATTGCATAATCTAACACAGTGACAGTAAAGTGTAAACTTCTGTGTGTTTTTCCAGATGCATACCCTCTCTCAGAAGTGGTGTATAAGTGGACTAAAGGCCCTGGCAAATCTGTGGTGGTGGCAGAGGAAGGGTCACGTCTTAACCAATACCATCTTATCGGCCACACTGCTAGTACGGAAGATATCAGCACGAGTAGAGGTAAACCATTTTCTGTATTCCAATCCCATTCACTGCAAAGAGTGTGAGTCAGTCATTTGGTTCAAGATCAGTGATTCAACTTCACAGTTAGGACAGGGTCCAAAAAGTTTTGTAGTACCAGCCTGAATTGAGAAAATGTAGTGCTCATAAATATATATTATTATTATTGGTTTTACATACACAATTTTTTAAAATAAATTATTAAAAAAATTATATAATGTTTTTTATCAAATAATTAATTATTCTGTATTTAGATATTTAATATATACTATTCATATTATATATATTATTATAATTTGATATATAAAATAATAATAGCAACAATAATAAAATGTTAAATATGTATATATAAAATGACAGTTGGTTTGTTTATCTGAAAGTTTAATTTTAACCATGAAATATAGCTGCAAGCAGCGATTACCAGGGTTCAAGCGCTTTAAGGCATTAAAGCACATATGAAAAAGACATTATTTTGCAAGCTTGTAACCACCTAAATCAAAGATTTAAAAAAGCATTTTTGGCAAATCCAGGTAATTTACCATAGAAATATTATGTTTTTTTAATGGTTATGACTGTTATAGTGCCATCTGAGGCAACTGTAGTGCTTTTTTCCAGATCAAAAGCAAAAAACCTAAGAGTAGTTCGCAAAAGTAAAAGGACATCTTCTCAATCATTTCACAAATGATTTGATTGACAGCAGTGGTTCCAGAGGCAAAGTTGTCCGGAATGAGTTGTTCTATCGTATTATACGAATATCACATATATGTGCGAAAACAACGAACAACCGTTTAAACCCTTAAAAAAATACGATATTGTCCCCCAGTGGCCAATTTCTTTCAAATTTCTCTGTCAAACAGGCTCACCTAGTTTCGTTTCGATCGGCCTCTGTTAACCTTGTCTAACAGGTGCTAAAATTCTTTAATAGAGCCACCAAATGGTATATAGTAGGCAACATTTGAAGTAGATCAAAATCTTTCATCAAAGTTGTCCTAAAACCAAAACAATACCCGCTCTGGTCTTAGGACAACTTTGATGAACTTTTTCGATCCACTTCAAATGTTCACTACTGTGGGCATTTTATAGGCATTTTACTATAAGTGGCCCTGCCCCTTTCGAACGTTTTGGCATTCCTTTGCGACAGTTTTTTTTGATAATTATTGATATTCACTCTCCAGAGAATCTATCTGCACTGGTTTGGTTCCAGTCAGGCTAAAAACCTAGGACTTTTTGTCTGCCATGAGCCAAGGATTCTAACAAAATAAGACACTTGACCATGCGACTGACGGTTAAGGAGTTATTAGCGATTTCATACTTTTGATCACTGTAGCGCCCCCGTCAGGCCGATTGGGGCTAGCCTTGGTTACTTTGTAGGCGGTAAGAGTACTACCATCCCTCCAAGTTTCAAGTCTCTACGACTTACGGTTTGGTCTGCATGATCAGTTTTATGTGGAGATTGCTGATCTGTGACCATTCTAATAATTACTACGCCCTTGAACCCCTAATTATGTTCCTTATTAAAATTGGCATCCACTGATGTTTTATATTCTTGCTAAAAAATCATATATTTTCTTTCACAGTCCATCTCTCCTTCTAACCTGTTGCATCTCATGCATTATTTTCAAAAACAGGATGTGTTGCATCACACAATTTCAGTTTCATTCCCCGGCACCATGTGACGTCGTTTCTCTTAAATAAAGTGATAGCCCTTCTGTGATTATAGCTTTTTCAAATCAAGCTGGATGACAAATGAGTGATGAGGATTTCAGTCTGCCTCCCACTCACGGCCAGCTGTCTCTAGGACCAGCGAGAGTACAGGAAGAGATGAAGATGAGAGAGAGGGAGGGGAGAAAACAACACTTATCCCGAGCCATTGGGTCTGGAGGGTTAATCCTTGTGCTTCCCCATCAGTTTTGCTTTTACCATGTGACGTCGGTCGGCCGCTATTGGCTCAAGCCGGCGAGAGACACATGGGAGACGAGCGAGGTGGAGAAGGGGGCATAGGCGGCATCTGCCTAATTCGGTTATGTAAAGATGACTGGTAATACACTCATATCATTTCTGCCTCTAGCTTTGTAATCATGTGTGGGGGGTGGAGTTGGGGGCTTCCCCTTGTTCCGACTTTATGGATGTACATATATGGATAACCGTGAGCTGGCATACACTAATATTCAATAAGACATTATCATGCTCAGCTGTGCTGACCACGTCATGTTTTAAACCCTGCTGAGCCATCTCTCTTTGTCACTGCCATTGATTTACACATCAAAGTTCTCCACCTGTCATCAGGTGGCCAGAACCACTTTTAGCAACAAGCTCTAAGGCTACGGTATTCCCTTCTGGCAGGACTTTATAACCTGTCATCCCCGTCTTCCGATTTTTGCCCTGGCTGACTTGCAGGACAAAGGTCAGCTGGTCATTACTGCTGCTAATCTGAGGTGCAAACCTCTTTACAAAGTTAAAAATAGATCCACCAGGACTTTATATCATGAATGCAAGGTCATTAGCTCAACTTAGAAAACCCAGTGGAGAAGAAAGAAAGGGAGAAAAGGGAGACCTTCTAGAGTCTGCCAAACAGAGGGTAAAATTATCTCCAGTGGAAATGTCAACATTCAATCACTCGGTCTGGACTGTAAAGACATCCAGATAACCTGTCACCTTTTGTTAATAAGAACTCCCATCCAGAAAATAGCATCTGCCCTTCCCAACAGTTTCAAATTGATTTAGAAGCTGACCCCCCTCAGGTGCTCATCCGTTCATGTTGACGTTCAAAAAATAAATAAAAACAGACCACTCACCAGTTGACCAGCATGGCAGCGTTGTTCTCTGCTATGAATGGAAGTTCTCCATAAACACTCCAAAAGCTTAGCAATAAAATCCACCACAGTCGCATGTTTGCAGCTCTTAGAAGAGTCCCACCCCGCAGGGCACATCCAAGGTGGAATATCTGAAATGGGGCACTGCCAGTTGTGCTTTCTTCCCGGTCATTGAAATAAAGGGGCGAGCAAGACGAAGGGGATGCGACGAGCCCCTCTTGACGAGGACATCTTTGCCCCCAGGGCCCTCACGACGTTCAAACTTTTCCTTGACTTCCAAGGCTCAACAGCTTGTCGTCCTCTTCATCTGATCCACTTGATCTGTCCCCTCTGATCCTGACTAGATTTTGCGTTTTCCTTCTGTTGTTTTCCCCCCTTTTTGTTCCCTCTCTTTCTGCGGGCCGAGAAAGAGTATATCCTAAACACGGATGGCCTGGCCTGACAGAATGGATGGAACTATTGAAAGAGCGAGAGACAGAAGAGTTTGTGTGTGTGTGTGTGTGTGTGTGAGAGAGAGAGAGAGAGAAGCCTGCAGGATGCAGATTGTGACAAGGGATTAGTGGGACACAAAAATCCGATTTTGCCAGGAGAAAGCAGCAGTCATCAGTGGATTTTCTATAGTTTATCAGACTGTGTGGCTCAAAAGGATTTTTTTTTTAAAAGCTTCAAATTCAATCTTCGCTTGGTTAACAGGATATATAATGTTTTTTCATTCTGTATTCTCTTTTCTATTCCAGTTAATGATTTACCTCACCATGTTCCACCATGTGCACAGTGTGACAGCTCTTAAACACACCATAAATGTCACTTTTGTTTAGATGATTTAATCTGTTCCATTCTGATGATTTATGCTGTTTTTATTCACTAAAACAATCAAATCATCTTTGTGGTCAGACATTACAGTAACTGTCCACTATTTGGTGCTATTGAGACCACAAACAAAATCAAAGTGCTTTATTCTAAAAAAGAATACTGACAGTGCTGTTGGAAAATTCCATAATCACATCGCTTCCCATTTGTTTTGATTTGTCTCATATTATTATGTCTCTATCTTCCCTTGACTTGTTTCTCACCACCTCTCTCTCTCTTTCTCATTTTCTCTTTAAACCTCTCAGCTGGTTTGCACTTATCCCCCCAAGAGTTTAATCACACTCTATCCCTCCCTCTCTTAGTCCCTTTGTTTCTTCTCTTACTTATTTTTCCATCACTGTTTTCTATTCTCGTCCTTTCTCTCATTTCATTCTTCTTCTGTTTCATTGTTCCCCCTACAGGTCAATACACAGTCATGATGGCCCATTTCTACCTGAAGAGGAAGATTGGCTACTTTGTGATTCAGACCTACATGCCCTGCTTCATGACTGTCATTCTGTCCCAAGTCTCATTCTGGCTCAACCGTGAATCTGTCCCTGCCCGGACTGTCTTTGGTTAGTGCTTCCCCTTTTTTTGGTTATTTGAGTTTTATACACACATACACACACGTTTTAAATGAGTAGTTCACTTCCAGAACAAAAATTTACAGATAATGTACTAACCCCATTGTCATCCAAGATGTTCATGTCTTTCTTTTTTCAGTCGTAAAGAAATTATGTTTTTTGAGGAAAGTGTTTCAGGAATTATCTCCATATAGTGGACTTCTATGGTGCCCCGAGTTTGAACTTCTAAAATGCAGTTTCAGTGTAGCTTCAAATAGCTCTAAACAATCCTAGCCAAGTAATAAGGGTCTTATCTAGCAAATCGATCTGTCATTTTTTTATTAAAAAAAAATAAAATTGTATTGCTGCTGGATGTTAGACACACCTTCCGCTTGAGGATGCCCCATAGGTGCTCAATAGGGTTCAGGTCAGATCACCTTCACCTGCACCTTCCTCAGCAAGGCAATTGTCATCTTGGTGGTGTGTTTGGGGTCATTATCATGTTGGAAAACTGCCGTTTGGCCCAGTTTCTGAAGGGAAGGCATCATGTTCTGCTTCAGAAATGTACAGTACATAATGGAATCCATGTTTCCCTCAATGAACAGCAGCAGCACTCAAGCAGCCCCAGACCATGATGCTACCACCACCATGCTTGACTGTAGGAGAGACACAATTTTCTTGGAATTCCTTACCACACATGCTGGACACCATCTGAGCCAAACAAGTTTATCTTAGTTTCATCAGACCATAGGACATGGTTCCAGTAATTCATGCTCTTGGACAGGCTGTCTTCAGCAAACTGTTTGCGGGCTTTCTTGTAAGCCAGCTTCAGAAGAGGCTTCCTTCTTGGATGACGCCAATGCAAACTGACTTGTTGCAGTGTGCAGCGTATGGTCTGAGCACTGACAACCTGACCTTCTACTTCTGCAACCTCTAAAGCAATGCTGGCAGCACTCATGCGTCTGTTTTTTGAAGCCAGGTTCTGCAGCTGACGCACAGAACGAGCACTCAACTCCGAGTTGATCGACCCTTGAGAGGCCTATTCCGAATGGAACCCGTCTTGGAAAACCTCTGTACTGTAACTCAGTTTCAGGTTGTTACTGCACCTCTTATAACCTAGGCCATCTTTGTGGAGAGCAACAATTCTAATTCTCAAATCTTCAGAGAGTTCTTTGCCATGAGGTGCCTTGTTGAACATCCAGTGGTCAGTATGAGAGAATTGTACTCAAAGCACCAAACTTTGCTCTAATACAAGATACACAACTTTGTATGGTCCTGTCAAGCGGACAAAAACATGAACATGATGAATAGAACATGTGGATTTGCAAGGTTTAATGACATAGTGCTGTTATCACTTAGGGTGTACTCAGTTTTGTTGTCAGATGTTTTGACAATAATGGCTGTATGTTGAGTTATTTTCAGGGGACAGTAAATACACACTGCTATACAAGCTGCACATTGACTACTCTAAGATATATACAAGTTTCATTTCTATAGTATTGTTCCTTGAGAAGATATACTAAAATGATTGCTAAAATGTGAGGGGTGTACTCACTTTTGTGAGATACTGTATGTAGGGTGATTTTGAAGTTGGAGGAAAAAAATGATTTCAAAAATGATTTTTAATAGATTTAGTTTTAGTTAACAAAAACAACACTGTTTAGCATGACCCTGTTAGCATCTGCTGGTTAATACTTCTTTCTTTATTGAGAAATCCAAATTTAGCTATATAGCATTTATAAATAAGAGAATTTGCTTGAAAAGTTAAGAAAGGGCTAATGCTAATAGATTTTTATTGATACAGTTTTAAATTAATAATTATTATTACTACTTTGAGTTAGCTTTCATTTTTATATTTTTAGTTTTCATTTTGATTTCATTTTATAGTATTTAAAAAAAATTGCATATCTTTCATATCAGTTTTAGTTTTCGTAATTTTAGTAGTACAACTTTATTTCAGTTAGTTGGCAAGGGAACATTTCTAAATCTCTTGTAAGTTTTAAAATTTAAATTGGTTCACATTTTACAATAAGGTGTCATTTGTTATATGTTATATTAACTATCATGAACAAACAATGAACAATACATTTATTGCAGCATCTATTCATCTGTGTTGACGTTAGTTAATAAAAATAGTGTCGTTCATTGTTTATTCATGTTAGTTCACAGTGCATTAACTGTTAGCAAACACAACTTGTAATTTTAGTAATGCATTAGTACTGTAAATGCTGAAATTAACATTAACTAAGATTAGTAAATGCTGTAGAAGTAATTATGTTAATTCTTAGTTCATGTTAACTAATGTTGTTAACTAATGTCGACTAATGAACCCTAAATCTTTTACAGTATGTAATATTTGTATTTTATTGTATTTCAGCCTTATTAAAATGACTAAAAATTTTAATAATTTTACTTAAGATTAACAACACTGTTTAGCATAGCTCCATTAGCTTCTACTGCTTGATGCCGTAACTACATCATGCTAATGCTAATAGCATTCTCCAGTTATTATAGACTAGGAAAAAAAAACATTGCTTGCAACTTCAAAAACTCATCAGCATCAGATATTTACTCATCCATTCCTGATTGTATGCTGAGCCTTTTTTTATAACTATATTCCCTTTTCACCTAGCATGTATGGATTCTTATCTGTTGCTCCTTTTGGTCTATCACTTAATGTTTTGCTTTGTACATCAATAATTCTCATCAAAATGGAAATCAGAATTGACTGATGCAATCAGAGGGAATGAAGAGCTAATCCACTCGGATGACTGTTTTTGAATTCACACCGCTGTTCCTATTCAGTTCCGAGGCCTTGCATTGTATCTTGGCAATAATCAGCAAAGCGAGCAGACAGTCCACAAGGAATATGTGCCCACGCAAACAACATCTCTATGACTGGCCAACAAAGGATACATCAAACATAACGCTTTTTCACACACATAAATATACAAATATCCATGAACGGAGGCTCAAAGACCCACTCGCTGATATCGCACATGCGACAGTGTTTTATTTGCATAGCCTGAGGCTGAGAAATCCCCGAGCCGTATGCCTGAGGGACTGTAGTACCATACCTATTTATGTCTAAAAGTCTTTGTGACCACTGCCTGGGGCAATCTGCAGATCTCCCTCTGACAGGGACAGCACACCTCCGCTCCTCACTTATCGAGAGCTATTCTCAGATGCTTTGCATAAAGAATTATAATGATACTGCCATTCTAAGGGCATGTTAGATATTTAAAAAGAAACAGTTATATCTGAACTGCAGTGCTGCTGTGTTTGACCCTTCAGTGCTACCTTCTATTCAGTTTTTTCTTTGATAGAAAGTAGACTGCATTTCTGGGAATGAAAGGATCTTAATGTCAGTATTCCCAGCTGGTGTGCTTTGTTTTGTTGTTAAGATGAGTTTATGATTCATGAACCAATATTTTATTCATGCACAGTATTTTAAATATTAAAAGAATGATATTGGATGAAAGACAAAATTTCCTTGCTCACTGGTAGCGGCATTCACAAAATGACTCTGCTGCTACTGAAATTTTTTTGATGGATTACTGTGATTGTTTTCGCCACATAAATCATTTTATTTAAAAAGCATTATATGCCTGTATATTTTGCAGAAGAAATTATGGTGGAACTCTTATGTGTTTTAAAGAAATGTATTTTGTTAATGAAGCATGTTGTTTGATTTATGATGTCTTGCAAAGATGCAAACTTAAAGGATTTTTGTCTATTATGTTTTGTATTTCCAATACCTGTCAAAAGTTAGGATAATTTATTGTTTCTGAAAGAAGTATTTCACCAAAACTGTGTTTATTTGATCAAAAATATTGTGACAACATTGAATTTTCGGTGAATTTTTGTGACAAAAGCTGAATTTTCGAAAGCTATTATTTCAGTCTTCAGCATCACATGATCCTTAAGAAACTATTCTAATATGCTGATTTGGTGCTGAATTACAGGCGCATCTCAAAAAATTAGAGTGTTGTGGAAAAGTTCATTTAGTTCAGTAATTCAACTCAAATTGTGAAACTCCTGTATTAAATAAATTCAGTGCACACAGACAGAAGTAGTTTAAGTCTTTGGTTCTTTTAATTGTGATGATTTTGGCTCACATTTAACAAAAACCCACCAATTCACTTTCTCAACAAATTAGAATATGGTGACATGCCAATCAGCCAATCAACTCAAAACACCCTTCACAAGGAGGGTAAGCCAGATTGCTGTATCCAAGCATGTTAACAGAAAGTTGAGTGGAAAGAAAAAGTGTGGAAGAAAAAGATGCACAACCAGCCGAGAGAACCGCAGCTTTGAGAGGCTTGTCAAGCAAAATCGATTCAAGAATTTGGGTAAAATTCACAAGGAATGGACTGAGGTCAAGGCATCATGAGCCACCACACATAGACGTGTCAAGGAATTTGGCTACAGTTGTCGTATTCCTCTTGTTAAGCCACTCCTGAACCACAGACAATGTCAGAGGCGTCTTACCTGGGCTAAGGAGAAGAAGAAATGGACTGTTGCCCAGTGGTCAAAAGTCCTCTTTTCAGATGAGAGCAAGTTTTGTATTTCATTTGGAAACCAAGGTCCTAGAGTCTGGAGGAAGGGTGGAGAAGCTCATAGCCCAAGTTGATTGAAGTCCAGTGTTAAGTTTCCACAGTCTGTGATGATTTGGGGTGCAATGTCATCTGCTGGTGTTGGTCCACTGTGTTTTTTGAAAACCAAAGTCACTGCACCCGTTTACCAAGAAATTTAAGCGCACTTCATGCTTCCTTCTGCTGATGCTGATTTCATTTTCCAGGATTTGGCACCTGCCCACACTGCCAAAAGGACCAAATGTTAGTTAAATGACCATGGTGTTGGTGTGCTTGACTGGCCAGCAAACTCACCAGACCTGAACCCCATAGAGAATCTATGAGGTATTGTCAAGAGGAAAATGAGAAAAAAGAGACCAAAAATGCAGATGAGCTGAAGGCCACTGTCAAAGAAACCTGGGCTTCCATACCACCTCAGCAGTGCCACAGACTGATCACCTCCATGGCACACCGAATTGAGGCAGTAATTAAAGCAAAAGGAGCCCCTACCAAGTATTGAGTACATATCCAGTAAATGAACATACTTTCCAGAAGGCCAGCAATTCACTAAAAATGTTTTTTTTTTTTATTATTGGTCTTATGAAGCATTCTAATTTGTTGAGATAGTGAATTGGTGGGTTTTTGTTAAATGTGAGCCAAAATCATCAATTAACAATCACAATTTTTATTTGTGCTCAATTATTAATAATGCTTCTTTGTCAGACTTTGGACCTGTTTTGCCCCCATAGTTCTGATTTTCCTTATATGGTCATTTTCCTGTTCTTGTTTAGTTAATTGATTATTCCATGCACCTGTGTTTCCCCTAATTATCCCTTGTATATTAGTTCTTATCTGTTCATTTGTTCTCTTTCGGATCTACTCGTTGTGTTTGTGTGTCTTCTAAAACCTCTGTTGTGAATCATCCTCTGTGTTTTGTCAATAAAGACTGTTCAACGTTTCTCCACGTCTCCTCTGTGCTGCCTCGACAGCGAACTGTGACATTCTTATTATCGGTGTTGTTTTTGCTGCTTAATATTTTTGTACAAACCATGATACTTTTTTTTGCCAGGAATCTTTAACGAATATAAAGTTCAAAAGAACAGCATTTATTCAAAATAGAAAACATTCTAATTGTCTTTACTGTCACTTTTGATCAATTAAATGTGTCCTCAGCAGAAACTGATTTCAACATTGATAATGAATAAATCTTTTTTGAGAACCAAATCAGCATATTAGAATGATTTCTGAAGGATCATGTGACACTAAAGACTGGAGTAATTGTAAAATGTAAAGTTATTTTAAATTGTTCGAGTATTTCACAATAATACTGTTTTTACTTTATTTTTGATCAAATAAATTCAGCCTTGGTGAGCATAAGTGACTTTATTATTAGAAAACCTATATCATTCCAAACTTTTCACCAGTAGTGTATTTATTAATTAATTAATCTTTATATTTTTGCTGTGGAGAGCTCTTTATCTTATAATATTCTAAATGTCTATGTGTTTGATCTTCCACAGGTGTGACGACAGTGTTGACCATGACCACCCTTAGCATCAGCGCCCGTAACTCTCTCCCCAAAGTAGCATATGCCACTGCAATGGATTGGTTTATCGCTGTTTGCTATGCCTTTGTGTTCTCTGCGCTTATTGAGTTTGCCACAGTCAACTACTTCACCAAACGCAGCTGGGCATGGGATGGAAAGAAGGCCTTGGAAGCTCAGCAGCCTAAAGTAAGTTAAGTATATTTTCATGTGTTTGCGCATATATGATGTTCAACTCTCAGAAAACCTCAGAAAGAGTCTTTGTTGAGTGCAGTTGCATAACATGACAGTTCACTTCTGTTTGTTGTGAAGGTTACAATACATCACGGTTACATAATACGCTTTTTCTAATTGTTTTGAGACACCCGAACAGCTTGAGAGTGCTCAGTCACAACATTTCAGATGGTGACACTAACTCAAATGTCAACCGCTTTATTAGATGAGCTGTATTTGTGTTAGCTGCTGATGGATGTCACATTTTGAAATTCTACAGGATGAATATTTAGCCTTTACCCAGAATACCCTTCAGACCAGCCACTTCATTGAGATTTCTAAGAGCTGCTTGTTTGATGTACATGTAAATGCCAGGTTTCTCCTTATGCAAGATCTATTTTCACCCAGGTGATAATTTTTCATACGCAGTGGACAAACAGAATTCAAAGAGCGGTCAGTGCACATGTCATTGTGGTGAGTTTGTTGGTAAAGGCTCTACAGTCAGACCTCTGAAGGTCAGATCTGGACCTCCAGCACGGCTTTCTTAAATGTCACTCTCACTTTTTTTTTTCAAACACCAACTTATTCCTCCTCTCCTGCCGAGGAGTCTTTCTAAAACCTTGAGCCCCTGCTGTGGGGTCCTTCTTTAAGAAAGAGCAGGGACTGATGTATACAAAATACTGTTCATTATTGGCATATATATACTTCTGTTCAAAAGTTTAGGGTTGGTACAATTTTTTTGTGTTTTTGAAAGACGTCTCTTATGATCACCAAGAAAAATATGGTAAAAACATGGCTTAAATAACTGTTTAAAATTAGGGCTGCCCACTAATAGTTGACTAACCTTTAGTCGACGAGAAGAGGCTTGGTCGACCAAAATTTTATTAGTCACTTACTTTCAGAAAAAAATTTAAATAATAAATTTACAGGAAGTGGCGAAGTCACTCAGTCCGTGACGGACAGATCGTTAACGGCTGGTCTATGTGGTAATAGTTCATCAGGCGGGACATCCAAACACTCACCTATCATTCATCGACCTCAAATATGGCATTTCTTCTGAAAGATGTATGTAGTAACAACCTTACATGGCCATTTTATCTAATGTTAACAGAAAAATGTGTGCTTTTAAAGTGTCTGTGCGGAGTGTGGAAGCCAAACCACAGAGCGATCACTGCATGACAGATGGAGGCGCTGGTGCAGTCACTTACTCCATCATTTTTGGTCATACAGAAAAAAATAATACATCTTTTGAATCCGTAAAGAACCTGTGTTTATTTGTGTGCACTCACAATAACAACGAAACGTTGAACTTTTGTAAAATAATTAAGGCAAACAGGATGTGATTTCTGCCATCTCTGTCTCTGTGAACTCTGTGAATCTCTATAGATAAAATATATCTATAGAGAGTGAAATGTCTACTTTTAAATGAACCGATTTAAATAGAAAAGAATATTCTCATATTCTGTAAAGCGTATGAAACATGCATACAGGCGCCCTGCTGCGGAGATGACGAGTCAGTGTCGCCGACCATCTCTTAAGCCGAAAACAAAGAAACCGCTAATTTATGAATATATTGTTAAAATGTTAATGCAGTCTCCTTGTTTTTCCCTGACACATTTATAATCATCACTTTTGCCAGTGTGCTGTGGCAAGCTTGTTTTGCGTGCGCTTGAGCACTTATTAGACTTTGTAGGTAGGCAATTAAAGCTTCATTATTTCTGATTGGGCTGAGGCTGAAATTTAACGAGTTTGTAGTAAAAGTATTTGATGGACGTATACTGTGTGTCAGGAGAATTCACTCACTTCACAGTATCATTATCTCATTTTTAACCAAGATGGCTTTTAGCTGGGTTTGCATCTGAATTGTTCATATACATATATATACATATATATATACACACACACACCTCTGCCCACCTGTGTGTGTATGTGTCTTCAAAAAGTATCATAAAAGTCATCCTACAAACTACAAACTACTCATACACTATTTTACATGTGTTCTGAATTCTTCACAGCAATTATGTAAGTTACTCTATGATATAAAATCAGTGACTTGAACTCAGGAATAAGATCTTTCCAGCTATTGTAAATCACATCAAATAGTTCAAGATTCAATTGCAAATCACTGTATTACTCTCATGAACTTGACTTAAATTTGGGTGTTTCTCACTCCTTTCTAATAACTTAAAGGGATAGTTCACCCAAAAAAGAAAATTCTGTCATTAAATTCTGTCAACCTCATGTCATTCCAAACCCGAAAGACCTTTGTTCATCTTCAGAACACAAATTAAGATATTTTTGATGAAATCCAAGAGCTTTCTAACCCTGCATAGTGAGCAAGCAACTACCACGTTGAAGGACCAGAAAGGTATTGTAGTAGGAACATGTGACATCAGTGGTTCAACCTTCTTGTTATGAAGCTACAAGAATATTTTTGTGTGCAAAGAAAACAAAAATAATGACTTCATTTCATGCATGTGGTGCTGTTGACACAAGAGGCGGCATTCTATTGTACAGTCATTATTTTTATTTATTTATTACATTCATAACATTACGGTTGAGCCACTGATGTCACATGGACTATTTTAACAATGTCTTTACTACCCTTCTGGGCCTTGAACGTGGTAGTTGGGTTGCTGTCTATGCAGGGTCAAAAAGCTCTCGGATTTAATCCAAAATATCTTTGATTTGTGTTTGAAAGATGAAGGAAGGTCTACGGGTTTGGAATGACATGTGGGTGAGTAATTACTGATAAAATTTTTGGGTGAACTATCCCTTTAAGACTTAAAATGCAGCACATAGACTTGTATGGACTATTTTAATGAAGCGTTTGCACCCTTTTAGACCTACAAAGCTCTATTCTTTTAAGCAAGGATGAATTGTGGAAAAATGGGTTGGCTAGAAGCAACTCAGAACCTTTTGTCCGCCACCCCCACAAGCTGGCATGGTGACAGATTACCTCTGCCCACCTGAAAGTACTGGAACATAAAAGCAATACAGCAGGAGTTTTAGAGCTAGAACTGCTGCTTATTTTCTTTTCAATCTGATTGTTGAGAAATGTCCTTGAAAGCATTGTAACGTGTATAGATGAACGAGAAGATGTGTAATTGTGATAAACTAAAAGACAGTTCGCTTGAAAGTCACATTATCCTTGAGTGAGTCAAGTTCAATCCACTCTGTCTGAACCGCAGTCTCGACCGCTCCATTATTGTACTGTCGCTTTATTAATTAATCTCTTCTGCTTTGCCCTGCAGAGGCCATTGTTTAATGTTCAGACTCAGATCTCTGTTAACCGTGACTGTATTTCACCTTTAATTAGAAGGTTACGACCTTCAAACTGGTTCATTATCTGGGCTTTCTCTGAGCAGATAGTTGGAGCTTTGTTCTTACACTGACAACCTTGTTTAAAATCTCCTGACTGTGTCTTCTCCTTTCTCAACCACAGAAAAAAGACCCTCTTGCGCTCTCCAAAAAGCCTAACAATGCCTGTTCGTCTGGAGTTAACTTCACCCCCAACATCACAAAGGATGCAGCTATCTCAACCATCTCCAACAGCACCACTGTCCAGCTGAAGAGCGCAGAGACCAAGCCTGCAATGGACCCCAAAAAGACCTACAACAGCGTCAGCAAAATTGACAAGATGTCCCGGATAGTGTTCCCGGTCCTCTTTGGGACTTTCAACTTGGTCTACTGGGCCACATACCTCAACAGGGAACCGGTGATTAAAGGAGCCGTTTAGCCCACGCAAAAACCTCGACGCCACCGCGACACGACATTCCCTGCACAACCTCTTTTTCTTCTCCACTTCGATATTCAACGACAAGCTGACCCTGCAAAAAACGATGCCGAGCACTTATTTACTGCACCTCTCACTTCGCTAATCTATACGAGGAGTGCTCCTGTTGAATTTTTCCTCCTGATATCATAAATTGCATGATAGATTCAAAGCTCTGTGGGAATATAATTGCCATATCTGCCTTGACTTCCTACTTTATATTTCCCTGGTTTCCACTGGTTATTGCATTCATCTTACAATGAATTGAGTGCCACACAAGCTACCATCTCAATCATGAAAAGTTTCCAAGGGATGTGAACAAAAATTAATGCATTTGGCATCAACATTTATCACAGTATAAATTATGAAAAGAAGTACAGCAAGGCCAAATGCTATGCAAAAACCATTTTCTACTATGTTGCAATGGGTAATTGCTTATACTGAAACCCTTGCTTTGTATTAATGGACTTGAGGCTTGTCTTCTTTGTTTAATAGCTTTAGCATCAATGGTGTAAGGCAGACAGATGCTAAGTTTTTAGCCATGCTAAAAAATGTTGCCTTCAGAGGGATTTCGTCATACGAGTGCTCGGGAATTACCAATTTCTCTTTCGATTGTCATTTTTTTCTAAGCTTTTTTCAAGTAGCTAAATAGAATTGTGCACCTTAGGCAGCTTTTCACTCTTTAGACCAAGATATCCTGCAAGGTGAACAAGGTCGGGTTGCAGCTAAGACTTTCAAATCATTTGTACATAGCTTGTGTATGCTTTGCTTTTAACGTAGACGCGGCTTAACATTAGTGAGGAAGAGCTGTAAGTGGTTCTGATAGGCTACTCTAATGTGCAGCCAGAGTGACATGAATGATGGTGAAAATGCAGATTGTATTGTAGGCTTTGACAGAATGTGGCATTTCTTTACAGTTTATGGTTTTTAACTTGCTGTTTATGTGACAGCCGTTTTCGTTTCTCAGTGTTGTAAATTGGTCAGTGGGTTTTGAGGTTGGAACGAGTCAGCAAAAGCCTTAAATGTTGACACCTAGTGATATTTTCTTTGCGCTACCATGTAGACTAATGTGAAATGATGAGATAAAAAGGTCTGAAAAAAATGAAAGAAACATTTAATAATTCATACATTTTTCAGATTCTAAAAGAGAGAGAATTAAGGTCAGGTACAGAGTAGAAAGGTGGAACCTGTTGTTGAAACTGAAATGTTACACCATATTGCCATCTCTGGCCTTCAACCGAAACGCATGGCTGCTTATTTGGGGAATGAAATGGAGACGTGAACAATGACCTTGTTAGTGCGAAAGTGCGACTCGGAAAGATTCGGTTTTTATCCTGTAATCATTCTATTCTGAACTTGTTACATGAAAGTGAGACAGCACAAAGAACTAAGTGACCCCACGGATGATGTGTAGCTCATTAAGAGGCCAACTATGAGAGCCATTACGCTCCTCTGTACGCCACTCAGGCCTATAGGAGAATGAATCATTAAAAGAGTTCAAGTGAGTCAGTAATGTGCCCTTTTACAACAATGGATGTTTCCAGAAATGTACAGCTGTTCCTCAAAGCATACATGTCTGAAGCAATAAATTCTGCCTGATATGTTTCTTGACCAAGTTCTGTGATTACTTCTGTTTGAGTTGCTCAAAATCTCTCTTAATTGCTAACCTGACCTAGAAAAGGGATAGTTCACCCAAAAATGAAAATTCTATCAGTAATTACTCACCCTCATGCTGTTCCAAACCCGTGAGACCTTTGTTTATCTTCAGAACACAAATGAAGGTATTTTTGATGAAAACCGAAAGCTTTCTGACCCTGCATAGACGGCAACGCATCTGACGCATTCAAGGCCCAGAAAGGTAGTAAGGACAGAAATTGTTGAATAAGGTTGTTATTTGTGATTCTGGACCACAAAATCTGTCTTAAGTAGCATGGGTATATTTGTAGCAATAGCCAAAAATACATTGTATGGGTCAAAATAATGATTTTTCTTTTATGCCAAAAAATCATTAGGAAATTAAGTAAAGATCATGTTCCATGAAGATATAGTAATATGCATGGCTAAGAACTTAATTTGGACAACTTTAAAGTTGATTTTCTCTATTTAGATTATTTAGAGTTTTTGCACCCTGAGATTCCAGATTTTTAAATAGCTGTATCTCGGCCAAATATTGTCCTATTGTAACAAACCATACATCAGTGGAAAGCTTATTTATTCAGCTTTTACTGGTTTTGTGGATTAGGGTCACATTTTTGTTTTCTCATAGCTTCATAACATTATGGTTGAACCACTGATGTCACACAGACTATTTTAACAATGTCCTTACTATCTTGGGCCTTGAACCTGTCAGTTGTGTTGCTGTCTATGCAGGGTCAAAAAGCTTGTGGATTCCATCCAAAATATCTTAATTTGTGTTCCGAAGATGAACGAATGTCTTACAGGTTTGGAACTACATGACGGTACGTAATTAAAGACAGAATTTTCATTTTTGGGTGAACTATCCCTTTAAAGCCAATGACATTTATGCACTGCAAGGAAATGCTCCCACACAGATGATCTTACATCAAAAATAATATGCAGTTCATTTGCTTTGGTTAATGCTGGACCATGTGCCACGAGATTGCAGGGGTTTTATGTTTATTGGGTTGCTGCTCTTCATAGGCTCATGGCAATAAGACATGCACATGAAGCTTAGCATGATATTCTCCTAATGGAACGGTTGCTACAGAAGCCACTGTAACTGTGGAAGAAGGATTCTTCCTGGGATTACTCCTGGGATTATACAAAACACACACTCACACGCATGCACACATCAAGACCAGAGTTCCTGGAGCAGGGAGGATATGGAATCCTTCCTCTGGTCCTGTGCGCCGGCAACATCTGGCCCACATCTGTTTGTGAAGGATTTAGCTTCACTTAAGTTGCTTTCCAACCAGTGCTCCTATACATGGTATTGAATTAAACCAGCACCAGTGTGATCAAGTAACTGCATTTTTGCATTACGATGTGATTTTATATACTAGCATATTGCCAGAAGCTGGTGGCTTCTGTTCAGTTTGCGGCATGGAATACACAAATGAGATATTTGTGTATTCTGTGCATTTGATACTGTTCTTAAGTATGCTTATGAATGTTAAAATATGTTATTTTGCTTCAGAGTCACACTGACATTTATTGGACGTCACATTCCTGTTGTGGGTTTAGAGAAAGACTATACTTCATTTTAATACAAGTAAGGCAAGTGTAAACCACTCCAATATACTAAACTCATCCCTCACACAATAATGCACAGCGTGCCAATGGACCTTAAACCTTTAATCCCCTGTGGAGTGGTGGAGTGAGAGCTTGGAATCCTATTCCTGGTGCCGGACCGGAATTCCGCTAGTGTACGGTTGAGAAGCTGTCACTCATATATGTCATTACAGATTTATGTTTGTATCAGGAAGAGATACCCAGTTGTTTTCATTGTATTATTGAGAAAATTTTTTTAGATTGCATCTTCTAAATCTCTCGTATCAAAAGGGGTTTTGGTTATGTCACTATTTTGATTTAATCTATTGTGCAAAGATGGCAGCTAACCATTTAAAGTGACAGTGGCATGTTTGTTAATAATAGAAAGAGACAGATAATGTGTGGATCACCCACAATTTAAGCATAGAGAAGTCAAAATTGGCAATGCGTTTAAAAGCATAGTATTCAAAACACTTGTACACTGTAATAATTTCATCATTGTTATTCATAAAGTCTCTGTTTTCATCCACTCCCAGTAATTTCTTCTTCTTGATTTTATTACTTTTAAGGTGCGTGTGTTTCAACATGATTTGCGTAAATTCAAAGTGATCTTAAAAGTGCATGGATTTTTGTTTTCTTTCACTGGAGGGTTTTGCACCACTTTGTACATCAAAAGTTATGTTTTAATTGTAGTTAAAATATCTGAAGGTGCAGACAGTTTTCTTGTCACATCCTTTACCCTGTGGTTAGCTGCACTTCTTTTTTATTCTTCTTCCCTTGTATTTGGTTCAGTATATACTGTGGTTTACTCTCTCTGCATTTCTGTACTCAGCCACAAGAGGATAGTCTATCATGCATTTGAACTGGCCGAGTTCATGCTCTCACTAACCCAAAAAGGGAGACACCATACCGTCATAAGAACTTAAAAACAAAGCGAAATAGGTCGACATGCGGTTTTATGTGTTATTAAAACTGAAGTGTGTCATTTTTTATATGTTAACATACTTGTTCTATATTAAAAGACAACGCAGTGCGCCATTCCAGGAGGATTTCTCCTAAAAAGTATAACCACTGTTGCAATGTGGTGTTCTCTCCGACTTGACCGTTATAGACTCAACCAATAGGGTGCGTTTGGGGGCGGGATTATCTGTTTGTCTGACTAATGGCAGACGGGGAGTCCATGGGGAGGGAGACCTGTTTGAAACAGTTGCAGTTCTATAAATTACATTGTGTGATGCTAGCGTTGCAAACATACACGGTTCATTATTTATTTACATTTTTTGCCAAAATGACAAAGGACTACTTTAAAATAACCAAAAGTTGATTTGCCTTTGGCGTGTTTAGAGTACCACAGTACTGAACCTTCTAGAGAGAAGTCAGAAGAAAAATCTCACAACACGCAGAGCATAGCTAGAGAGAAAGGGGCTTGTGTTTTTTTTCCAAAGTGCGTGGGCGACTGGGAGCTGCCTGTGGTGATAAATGTCGGCGCTGTCTCTCAAATATTATACTGCATATGTGCACCTGCTCGCATACAGACACAACAATGCGAGGACAACGTATGGATAGACGTTTCTCTAGCTTTAAAGGTTAAATTAGCAGCGGTAGTTATGTATATCCGACTCGGATAGTAAAAAGAAAGAAAAAAAGAATGACGAATGACATTCCACCGGCATACGGCAAATGGCAAAGTACAGGAAAATGTATTTGTTCTATATTTATGCTAGAAGCATCAGAATGTATGTAGTCTGATGTACTGAATAATACCCAGTAATAATTAATTCGACTCCAAATTGGTTGATGACATTTTCTTCACCCTCAATCTTGCTCTATTATCGGGTTAATCGCACTGCGATCAATGCACGTGCAAAGTAATTACAGCAATTACGCGCCAATTTCCATTTCGAACTCAGTCCGCGCGGTAATCATTTACCTAGCTGATAGCGATACTGTAAACAGCCGCTTTTTAATGTCTCTCCTCGAAGCATTCTGACGCTGAAAATATCAGATGTACCCGAAGAGGATCTCAAGTTCCGCCGAAGCGTCTGGGAAGGCAGACTTTGTTTTTTCATGACGTAATTTGCAGAAACTAACGGATGCGTTAGGGGTTTCAAGGTGTCCACTTTGGAAGTTTGTGCTCTGCCTCTGTGTGAACGTCAGTATGTGTATCTGGTGGTGCAATCGAAAGCAGCGCAACTTCAAGGAGCAGGAGGGGCTCTTCTATTATTTGATCCCGCTAATTGCCAATGTAAGTGAACTTTAAGCACCGGACACTAGCCGAGGAGGTCTTACCGTTCCCGCTGGACTATAACCTCGACTACTCGCCACTGTTTTAATAGAGCCTGGAAGAAAAAAAAAAGGCTGCAGCTGTGTCACTTTTTCCTTCATAGAAGAGTCCCCGTGCAGTGTGCCACATTCAACACGGAGTCAATCTCACCTAAAACATGTCCACCAAATTGTTCCTCTACTTCTTACTTCTGTCAGTGTTTCGTGCATGGTAAGTGACGCTGCTACCGTCTTTGTCTTGCCATCAATTAAATGTTCATAAGGATAATTCTGTTGCAGGTTTCTTATGCAGAGTCTTCCCTGGTGCCACATAATAGATCACCAATCTGGCGATGAAGATGTGATGTACGCACTTAGAGCCTAACTTTAAGAATAAGTCTTTTGATTTGTGCTATTTAGGAAGTTCAAAAGACTTTGCGGATGTTTATTTAAATCCTTGCGTAAGTAGTTTTTTTTCCCTTTGTCGTAGCGCATTCGTAAAAGACTTAGATCTTTATTGTCAAATCTTCAGACGACATCTCTGTGGGTGTAATCTTGTGAGATTGGTGGTTGTCTGGGTTCTCTGATAACATTACAAATCACGCTTTTAAATTAATCTTAACTAACGTCGTGCGTTATTTCACGGTGTGCGTCGTTACCGGAGCTGTCAGTTCCAAAGGTGCTGAACTAAGTATGTCCGAAAGTTTGTCTTCCTAAACAGAAAACAAGGTGACAATGCTGGTAAACGTGGAAACCCCATGTTGGTTTGTCGAGGTGCTTTAAAAAAGGTTCTAAATTAAATTATAGAAATGATTGTGCTCTGAATATATATGTATCATGCAAAATGTTCATATGTATGTCTTAAGGTACAGATAAGGCTACTGGATCAGATATGAACCTGTCCTTGTTGAAAAAACAGAGAGTCGGTCATTTAGCACGCACTTACTGAAATGTCATATGTTAACATTTCATATATATTTTTTTAACGTATTCAGCGTTTATTTGTATGGATCAAACAATTACCTATTATTTTAATATTTAAGTGTCAGATTACTGATATTCAGAACTGACATGTAAATTTATTTCTGTATCAATATCTCATTCTATCTTTTGTTTTATCTCTACTGACAAAGTGCTTACTAAATATAAACATTATATGCATTATATATTTTAATATTCAAGCCTGTCTGCCTATTTATTTATTTATTTACAATAATGAAGAAAATATTGTATCTCTATTGTAATTACTTACTTAAGATTGTCAAAGTAGGCCTACAGAAAGTTATACCTTGTAAATTTAGATCTCTCAGGTGGAATGCATTTTTTGGGTGTTATTTTTGTAAATAGTGTGCAATGGTTTTGCAGTAATCAAAATGTATTAATATAATTTAATAAGCACTTTGGTCTCTACTAAAGTGTGTGGAAAAAAAAGAGAAATGTCCATATTAAATTGCATGCAATGGATTTATTTGTGATGAGAGGCCAATGAATGAACATGCTACTTGGATAATGATTCTTTTGGGAAGCATTCCGTAAATAATAAGTATAACTCACTGTACCTGTGACTGACGTTCTACTGAGTGCATCGGGAAATGCTGCCTTTAACTGGCATTTTTATGTGAATGCAACTGTGAAATGGTTTCTACTTCCGTATTGGTCTGATTGCTAACTAGTCTCCTTCTCTGAAAATGGTGACTAATATGTTACTGCTATTCCACATAAATTCTGACATAAATGTATTATTGTCATCTTCAAAATAATTGATTATTAAGTTTAAACCTAGGAAAAGACCTCAACGGTGACCTGTGGAATACGTTTTCTTTTATTTCTTCAGTTCTCAAACAGTCGCTTCTGAGGATGATGAGTACGACGACGTTACTGTGAATCAAATGTTGGCCCCCAAAACCCACGAGACGGACGCAACGCAAATACTAAACAACTTACTAAAGGAGTATGACAAAAAGCTGCGGCCAGATATTGGAGGTGAGTGGTTTTCTAAATGCAGTCATTGAGGACTGTGGAGCTGTCCATGGTGCTGAAACCAATTCAGCTTTACAGCATTCAGCACTGCTCATCTTGGAGCTCCATTTACTGTCAATACATGCTAACAAATCTATCTCATATGCATGAATTGAATTTACTTTAAAGTCCATCTGCTGTGTTTACCCCAGCAATTCATGTTTTGTAAACTGATGAAGTACATTAGCTCCATACTGTTGAGTAGAGAAAACACCTGTAAATTACACTAAGCGACACAATTTTCCTTATACTATGAAGAATAAAAATGTCTAATGTATTTGCTGTTTGAGAGACATTGAGAGTTAGCAGCAGCTAGACTGCGGGTTTATGGTTTTGCATTAAGTAATTGAATTCCTGCAGCAGTGGAATATTTTCCTGTGATTTTCTACTTATTTATACAGGCGTTTCATGTTTTTTCCCACCTTTTTTCTTTTTTTTAACCACGCAGTGCTCTTAAAAGTCTCATGGACTGCACTACAATCCACTTTTGCATGTAATCTCACAGATTTGCTTGTTTTCATGTGTTTCAAGAGTTATATTAGCTTACAGAGTGCCTCCACGAGTGGAGGATTCATAGATCCTTTCAGACGTTCCGTCAGAATAACATGAAATTTTCATTTCTCAACATATCTCAGGGTTGAGATTGATGCTATTTTCTAGTAAATGCAGCTAAATAGAATGCCATGAGAGGAAATCACAATCTGCAATTCAAGCAGCGCTTTCTGTACTTGATCTGAGATGTCACCGCAGAGCATCACAACCGCTCTTGACACATCTGTCAGGTCTGTTATTGGTTTTGTGGCATCGTTGTGATATATTGCATCTTATTGGAGTCGAAGCATTTTAGAAAGCCTATCCCTGCGAAAATCTCTCCGCTTCTACATGTTTTTGTTTCCTTTCGGTGAGAAGAACAATCTCCATGTTTGATGGATGACAGTCTCTAGATTATATTTCTTATTCTCACGTCTGACTTCTAAGAGGAAGACTATGTTTATTGCTCGCTTACACACACCACACCTACAACAACCCACACAACTCAAGCTTATTGCCTCAGAGCCACCTTGCCGTGAAATAGCTTTGTTTTCCACTTTTGTAGCTCAGTCTGTCTGGAGAGAACTGTACTGCTATATAATCAAGGATGCCAGTGAATGGCTGTGATACTATGTATGAAGACAGCTACATGAGACACTGTTAAGGAAGGAAAAAGATTCCAGTGAAGTCCCCAGAAACTGAGGAACGGAGATGGTGGGCATGTCTCAGATATGTCAACTCAAGTGCAGAGTGGGTCAATGAAAGAAGCTCTAATACACTTCCTACAACTGGACTTTCTGTTTCAACTCTCTCTTTCTATCTCTCTCTCTCTCACACACAAACACACACATACTTTGTTCTTTCTCTTTCTTTTTTGCTTTACCACCACTTTAGACTGTTTGTTGTGAGTCAGACATGTCATTTTCTTGTTTTTTCTCCATGCAGAATTCATGGCTAGAAAAAAGAAATAGCTCACCATTTTCACATGCAAGTTTTTATAAAGTACAAGAAGAGAGTGCAAATAATAGAATCCTCTTTTGCCCATAATTATTTATCTTTTAGCATTTCAGTATCAAGGTTGTGTGTTATGCTGTTCTGTTCAGCTTTGTGATGAGTTGTGCGTATTGAATCAGCAGGTATGATTGCGTTGCTGCAAATAGCGCAAATGCATATGATTCATGGTGGAATAAAAACAAACAACTCCTCAAGGCTGTCCGATATCTTATAATAGGGCTAGGCAGTATGGCCAAAATATCACAATATTTTTTTCCATATCATACAGGATCAATATTTTTCACAACACCATTAATGGGGAAGGAAATGTTTTCCACATGTTTGTTAGACCACGAGAATGAATGTAATCATAACTTGTTTGCTCACAATTAAACTTCACAAAGTTAGCTAACTTTTAGTTTAGTGCCCCATGAGATCTATTCAGTTGTATGAATTTTTTTCTGTTTTATGACTTTGATTAAACATCAAAACGGTGTCTAATGAAATGAATTAATAAAAGTTTAAAAATGTAATAAAATGAAAATATAACAAATAATATAAATAATTTACAACAAAGCATTTTTTTTGGCAAACAAGATTTAATTAACTGTATAAATTAAAACATGGTAGGAAAGATATCTTGGTTGCATGATATTCCTTAAAATTATTATTATTATTACATTGAGAACTACTTTTTATTATACAATTACTGTCATAATTACATGAACATTTATTTTTTTGCGGTTTGTTGTGAAGATCTTTGAGTTTCACTTTGCAGTTGATGGTGGTTTTTCTTTCGTGAAGTGACTCTCAGAGCAGCTCTGAAGGTGAAGACTGTATGTGTTCATGTCCTCATAGATGGAGACATCAAATGCTGAAAACACTGTGAGCATCACAGGTGAGCTCTTGAGCTTGTGCTGCAGACAAAATGATTCATTCCCGCAGAACATACAGACTTATTAGAGACGTGGACTGACTAGCTGTTGTTTATTGTTTATTTCTGCTGTGTGATTGGCTGATAGATCTATATGATGCTGTTTTTACCCCCAGCTCTACTTTATAATATCAGCACTAGATGAAAACTTTTTCAGATTCTTTTTAACACAGATTAAGCCTGATATTAGCATAAAAATAATTTTCTTTGTCACATCATCTCATTTGTGTATAAATAATTTTGTTTAACAAACCTGCCACGAGATCTGTTAAATATTGTTTTTTTCACTATTGAAAATCCCGATTTTATTACAAAAACATACAGAACTTGTTTTCCCTTTGTCCTCTTTAAAATGGAAAAATATACAAATGCAGCATATTCCTTGAGTTTTTTTTTCGTCAAATGTGCGGCAACATTGTATTGTGAAATATAATAACAATGAAAGATTCAGACCTATTGCAGTCGCAAAATGGGAAGATTACAAAACAAAGACCAAATCAAGAGCTCTCCTGGTACTTTACAGAGTCCTTTACTGTTTATTTCTAAAACCCCCTGAAACTGATGTATTGCATATTGTTATTGTCATAATATTGCATTTTACTGACTCTGAGATTGTACAGAGCACTCTCAGGTTATTTTTCTATTCTATTCTTATTATGCCTGTTACGATAAGAGGAGATTCTGTAAACCCTTGCTGCTGTCAATTTCCTGAATCTCCATGATGTTGTCCTTGAACTCGTCTACATGATTTGATTTGATTATGGCGCCGGTGCATTGTCCTGAATGCTTGTGATTAATAGTACATTAATGTCAGTCTTAAACATGGAAGTGTTTTATGGAGCTTGTCAACGAATGGTAGAGCATCTGTGGAAGCGAATTAGCTGGAAGGCTGCAAAGAAGCTGTTGCTTCAAGCTTGTTTTTATCAGCTTTGTTTTCTCATTAGGGTCCATTTTTGCCAGAGATTTGACCAGTGATTCACTGACTTCTTGTTATTAGCTTCAGAAAGCACTCTTTCCTTTTCAGCATTCTTTTGTTGGCCAATGTTCAAGGTGCCATCTGTTCTAAGCTCAATCAGCTAGTTACAAGGTTGTCTTTTAAAAGGGTCACATGGCTACCGCTCTTAGTGTACTGCATTCTAAAAGCATGAAAACGACCGGTGCATTAAAGCTAATATGCGGGTGCAATTAGAGAGGGGGGCAGATGCTTTTTTTCAACAAGGAATTCAACAGTAATAGATGGTAAATCATACTGACATGTTTTGGAAAAGATGGATGCATATTAAACAGGCTAATTAGCTGGTTTTTGACATGGTCATTTAGTCCATCATAAAGAGATATACTCTCAATGGAAGTGCTTTATAGATGATATGATAAGATTAAAGGTTCACCAAAAAATAAAAGTCTGTTAATATTTATTCATCTTAATTCTTTTTTAATCAAAATTATCATTCATCTAGCTGAAAATCATGGGTTTGATTCCCAGGGAATCCCTGAACTGATAAAATGTATACCTTAAAAGCTCTTAAAGGGAACCCCAGGTAATACTTGTATGGCCTAATATGATCTAAATGATGTCTCTTACTAAAATATGTAGTAGAAAACCCATGAAAGATTTATGTTATTTTAAAAACTCCACATTGTTTTATACATATTTTGGACTATGGGGGCTACCATTATGTCGATGATGTGAAATAGTTGCTGTTGCTATTTTTACCACAACACAACTCTGTATAAGCAACTCGGAAAGTAAAATACTGATACGATGCCACTTTGTGCAGCTTTTGGTTGTAATTGTCAGTCAAAAGGCAACATAAGAAGTGATGTAAATCTTCACTGCTTTCCTAGCAATAAGAAGAGGAGAAAAGTATGGGAAGATGCCTTCAGACGAATAAAACTTTCTAAAGACCCATGTTCTTGTTCTCTCCACTTTAGCTCTGATGCCTTTGAGGCTTTTTGTAGACCACAGCTACTGAAAGAGCTTATAAATGGCAGAGACAAGAAACGCTAGATGCTGTTCTGGCAGGATGTAAACATGCTGACACTTGTCATGACGCCGCATTCACTGAAGCAGTTTCTCAAAGTGGATTTCACTGGATGATCTGGGGCGTTTAGACTCCTTGTGGGGAAAAATTGGTGGTACAGCATTTGGTTTAAGTGTACGCTTATATCCTTCGCCACCTGTAAGCTCTTTCAGTAGCTGTGGTCATTGTATCAGTATTTTATTTTCCGAGTTGAGTTGAAAAATAGCAACAGGTAGTGCCAGTAGCTCACCCAGTGCAGCCGTTTTATGTCATCGAAATAATGGCCCCCCCATAGTCCAAAATATGTATAAAACAATGTGGATTTTTTTAAATAACGTAAATCTTTTATGGGTTTTCTACTACACATTTCAGTAAGAGACATCGTTTACATTAAAGGAGAAAAATTTACAGATAATTTACTCACCCCCTTGTCATCCAAGATGTTCATATCTTTTTTTCTTCAGTCATAAAGAAATTATGTTTTTCTGAGGAAAACATTTCAGCATTTTTCTCCATATAGTGGACTTCTGTGGTGCTCCGAATTTGAACTTCCATAATGCAGTTTAAATGCGGCTTCAAACGATCCCAAATGCAGTTGTAAATGATCCCAGCCGAGGACGAAGGGTCTTATCTAGTGAAATGATTGGTTATTTTCATTAAAAATATATGAATTGTATTATTTTTATGTCAAACGCTCGTTTTTCGACATACCCTAACTGTCTTAAACCAGAATACACAGAGAAAGATGAGCGTTTGAGATTAAAAAGTATTTAAATTGTATTTTTTTAATGAAAATAACCGATTGTTTCACTAGATAAGACTCTTCTTTCTTGGCTGGGATCGTTAACAACCGCATTTGGGATCGTTTGAAGCCGCATTTTTGTTCTGGAAGTGGACTTCTCCTTTAAATTAATTCATGCAAGTCTTAATAGCCAGGGTTCCCTTTAAAAATAAAGGGTCCAAAAGGGAGTTTTCGCAGTGATGCCCTTCTAGGATACCCAAATACCTTTCAATAAACAGTTATTAAAAGAACCAGAAACTATCAATTTGTCAATGTATCAAATATATATATTACAAAAAAGTAATTTTGCTTCACAGAAAAATAGTAAGTTATTTGGGCTTTGAACACATGAGGGTGAGTAAATAAAGTAAGTTTTATTGATTTTTGACGAACTGCCCCTTTAAATGAGATGTCTGTATGGATCTCTGTTAGTGTGCATGTGCACGACGTGTGTGTGCACTTTTGGTATTGACACCACAACTATCGCAGCAGTAGCAGTGTCACAGTGGCCCAATTGTGTCAGCTCTCTTTTGGGCTGAGCTGTAGGGGAAACCCTTCAAAGTGGGTCAGCCTCCCTCTTCTCTTCTTTTTCATGTGCATTGAGCCTCGCTCAGCCGGGTGACATCATTACCAGGGTAAAGGAAAGACTGGATAAGAGGGTTTAGGGACATTAAACGCATGTGACATGCGCATTGGAATTCAGGAAGCGAATCTCGGGCCATCCATGCGAGTTTCCTTCATAAGGCGGATGGCGTATGGCGAGTGGCAGACGTGGTAGAGCAATCTGCTCTGTCTGCTGCATAAATAGAGGGAAAAAGAATCGCTTCACTTTGGATAAGCCCCCTGACCAGCCCCCTGGAGGAACACTCATTATAAAGTGCTAGTTTGTGTTAGCCCAGATTCATCGATGCAGCAGAGAGATGGAGAAAGCTGGGGGCGTGGTGGGTTGGTGTGAGAAAGTGGGGGGAGGCGGTCTGGTCATTACTATGTTGTGATTTTTATCGCAGCGGAGAGACAGTGTGAGGTGAGAAAGAAGTAATGGGCCAGAAACAAAGAGACTGAATGTGGGAGGGAGAAAGAGAGAAGAGGAGCATAGAGAGAGGTACTGTACACAAGCCTTCAGGCAAAAGAGTGCCAGTGTGGGAAAATTTGTGAGCGTGTGTATGTAGAGCGAGAGTGGATAAGGCTGACTTGTGTAATGCGCATGCCTTCACCTCTAGGCCCTTCTTGCCATTGGCAAAAGCAACTTCTGTTTTATCATCAACAACTAAACGGAAAAAAATATGAGAGCATGTGCTTGTGTGCCAAAATAAATGTGCAAACGTAGTACCAAAACAGATTTGATTCTTGCAGAAATGGCTTCCTCGCTCTCTTTTCTCCTTATTTTTCTCTCATATTTTTTTTCTTTTCTCTTTCAGAGTGCTCATTGAAGTCATGGTGGATGGTATATATATCAGCAGCAGTTCTTTTTCCACAAAGTCCTTGTGCAAGTACAGATATTTCGCTCTGCCACTGTGCACTGCTATGTGACATGTTTGCCAAAGAGCTGAACTGGAGATCGGGACACTAAAAGCGTGTGGCATAACCGCCAAATAGCCTTGATCCATAGGTTGATCCATATGGGTATTTAAATAGCGATGTCCATTGAGCAGGCTGGCCAATCTTACAATATAATATTACATTTTGATGAATGGCCCCTTGAAATGCACTATTTACTCAAAATTGAAAAGGGTGAGGAAAAAATCTGTTGCAAAAGTATTGCAATATTTTACCTCAGTTATGTTTTTTCCCAAATTCCATTATTTATTTATTTATTTTTCCCAAATTCATTTTTTTTCATTTTGTTTTTCTGGACTTTAATAGTTATGTTAAAACGTATTAATCAAAAAGCATGTCTAATTAATTGAAATCAAGAAACCTACACAATTTAACAGCATATTTATTAAAAGTTGCACAAAAATTTGATTTTTAATGCCCATTTAACTATTTTTTTCTCAGACTCAAATGAATGATTTATTTTACCAAATTCTGTGTTGATTTTCTGGATTCCATTTGAATGGTTCTATTACATGGTAATAATAAAAAGCATATCTAATTAATTGATTTTATATAAAAAAAAGTATTATTATTTTATTATTATTATTAATTTTCAGAAATACTGTTTTGTGTATTTACATTTTTCTAATAAATAAATTCTGGTAAATATTTTCTACTGGTAAATATTCCTTAAAAATAACGTTGCAGGATTCATATTTAAATATGAAAAAAAAAAAAGAAAAAAAAAAGTGCAGTATAGGGGGTCGATACACATCCTGAGGCACGGCTGGTGTAAACACAAGCATTGACTAGAGTGGCCACGATAAGCGTCGGTGGCCGTGTCGGTGCTGTAACGTGCTGCAGACATGTACAGTGTGTGGTAAGAGATTTATTCATCATACAGTGTAGATAGCTTCAATTATAACATGAGTATTTTTAAAATGCATAAACTTGCACTAGCCTAGGCTAGGATAATTGATGTTCTTTGATCATTTTAATCTTTGCTCGTTTTCTGTAGCTGCTTTTTGAATAACTGAGGAAATATATTATTTAAATAATTATTTAATTGTTGTCAATTGTTAAATACAAATTTAGTAATATTAAAAACATTAGGCTGCTTTTAGCCTAATGCTGGAGCTGATTTCGGGCAATGAAATTAAGTATGTAAATAATTCAATAAATTAGCACGACATCCATAACTATAATGGAGCAGACGGAGCTTGTCGCTTTGGCAAGGGGCGTGGCAGTACTGAAACACTGTCTAAGCTGTTTGCCAATCACAGCGCACTGGGACAGTTAACCAATCACAACACATTTTATTTTTCGCAAGGCAGGCCTTTATCAAACCTGGAACTAATCGAGCCATTTGTGACAGGCTGGGAGAAAGGTATTGAAATAATGTAAATTATGTGAAAAATAATGCTTTTCTTGAACCACCAAGCATGTGAACATGTTCTAGTACACCCCCAAAACAAAATCAAGACTTTGTAAAAGAGTCTAATAGGACCCCTTTAAGAAATAGCAAACAGTTTTTATTATCACCAGGCTTCTTCTGATTCCCACCTCTGTTCTCTAGCATATTCACTGGATGTGGCTTAATATGTTGCCATTAACTTTGTTCAGTCTTTTACTGTGTTCCCTCTCTCCTTTTCTCTGTATCTTCTACATATATGTTTATTTAATGAGCTGTGTTCCACTGAAACTCATTCATCTCCATGCAATCTGCACATCCTGTTCTGGGGTCTGTGGAAGTGACGAGAAACGCTGAATGCATGCTGTATGATATAACTGTGATAAATTGGAATAATCAAAATGGTTGTTTAGTATCGCACAAATTTATTTGAGGTGGAATGTTCTTGCTGACTCAAAAGCCTGTATATGAAATTTCTAATTTTCCAGGAAGATGCGGTGTCGCAGGCTACCTTAGCATTCAAAAATGGAGAAAATACAAGTAAATTACTTTGACATTTTCCATCTCACTTGAGGGCATCTTAGTCTTTAAGAGGAAAAAAAAAGAGCTTCCCTTCAGACATTTCTGAACAATATCCATAGTATGACATGCAGCTGCCGGCAAGGACAGACACGCAAACAACATTATAAGAATTCAACTTCTCATCATCAAGGTCTGATGTGCTTTATGCTTTAAAATGGATATAGCTGATGGTATTGAAATAGCGTATTAACAGTCTTAAGGCGGCTTTCCATCACAATAATTATTTATTCTATTTTAGATCTTGTACAAGTCAATCAAGGTAAACTGCTTAGCACGTAAGTGTACTTAAAAGGATAGTTCACCTGAAAATGAGAATTCTGTTATCATTTATTCACCCTCATGTTGCTCCAAACCTGTATGGATTTCTTTCTTCAGCAGATCACAAAATAAGATTTTGTACATTGAAAATGGTTTGTTTGTACATATATCAAAGGTTGGGCCACTGATGTCACATGGACTATTTTATTGATGTCCTTACTACCTTTTGGGGTCTTGAACGTGGTAGTTGTGTTACTGTCTATGCAGGGTCAGGGAGCTCTCGGATTTCATCAAAAATATCTTCATTTGTGTTCCGATGATGAATGAAGGTTTTTATGGGTTTGAAATGACATGAGTGTGACAGAATTTACATTTTTGGGTGAACTATCCCTTTAAATTAGCTTAATGAAACTTTTTGATAGTCAATGTTTTTCGTTCCCGTACAATGGGGAAAAGTCGGTATCGTCCTGGGTATCACTTTCATTGTAACAGTTTTTAAACGCTCTTCAAAATATCTTCAAAAATGTTCTTTCATGTTCCTCAGAAGAAAGAAAGTCATTCAGGTTTGCAAAAAACATGAGGGTGAATAAATGATGACAGTTTCATTTTTGCACACACTATCCCTTTAAAGCTAAAGGTCTATGTCCAGTGGACATTCATCACTTGTCAACCAACAAATTCCCCTCATTAACACCAATTCTTTTCAAGACCCTCCTGGTTAAAGCCCTACCAGTAGTGATTGTGCTGGAATTGGCTGCTAGTCTTTATTAATCCCTATTAATAAAGGTCAGCGAGCCCAGCTGTCAGAGTGCTTCTGTGCTTTCCTCTGGCCCTTCAGCAGGCCGACAGTCTGATCCCAGCCATTTCCACAGGCCTGTTACCTCCATGTCATGCCACCTGCCTCATATGTCTCTTTCCCTCTCAGCGTCAGTGACATGTTCCAGGTCTGGACTTGGATATCTGCCCCTGCTCATTGAATATTTCAGAACCCCTTGACATTTCATCCTGTAATGAGCCTATACGTGTCTGCGGAAGGAGGGCGGGAGCTAAAGAGAGTCAGACTTGGCTTCATTAATCCAAACCCTTTTGGCTTGAAGCGAGAAGGCATCAGCCAGACACACTTCTGCTCATTCACCTGGACTAGACCCCATTTATTTAGTGTAGTGATGCTGAAATCCCTCATAATCCAGCGAGTGTGCAAGAAGTCTGACGCTTCTGATTAGGTAGAAAAGGTGAGCATGAAGGAACGCTTAACACCTTTCTGCCAGGATGTAAGCCTTAAAGATCACCCTCCTCCACAGGATCATGAGTACTTATCGCAGGTTAGCACAGCTTCAGACACAATGTGACGTGGAGATAAGTTGCTGTGAAAAGCTGTGTTTATTTCTTTAGCTTTGTTATATCATAAGAGCACTCCTCCTGTATATTTCGGATCAGTCTAGATTTTTTTGACAACCTGAATTTAAATCACCCATATTTTTTGCTCAAGAAATTGTATTAATGAACCATGATACATTTTGCTTTCAGTATTATTCGAATAGAACTTTCAAAAGAACACCATTTATCTGAATTTTTTCTTACTTATTACAAACATTTGAACCATAATGTCCATACTACAATTTGGTCAAAACAGGGAATGTGCACAAAATGTAATAAATGAAATTACATTACTTTATATAATATATATTGAAAATTCTCAATGTTTCATTGTTTATCAACTGATTATTGGCCAGTGCTGGGCTTCTCAATAGGGAAGTCAAGTCAAAAGTTTACATACACCTTGCATAATCTGCAAAATGTTAATTATTTAACCAAAATAAGAAGGATCATACAAAATGCATGTTATTTTTTAGTTAGTACTGACCTGAATATATATTTCACATAAAAGATGTTTACATATAGTCCACAAGAGAAAATAATAGTTGAAAAGTCGAACACCTGAACTGCCTGCTGTTCTTTAGAAAAGTCCCACAGATTCTTTGGTTTTTCAGCATTTTTGTGTAATTGAACTCTTTCCAACAATGACTGTATGATTTTGAGATCCATCTTTTTACACTGAGGACAAGTAAGGGACTCATATGCAACAATTACAGAAGGTTCAAATGCTCATTGATGCTTCACTTGATGCATTAAGAGCAAGGGGTGTAAACTTTTGAACGAATGTGTACATTTTTCTTATATTGCCTAATCATATTTTTTCATTTAGTACTGCCCTTTAGAAGCTACAGAAGATACTTACATATTTCCCATAAGACAAAATAAGTTACATTTACCCTGAGCTTCAAATTCAAAAGTTTTCACCCCCCGGATCTTAATGCATTGTTTCTCCTTCTGAAGCATCAGTGAGTGTTTGAACCTAACGATAATAGTTAAATATGAGTTGGAAAGGGTTTAAATACACAAAAATGCTGAAAAACCAAAGAATCTGTGGGACCTGAAGAATTTTTGTGAAGAATAGTGGGCAGTTTAACTGTGAACTATATGTACACGTCTTTTTGATGTACAGATAAAAATCACAGAGCGTAATTATTCAGTAATCACAAATGATTGATAAGTTATGGAAATTTCTAGCTCTAAAGGTGTGGAAAGTCTGGTATCATATACTAAATACATATCATTCTGTATCCCTCATGCCAGCAATCATACACAATCTCTGCCAAGCCTCTTAATTTCTCTCCATGGGAATAATGCAATAACTTGCCTTGACAAGGACACTATTAATTTGATCTGCGCTAGTAAGGCAAAACTCTGCCTGTGGCCACAAGCTTTGTTTTGTGCGGCGTCTCTGTCAGCGTATGTCACACTAATTGACTAGGGTGTAATTCCAGGACTCCTCTCTGTCTGTCCCTGTCACATTCTGTCTTTCTCTCGCTCTCTCTTTCCTTTACACACAAACACACACACACACACACACACACATGTTGGGTTTACATGTTTTATGGGGACATTCCATAGGCGTAATGGTTTTTATACTGTACAAACCCTATTTTCTATCGCCCTACACCTACCCTACACCTAAACCTAGCCCTCACAGGAGACTGTGCACACTTTTACTTTCTCAAAAAAACTCATTCTGCATGATTTATAAGCCTGTTTCCTCATGGGGACCTCACAAATGTCCCCACAAGGTCAAAATTTACTGGTATTACTATCCTTGTGGGGACATTTGGTCCCCATAACGTGATGAATACCAGGTGCACACACACACACACACACATACATACGCAACACTTCAATCCAGCATTCATGTAAAATTACTAAAAGGCTGTTGTCTGATTATAGTGAGGGCTTGCAGCAAAAGAGAAATGGAAGAGAATAAAATGATAAATGCGATGCAGGGGAGGATTTGAGGGAGCTGGACATGTTGTAGTGGCACTCATTTATGAAAGATAAAAAACATGTTTATAACTGGCTTGCATTGGAGTTTAATTAATGTTCACAGGGTTTTAAAGTTTAGCATATTTTTATGCACCCACCTAATCTTGTTTGTTTAAATAATATTCAAAAAATAGGAGAACAGTTTAAATGAAAATTTTAAAATGCAGGCACCTTAGAAGATTGTGTACCTGTCAACCAGTGCAGTAATGGATTTTAGCATTTGTATTAACTTTTATTAATATTCTGCAGCGATATGCATATTAATAGCGCTTTGGCCTTTTAGAAAATCAACTTTTCACACTATTAAATTAAATTAACACCACATATAAAAATGTTTAATAATCTTTGAGTGATGCAAATTACATTTTAAATGTTTTTGAAATAAAATAATGACTATTTTGTCTTGCCAATTAATTTTTGGAACACGCGCTCATAGTGGAAGAAAAAACTATTAATTTATAAAATTCCTAAAGGGGGCATATCATGAAAATCTCACAAGCATGTGAAAAAAAGAGCCACTCAGATTTTGCTCCCCCCGTGATGTAGAAAGGGGATCTTATTATAATATTACCGCCCATTAATCTGCACGTTTCCAACCACGTCACCATCATTTTGTTTTTTGTTTTTCTAATGCATGGCAAAAGTTTGAGCAAATCATGCTAACTTTTTGTCTTTGGCTCCACAGACAAGCACAGAACACTATTTAGAGTCTCAGCTTCAGGAGAGACAAGTGAGCAGTGGAGTTATTTATTTATTTATTTACTGTATATTACGCTGCTGCCACATTAATCTAATGTAATGTAAACATGCAATTTCTTTCCCAGCTGTTTACCTTCACAGACAAAACCAACTGTTTTTGTAACTCTTGTGCTTTTAACATAAACTTGTGTGTATTTGACAGTTTAAGCACAATAAGACATGAAAGAGAATTTAGTTTAGAACAGCCACTTTCTGTGCCTGAGCTTCGGATGTGCGCGCTCAGAAAACAGCATGTTTCTGCTTCCGCTCAAAATAGGCATTTTCAAAATTATATAATAAATTATCTGTGGGTTATTTTGAGCTGAAACTTCTGGGGACACCTGAAACCTATATTACATATTGTAAAAAGAGTATAATAGCGCTTCTCTAAAAAAATAATACATGCAAAGATATGCATATTAATACAGTAACTGCTCTGATGACACTTCACAAATGTACTGTAATTTCTTATTACAGTATGTTGCATTATGCATGGCCTAATGTTTGATTATACAGATTTGCTAGCAAATGATTATGAATGATTGGCTTTTTTTGATTAAGAATAGCTTAATTATGAATTAAGTGCAGAAGAATATAAACCATGGTTGATGGGCCAGAAAAGACAGGTGACTGTCTGACAGAAATGTGTGGGTAAGTGTGAAAGAAGCATATTCAGAGCTGAATTACATGTATAGGAAAAGAATTCATAAATGAGGCATATTTTGAAAGCTGAAGACAGGCAAAGAGGGGATGAGAAATGACAAGGGAGAGAGAAAGATATGATAGAGAGATCAGTTGCCCACTGGTCATATCAGCCTTGTTTATCATGGCCTCCCCATCTTCCCAAATGTCTCCTATGCGCCTGAGTGTTTGACATTGATATGGTTCAACTTCACTGTGACATAAACTCCTCCTCTGACTGGTCATTACCCTGCTACAGATCAGCTGCACTCACCCCCCCAGGGATGTTTGCACGCCCCCACACGCCAGCCTTTCCGGAGGCATCATCTGCCTCGCTGAGGTTCTGACGATGACCACATCATCTGATTAAGATCTGTTGATTCTCCTTCCCTGCAATTTCTTCTCTTGCAGTACAGAGCATTCTCTCTATGGCCGTAGCAGAGGTGGACAGATGGTAGACAATATGCTTACTATGGATATGTTTTCAATGTAAAAAGAGAACTTTTCTGCAAAGTCACAGCTGAAATAACAAGTACTGCATGTTCCTCAAAATGTCAGCAACAAAGAATCATATCGTAGCATATATTTCTTGCAAGCTGTGATACCTTTTGCAGAGTTCTTTGAGGAATAAAAACTTTTTTTGTTTGTATTTGTTCAAAATAGAAATCTTTTGTAACAACTGAACATATCCTTGCTGAATAAAAGTATTTACA